>JAJOZX010001750.1:165000-715000 GCA_023014485.1 Bathynomus jamesi | reverse complement strand
CTTTGACAAGAGAGTTTGTGCTTTATTCACTCTCGCGCACGCTAAGTGTTTCACTGATATTCTTTTCGTACATTGCAATTACAGTACCCATCATCAATTATGCCAAAACGAAAGAGTGATAGTAAAGACTGTGATGTTAATCAGAAGAAACGAATCCAAAAGCATGTCTACTGATGCATCTATTAATGAAAACTAAATTTGCATATGTAATGTTTTGTACTATTTCTTTGTTCATTGCTTACATTTTTATTGTATTTCTTTGTTCATTATTTTCGTTTGTATTATTTCTTTGTTCATTGCTTTCATTTCTATGTTAATAAACATTTTTTTCTGCAAAATTTGCTATTTTATAACCTTTTTTTTTTTATTTTTTAAGAAAAAAACGTAACCCAAAATATAACATTATATGTATGGGAAATAATGCTCTGCTTTACGAACACCTGCTTTACGAACGGGCGCTAGGAACGGAATAATTCGTAAAGTGGGGTATTCCTGTATATATATCAGAGCTGGGCACCGCAAACTCAAAATCATCACCGCAACCGCAAATCCACAAACTGCTTGCCATTTTTGGTGCCGCAAACGCAAATCCGCAAACCATATTTCCAATTTTTACAGTGCTGGGCACTTCCGCAAACACTTCCGCAAACCGCAAATTCCGCAATCGCAATTTTAACTATAAAAAGTATCCAAAACATTAGAGAGGTATAAAAAGTTTTTATATCTTTTTAATGCTTAATGTTTTAGCCTTGTTTTTATTAAAAACAAGGCTAAATAATTTATTACAATAAATCACTATTGTAGAAGAAATAAAAATACTACATATATTGATATTATATTGAACAAAAACACCTCCTGCAAGTAAATAGTAAATAAATTAAATAATAAATTTAATCATTTGAATTTCATAAATTTTGAGACTTAGACACGTTAGAGAAGACTGTACTGTAACTGTAGTAACTGTACACACATTACATTACACAAGTTAAATTAAGTTAACACTGTGACTGTACACAACTTGAACTCACTGTACAACTCAACCCCTCTAGCCTCTACAAGTGTACGCCTCTGGCTTTGTCAACAAGTTCAGTCGTCGTCCTCCAGTAACTGAGCCAAATCCAGTTTTAATAAGTCCATGTTCCCCTTCATGAACACGAGACGTTGGAAGTTGTCAGAGGTCAGGCTGGCCCTTTTGGGAGAACAGTCTCTCCACGGCCACAGAGCTGGGGATGGCCATGTTATACTTGAGGAAAACATGAACCCAGGCGTTGCGGTGAAGTTTGGGGAACATGCTCTGCTCCAGCTCCTTGTTCTTCTTCTTGTCAGAGGACCAACTGTCCAACTTGTTGGAGAGGCGATTGGAGTTGCTGTTGCTGGCATGACTCCAGATTTGAAAAAATTTACTGGAGAACAGCTCTGAATTTACTTTTTTTCCCCTTACACCACTAGATAGGTTAATGATAGTAAACTCTTGAATTGACGACATACCAATTACAAATTGTTTTAGCTAAACATAATAATACAATAATGTACAGTTTATAACTCACCTTAAGTTTATTTATTCATTGCAGCAGCAACAGTGGATGATGTTTGACCTTGCATGTAGGCATTTGTTGTGAATTTACCGCCATGTATGCTTGGCCACTGATCAATGGCTTTCTGTGTGATCATTACAGCAGATCTAGTGCCTGGAGCTGGACCCTCCTTCACAATTCTGCACAGCTTAGTCAAATGAGATGGCTTAATGGATCCTTTGTGTTCAACAATGTAACCAAGAATGGAGAATGTCCCTTCAGCTGGTGCTTCACTCCAGGCAGTTGATCCATCTTTATCAAAATGCTTTAATATCTCTGATTCCTTTCCACAGCTGTTCTATATATTCTGTCAGCCAATTTATCACTTGAGTCTTTTGTAAAACTACTTTCAGATCTGGTTCTGGATGGTCTAGCAACTTCAGCAACCTGGTAGTAATCAGAATGTTTCTTGATGTATTTGTAAACTTCATTTAGGATGTAATCCTCAGCTGTTAGTTCCTTTTGCTGCCCTGTTGTATCGTGCTTAAATTCAGAAACTACATCATTTGCATTTCGTCCATTAGCTAATTTGGAAATTGTTTCCATCACTCTTAACATAACAGTTTTCCCTCCTTCTTTATAAAATATATTTTCTACAAATTCTGCACTAACTGGTTTTTTGAGCTACTTGCAACATAATCTTTGTTACATAGGAAATCAATACATAGAACTTGGCACTAATTTCTTTCTCTTGTGGATGATCAAAAAACACAATTTTCCACAAATCTGTCAAATTGATCAAATTTGTAATTAACCATGCGAGTATCAGATTTGAGTTTTGGTCTCTTAAAACCAATGATATTGTCAAGAACCATTTGGTATAGTCAAGGCCTGATCTCAGATTTGAAGTGTGATTCTGAATAAAGTCTAAAAGCTAACTTAGTTTACAAATTTTCTTCAATGCATCAACGTGGGCTCTGTTCACAAGATGCAAGTCCCATCGAAATTTGAAATTTTCTCTAAACAACTTTTTCATTTCGTTTTTAAATGGCTCATTGTCCTTACAAAAAGCCCCATCTCCAACCATTCCAGATACCTTGGATTTAATTGCTTCTTCAGATAGTTTCAAGTGATTAGGAGACTTCAACACATCAAGAATTTCATTGGCCAAATAAACTCCTGATTTGCTGCGTACTAAATTTATCCCAGCAAGTTTTAGTCTTATCTTCTTCACTCATAACTAATACAACTAGCATGCTTAATCCCAAAATTGTTCCAATGTCAGCTGTTATTGTTACTGAAGTTTGTTCTAAGAACCACTTTACAGTTTGTTCTTTAAGTTGATTATCTAATAGCTCACAAATTGTCTCGCACGCATGTGTGCTATGATTCAAATTTCCAACCTCACAACCTGACCTATGTAATACAGCTAGAAGTACTGGATATAGAGCCCATGCAGTGTTTGTTTTCATTATGTAGTATAAGATGTTGCCACATAAGTCTTCTATGCGTTTAGTAGTGTTCCGAGAAGAACACTTGCTTAAATGGGCTATGGAAATGTCAAATTTGTTGCTTTTTGCTTTATTAGATTTGGATGCAACACTTGAACTTGAAGGCATATTTTGACTTCTCTTTATTAACCACAATAGCTTGGTGAGTTTCTTTTGTTAGGCGCAAAATTGCATTCAATGTCTTCTGGATTTGGGAATTTTCAAATTCCTCTAAAGCAGTTTTGTTAGTCTGATGCGCAGATTCCTCACTTACCTTTTGTTTCTTAGGTGGAGGAGAAGCACTTTCTTCAGTCTGTGAAACATCTAGTGAAAAAGTTTCATTTTCTAGATTAGAAGTTGATGAAGTTGGTTCATTTTTCTGAGGTCTAGCACTAGCACATTTTGTGAACAAACTAAATGACTGCTTTGCATTATCTCTTTGCTGCACTTCATCCTGGTATTTCTTTACTGCAATATCTAAGCTGTGGGCCCAAACTCTGGGACCTCTTGTATTGTAACAAATATTTTTTTTGGAATTAAAATGTTCCTCCCAGTTTTGCGTCTTTGAATATTTGTTCTTGCATTGACCACAAAAGTAACCCCTTTTAACACCCTCACTTTTCTCTCCAACTTCATCAATATTAGGATCCATTATTGATTATTGACTACCTGAAAAAATACAAAATAAGTAAAAGTTAGTAAATATAGTATGGTAAAGTAAGTAAATATAGTACAATGAAAGTAAGTAAAAGTAAGTGCTTTAAACTTAGTAAAAGTAAGGAAGAGTAAGTAAAAGTAAGTTTAAACTTAACTAAACTTTTCAATTCTAGAGTCATGGTGGATTACTTAAAACCGCACAAGTAATTATCTGGCCAATTTATCAAACCTGGCCGAGATCAATGGAACATAGTCCAATCCTGATAATTTTATATTAAAAAAATATACATTTTAATAAAATTTTAATTATCAAAACATTGAAGCTTAACAAAAAATAAAAATAATTGTTAAATATGGAATTACCAACTAAACTTAAAATAACTAAATTTGTAATCTAAAAAAATTGGTTTGTACAAGAATGTATAGGCAAAAAAATTGCATAATGTCTAGCGGATGAACAAAACCCAAACCCAAATTTACTTTTTCTCATGGTCAAATTTACTGGAGCAATGCTCCCAAGATCCGAGGAATCTGGAGTCATGGTTGCTGGTCTCCCTCTCCATTGGCGTTGGGCCATAGGTCCTCAACTCCTGGAAATAAATTAAATAATTTAATAAATAATACAAAAAAAAATAGTAATTTACTATTAAGTATGACAGTCTAAGTTACTAACAGAATCAGTAACAACAACTAAGTCAGAAATTGTTCAAATTGAATGACTGAGTGTGAGTGAGCTCAGACTATGAGTGGGTCATTCTCTGTCAGATCAACCAGTGCCTAACACCCTCATCTCTCAGATTTTGCTGAAATTTGGTTTATAGGGAGTTTGTGGGCCCTGAATCCATTTCTGAAATTATAAGGTCAATCCGACCAACGGTTCAAGAGATATGACCTCGGGAAATTTGAGGTCACTTGCGAGGTCACTAACATTTGGCGACCCATAACTTGGGTAATAATGGTCACAATTATATAAAAGTATATATATTTAGAATCAGAAAACGACAAGGAATCCAAATATGCAAGTTTTAGAACTCTAGGTTGAAAATAAAAAAGTTACACTGTAACCAAAATTTGAGGTCACGATTTGACCTCTGGGGTATCAAATGAGAATTTTTTTTTTAAATGTGAAAAATGAAGGCATAGGCATTGGCTATTAGAATCGGCAAAAAAAAGTTTGTTTATTAGTATTTTTCATGTAACTAACATATAAGTGAACACCATATTCATAAGTTGTGCGTCAATTCTACCTATTTTTTCACACTTAAGCTCATAATTTGACCTATAGAAATTAAAATTACCTTTTTTTATAGATATAAAAACAAAGGCAAAAAATGTAAAATTGTATTTCACTGCTAATCTACACTGGCAATAATAGTTATAATAGTGAAAGGGGAAGACCTACTTAGAGGATTCATGTGCTAGCCTAATACAATTTTTGCATGCTCGATGCTCTCATCAATTTCTTTTTGTGGAAAAATGTATTGAATTCTGCTGCCTCCTCTTAGGGTAGGACAACTCATTACAGTTAATATATGATGTCCTGGCACTGCACATGAATCCTTGTTTGATGGATAATAATATGCACTTGATCCTGATGACCCAGAGGGATGTAGAAAGTTCACAGTGAAATCATCAAACTCTTCACAATATTCCTCCACAATTCCATACCAAACTTGCATGTCATAAATGCAGCCAACATACTCTCCTGGTTTGACACATTTTAGGTTACCAAGCATTGCAGGTTCATTAGTAAAATGACTTTTCCTTATTCTTTTCTTTTCTCCAATGCCACTTGAAATGGGATACACCATCAGTTCTTCCCTTGTTTAGGGGAACAAATCTATGATATTTCTGAGTTCCAGGAATAGCCCTACTATCCTTGAATCGATGTTCCAACCGTTCTTCTGCATCTTTCAAATCAGCTGTAGTTACAAAGAAAAAATTTATCTTCTTGCTCAAGTTTTCTTCACAAAACTGAAACATGTGTTCTGGTGTAAGAATTTGCCTCTCTGTAGTTCTCTGCAAACTGGCACGAGCAGTAGCTCTTTTCACTGTTCCTCCAATCCCATCACATGCATTTTTGCCATGGGATGTAGCAAAGAAGTGCCATTCACAAGACAGACCAAAATCCTCTTCATGGTAACAGAGATTTGTGAAGTTGTATCTGTTCTTATATTGGTCAGCACATCCATCTGAGAAATAGTGCACCTTCTTCAATTGTGGGCATCTGAATTTAACATATGTCATAAGCTTCAATATGAATGAGTAAACCATTATAGTGTTGTGTTTTAGTGATGCAGATAAGAAACAGACACTAAAATGGCTAAGTTCCTGGTCTGCAGATGATCTATAATAGATGACAAAAGGGTGAACTGTACACTGTGAATTGTCCCAGTGAAACCCTTGGTCAGCATCCTGGACAATGAAAGAATAATTCTCAGAGAAATCACCTACTATAACTACCTCGCTCTGAGGTGGTAGTGTTTCTTTCAACTGCTTGAAGTACTGTGATTGTTGCTGAGCAACAAAGTGATGACGAACCATGCAGGATATTTTCATGCTTAGGGATGATAAGTATTCATGAAGTGGCTCCACCTTATCAACCATTGTACAACGGTCAACAGTCACCCATTGCTTGTAAGATATTTCATTTGGAGCTGATTTCACACTGTCAAGTAACTCAAGAAAATCCAGGACACCCTCTTCTCTTGGGCAATCATTGCAAAGTTGCATCATGCAAGAGTATCTTTCTGTACTGCAGACACTGTAATCCATAAGATCCTTGTATGAAAGACCTCTTTCTCCCAATACAGCCAGCTGCAATTTTGGATTTTGATGGTATGTGCAGACACAGACAGAATGAGTCCCACCACTACCGGCAAGCACACAATATGATGGCCGTCATTTTGCAAATGTGGAAAATCCTATTTTGGGATTCTTTTCATCATTTTTATAGTTCAAACATCTCTCTTAAATTCCCGAGGACCAATCGTTTTTGCACCTTCAGCACTGATAACTTTCACGCAATCCTTTTGGCCAGGACACATACGACTAACCTCTTCTGACTCATAGAATCTTCTAACTATATCTTTGTGTTCTTCAGATATCACTTTTCCTTTGCTCATTAGTGGAATCTTCGGAAGGATTCCATGTTCTGATTTAAGTGAACGGCTTCTTTTCACCATGTATGTTGTAGTTTGAAAGAAACTAGCTGTTTTTTCAATTGTGTATGGTGAGAGTGTCAATATTTGTAGTTTGTGATGGTGACATTTGCTCTCCAGGAATGACTGTTTCAATTCATTCATTAATTTGTCTAGATGTTTTTCAGATTTAGTTTCAGGTTTTGAAGTATCACTTACCTCCTCGGTAATTTGAACACCATAACTGAGTTCTAGCCTCTCCTTCAGGTGTTTCTGAGCAGATGATAGCTTACCACGAGCCTTGCGCTTTTTCTGGCTTAATGACAGCCCTTCTGAAAAGAACAGAAAAAAAGGTTTCACACACCTGAATATTAGTAATTAAATATTAATTATAGTACCTTAAATGCTATATAATTGGCTATATAGTAGATCAAACAGACCTTGTAGTAAAGTATAAGTTATTATATTAATTTATTACTTACTTTTTTTAACTGGTGTTTGGTCCAGAAATGCTAGAACTGGTTCAACTGAAGTTGAAGGATTTTCCTTTATCAAGCAATCACTGTCATTGTCCAGATCTTGAATTGAAGAGATGTTACTCAAGCCACTGATAGTAGATGATTCATTTGAATCCTGCTCAGACTCGTTGTTTTCAGTGGTACTAAGTATAGTGGGGTTTTTCATTATCAGTGTCCAGCAGTTCACACACAACAATGAGTCTTTTTTCACTCTTCCAGCACATTTTTCAACAAGTACATCAGTCACTTTTCTAAGATTGATTGTTATGCGTTTCTTGTGTTTTTGAATAGGGTCCTGGCAGTATTTCAAGTGCCGAACCATTGTATTTTGATCTGTAAAGATATAGGATTTACAATTAGGTAATATATATTTTTTAGAAAATATATAGCTATACACACTTAATATTTTAGGCCTTGATAGTCTCTGAGGCTCATTAAAACACCATACCCACCAGCCACCCACAGTGCTGGCTGGAACTGTACTAACCTGTAGACAAGGAATTTTGCAACTATCTGTGTTGATTCTGCACTTAGACAAGTAGCAACATGTTTCAACAGGTTTGTTTAGGCTACATGTGAGCTTAGTCTTCCCCTTTCACTATTATAACTATTATTGCCAGTGTAGATTAGCAGTGAAATACAATTTTTATTAAATTCTTGGAGCTTGAGGTCAAATTGATAGCTAAGATATAAAAATTCCTTGAAATGACAAGCAATTTATAAATATGGTGTTCACTTATAAGTTAGTTACATGAAAAGTACCAACATAAACAAACTTTTATGATTGTTTCTATTAGTCAAGAACTCTGACTGTTTTTTATATCTATAAAAAATGTAATTTTAATTTCTATAGGTCAAATTATGAGCTTAAGTATGAAAAAATAGGTAGAATTGACGCAACTTATGAATATGGTGTTCACTTATATGTTAGTTACATGAAAAATACTAACATAAACAAACTTTTTTTTGCTGATTCTAATAGCCAATGCCTATGCCTTCATTTTTTACATTTAAAAAAAAATTCTCATTTGATACCCCAGAGGTCAAATCGTGACCTCAAATTTTGGTTACAGTGTAACTTTTTTATTTTTCAACCTAGAGTTCTAAAACTTGCATATTTGGAATCCTTGTCATTTTCTGATTCTAAATATATATACTTTTATATAATTATGACAATTATTACCCAAGTTATGGCTCGCCAAATGTTAGTAACCTCGCGAGTGACCTCAAATTGCCCGAGGTCATATCTCTTGAACCGTTGGTCGGATTGACCTTATAATTTCAGAAATGGATTCAGGGCTCACAAACTCCCTATAAACCAAATTTCAGCAAAATATGAGATGAGGGTGTTAATTTCAATTTTTTTTGGTTGATCTGACAGAGAATGACCCGAGTAGTACTAACAGTAACTGTCAACTACTACAACTAGGCTACGCAGAGTGCGGTCACACATTAATTTATAACTAAATAATTAAATTTTAATCTACATAATGAATTAATGATTATGTAAATAACGAAAATGATCAGTAAATCACCTTGAAGAATTCGTCCTCGTCCTGCCTGCCAGCCAATTGGTGGCCAGTGACAGCAGCGTCACAGCACTAGTGGGCTTGGCCAGTGGCCACGTGGGAAATTTGCGGAAAGATTTGCGTTTGCGGTCTTAGTTCCACAACGCAAATTCACTAATTTGCGATGACTTTGCCGCAAACGAAAAACATACTTCCGCAATTGTGGAATTTGCGGTTTGCGGAAGTGCCCAGCTCTGATATATATGTATGTATGTATGTATTGTATCATATTGTGATACATGTATTATTCATATATCTAGTATTGTAATGAGATATATTTTTGCCAATGTATCAAGTATTGTATCATGTTACTATTTTTGGCCCCAATACACCACCATATATATATATATGGTGTCATATGCCTATCACAACTACCGTAATGGAACACTACAACAACATTATTGATGGCACTGGAAAGTGATGAAAACTATGATGTAATATACACAGACTGTCAAAGCATTAGACAAGTGTGACCATGAAATCGTAATACATAAACTGAAGTATATGGGAATAAGGAAAAGTAGGGAAATAGATATTAATTTCCTTAGTGAGTGGTGGCAAGTTGTTACAGTACAAGGAGCATCTTAATCAGAGGTCCTCAGCTCAGTACCACAAGGAATACTATTAGCTCCACTACTCTTCATAATCATGCTGACATAGATGAGGACATTACCAGAGACAGCACAGTGACAACCTTTGCTGATGACACAAAGATCAGTAAAAAAATGAGACCCAGAAGATATAGGATCTCTACAAACAGATGAACAGAATCTACAAGTGGATGGAAGACAACAATATGAAGTTTAACACTTGATAAATTTTAGCTGTTACAGTATGGAATAAAGAGAGGACCAAAAATCTATGGAATATTATACCCCAAATGGACAGGAAATTCAGAGAAATTCTAAAGCAAAAGACTTTGAGGTTGTAATGACTGATGATGCAAAATTTGAAACACAAAATAAGATAGCAGTAAACAGAGCAAAGAGAGTAACTGGGCAGATACTGGGAACCTTTAAATGAAGGGATAGGAATATAATGATTCTTCTACTGAAGAGACTGATCATACCCAAATTGTGGTAATAACAAAACTTTACAATTCATGTTAGGCCATATCTAGAATAGGGGTGCACCGATATGATAGCCAGCTGGATATTGCGAAATATCCGGTATCTGGCAGGATATGGGTCATATCCAGCTGGATATAGGCCAAGACATAAGAAAATTAAACACCTGTATGAAAATCTGCCATAGTATGATAACACATTACAAATAATATTTTATATACAAAAAAATGGAAAGCCCTCCAGGGCTCACCCCTAAACCATTCCAGCAATACTTTTTATATTAAATCAATGCAATACTGATGACAAGAATAAATAAAACATCTGTCCATCCTTAATGATTACAGTTCTATTAACCCTTTGTGGGCTGATGTGATGGGGTCCACTGGACCCCAAGCATATTTAAAAAATCTGCCATTCATTCAAATATTATTTTTAGAGCCTGGTCATCTATGACTTTTATTGTATGTAGGTATGGTATATACTCACAAAATATAAGAGAAAAATGTCACACCATTTGAAAGTGACAGGGTAGCAAACTTGAATGGGGTCTGCCTTGCCTGCAATGTGACTAATTTATTTTAATTTTTTTTTCAGATTTTTTCATAAATTTTCTTAGATTTTCATTCTAATGGCAACATCAATTCCAATATCGACGTTTTATGCTCCTAGCAGGGTGGGAGAGGGAGAGGGAGATGTAGATGTAGACCAACCAAATTTATCAGATGATAGTGAATCAGAAATAGACTTATCTGATGCTAGTGAATATGAATATGTTGAACAATCTTCTGACAGTGACTTTAGTGGTTTTGATAGTGACAATGCAAGTGATGATGATGATGATGATGACAATATTGTGTTAGGGAAAGATAACTTTGTGTGGTGCACTGAGCCTCCCCGGCTTAGACGAAATGTGAGGCAAAACATTGTTTGTGAAGGTGGTGGTGTTCATGAAAGTGTACCTACGCATGCTGCATCTGCTACTTTCAGCTTCTTTATCACAGATGAAATTGTTGAATTGGTTCTCGATGCAACAAATCAAAAAGGTGGTGCTCTCTCTGGTGAAAAATGGAAATAGCTGGATTCTATTGAGCTGATGGCATGGCTAGGACTTCATCTCAGATCTGGGCTGGACAAAGATAGCTTCCGCCCAGTTGATGAATTATTTGGTACTAAGACCGGTCCACCAATTTATCGTGCTTCTATGAGCCATGACCATTTCAAAGAAATAAAAAGGTCAATAAGATTTGATAACATGACTACTCATGCAGAATGAAGGAATGGTGAACAAGGCAAGTTGGCGCCTCTATTCAAAGTTTGGCAGAAGTTTATTGAAGCATGTCAAATAAACTATAAAGCCAACACATATGTGAGTGTGACTGTGGATGAATCTCTACTCGCATTTCGAGGGAAATGCTCATTCAAAGTATACATGCCATCTAAACCAGATAAGTATGGCATAAAGGTTTGGAGTATGGCTGACATTAAGAATGGGTATCTTCTAAATGGCCAGATATACAGTGGAAAAGGTCCTGAAGGTCCAGAACGCCACCAAGCCCAAAGAGTTGTTCGAGATCTTACTTCAACTATTGTGAAGTCAGGAAGAAATGTTACCACTGACAACCTGTTTACTGATGTTGACCTTGCCATAGAACTACTTTATAAAAATTTAACACACTTAGGAACTATGAGGAAAAATAAGCGCCAAATACCTAAATCATTTCAAGCCTCAAATGATCGTCAGCTCTATTCATCAAAGTTTGGCTTTAGTAGGGACCAGCATCTTATGATATGCAGCTATGTCCCAAAGGTAAGAAAGGCAGTTCTGTTATTAAGCACCATGCATTTCGACCAAAAAAAGCAGCAGGAAGAACCTTTCAAACCTGATGTAATTCCAGATTACGATGCCACAAAAGGAGCTGTTGATCGATTAAACCAACTTATCAAAACTTACTCATGTAAGTGCATAACAAACAGATGGCCATTAGTTATCTTCTACTGGATGGTAGATGTTGCAGCTTACAATGCTAGTTGCTGTTTCATGGAGAAAACCCCTGATATTTATCGAGGGAATCAAAGGCGAAGGAAATTTCTGGCACACTTAGCAGAACAGCTCTGCAAACCAGCAATCCAGAAACGTTTTGAGTCAGCTGGTAGATATTTGCCAAAGCATGTTAGAGCATGTATGGAGGCATTTATGGATGAGGTAGAAGCAGCACCCCAGCCAAGGCCTAATCCAGGAGGTAGGAAGAGATGTGGAAAGTGCCTGAGGAAGATGGATAAGATGATGAGAAAGTCATGCACAAAATGTGATGCGCCTCTTTGCGAAAGTCACTCCAACTATGTATGTGATGACTGTGTATAGTAAACATTGTTTCATATGTTCTATGTTTCTATTTCTTTCTATTCTATAATCTATATTGTGAATATAAAAAGTGTTTCTGAGTGCTGAATTCTTTAAGTTAAAAAAAAAAAAAAAGACATGGTGAATTGGCTCCATGTGTTGTCCTGGGCAACATATGTACAAACTTTAGTGTGTATATATAAACTTAAGCATATGGCAGAAATTCACCATTGAAGTTTGGGGTCTGGGTGACCCCACATAGTCTTCTTTGTTAGTCAGTCCCACCTAGCCCATGAAGTGTTAATATAATCGGAGCTTTTTATAAAAATGTCGAGTGTTAAATTTTTTAAAGAGTAAAATATTGCTAGACCCCTGCACTTGCTTTCCATTCTTTTTTCTCCTTTATTTTCAAAACAATAGGTACTAAATATTACAAGCTTGACAAATGTAAAACAATACATTGAATACAATATAAAATGCCTGGAATGAAATCAATGAATGGAGGGTACTATTATGTAGGTCAGATGCCACCATTCAGCCTGGAGGTCTTCATAATAAAAAAAAAACTTGACAACAGTGATTTATAACTTTTTTCCATTGTGGTGCAGAAACAAGAGCATTTCTCCTCTTTTAGGCAATATTTGGGATCGCCTTGCTTCATAGATGTTTCCATATTCAGAAAACATTCTCTCTGAAAATACAGAGGATGCGAGTGTGCAGAGAGCTTTGAAACAATAGTTTTAAGGAGAGGAAATTGGTCCTCCTGCTTCCAAATTTGAACTGGACAGCATTTCCTATCTACAAGAGGTTCAGATGCATATCGGTCTAACTCCCCTGCAATCAGTAGAACAGGAGCAGTCTTTTTTTCAACCTTTCTTCTCTTGTAACTTACTTCCCTAGATTGCTCTCCTTTTGTGATCTCTATAAAACACGCTTCAAGAATGTCCTCTTCATCTTTCCTCTTTCGCATAGGAGAACTGGAATTTGAGCTTCTTTCGCTTCCACTTTCATTTTCAATACCTATGACTTTTTCAATCAGCCAGGATTTAGCCTGCTCTTTTTGATCTTGTTGAAAGAAAGATAACTTATACTGCAGATCTATTGCTGTTGCAGTCACATAAGCCCTGATTTTCATTATGTTCAAAGACTTCCCATCATTACTCTCTGACAAGAAACACGCTGGAAGAGAAGTCAGGAGTTCTCTCTCTGTCGTTTGAACACCTTGGTCATCATGGCCAATCTTTGAAAGAAATCTCTGTAAAATACAAATGCTTGGGATTATGGAAGACAAAGTTGATTTTTCCGCTCATTTCCTGAGTTAGTTGGAAGAATGGTTTTAATATTTTAAGGAGATTTTGTATCAGTGTCCACTTGGGTGGTCCAAATCCATAGGGGGAAATTTCAAAATTGTCTTAGATAGTCTCCACAAGTGTGGTTTTTGTCCATTTAGTGTCCACATGGTCTGTGCAAAATTGCAGCGTGATTGGTGAATATTTAGAGGTCACCCCACTCTGAATATATATATTATATAATGTACTTTTTCTTCCGTAGGTCCGATGGCTCAAACTCGATCAATTCCAAAAGTTTGGCTTCTAGGGATGGCAACTGGAACTTTATCCACGTCAAGGCTCCCTACATGCCTTGACGCCCTCCTCTTGGGGCAATACCACCACATCAATCAAAAGCAAACCACCTCCGACAGTCTGAACCAGGCATGCCAGAGGGTGATTGAAGTCTGGACCCGAGCGCGGATCCCAACTCAACGGATCGACTCCTGTGTCCGTAAGCTTTCAAAGCTTTTAGACTGCTACAAAACACTCAAGAAGCACAGGACCAGGCAACGTGCCAGCGATAGAATGAATGAAGACATCTTCAAAGCGGACATCCAGGAACTGTTTGACATCGCAACCAGTGATGCCATGAGCACAATCGTCAATGTTGAGGACCGAAATTTCCTGTTCATGCAGCGCAAGGACGTCAATTCTTGCAGCATGGCTGGCATTGATAAGGAAACGACTACACAAGAGGACAGAAAGCGATCCAGAATGGAGAAGGAAGCCAAGAGGAAGGCAAGACATGAAGCAACACAGAAAGATTTGGAAGAAGCAGGAGTGTCATCAATTGATCTTTCCTCTTCTTCTTCCCTTTTTTCGCAAGACGATGACGACTATAGACCATCGGTTCCGATTCCTTCTTCGTCTGAAGCTCTGGCACCAAAGCATCCCAAGAACAAGGTTACGAACATTTTCCAATCTCCAGAAGTCATTGGAGCAATGGATCGCACCAATCTTTCTGACCGGAATGCTGTTTTCGTAACTGGAGCTGTATTACAGGCCGCGGGGCATGATCTGTCTGGGATGACGTGCTCTCGGAGCTCTATTCATCGCTACAGAGAAAGTGGGCGAGAACAGGCAGCTCGAGAAGACCTAGAATCATTCTCTCTAGAAGACCCTGTCCTTCTCCATTGGGACGGAAAGCTTCTCCCCGGCATTGAAGGGAAGAAGACGAATGTGCATCGGATAGCAATCCTTATAACATTCAATGGACAGGAGAAGCTGCTTGGTGTCCCAAAGATGAAACAAGGAACTGGAGAAGCACAGGCCCAGGCATGCCTTCAAACTATGAAATTATGGAACGTGGAACAGCACGTGAGAGGTCTCGTCTTCGATACCACTGCGTCAAACACGGGTTTACATCGCGGAGCCTGTGTCAGGATTGAAGAAGCATTGGGTCACGAGCTAGTTTGGATCGGTTGTCGACATCATATACTTGAAGTTGTACTTGCTGATGTCTTTGCCTCAATATTTGGCTCAACAGGAAGTCCTGAAACGCCTTTTTAAGCAATTTCAAAAGGAATGGCCATCTCTCTCCCACGAAGCATTTGTCTCAGCATCGGACAGCTTGTTCGAGAACCCTCAACTCCAAGAGATGAGAAAAGAGATGCTCACTTGCTTACCTAACGCTCTTCAGGCAAGCCAACCTCGTGATGACTACAAGGAGTTCCTTGAACTATCTTTGCTCTTCCTGGGGGGAAAGACTGGTGGTCAACTCTTTATCCGAGCTCCGGGTCCCATGCACCACGCGAGATGGATGGCAAAGGTGATTTATGCGCTCAAAATCTACCCCTCTCACTATCAATTCAAGCTCACAGCACGCGAAGAACAAAACGTGACTCAGCTGGCTTTATTTGTCAGTCTGATTTACGTCAAGTACTGGCATGAAGCGCCAATGGGGACACAAGCTCCTCTCAATGATCTCAAAATGCTGCATCTTCTGGAAAAATATCCATATGGAGGAGCTGCACAAGCGGCGAAGACAGCTCTAAGACGCCACCTGTGGTACTTGTCGGAGCATCTGATTGGACTGGCCTTCTTCAATAATAGGATCGATCCTGATTCCAAAATGAGAATGGTTCAACACCTCCAACATCCCCAAAAGAATGGCTACCCCCGACGAATCGACATGGCGGAAGCTGGTGTTGAAAATGATGTGGCATCCCTCGACATGAAAAGGACATTGACCCTCTTTGATGCCTTGAAAGTTGGAGGTAAGGAGGAAGCGCGCCAGTTACTTCAAAAAGATCCACGGGAATGGCCAAATGACAAGAACTACAGGGAACTTAGAGATCGCGCCTTAAAGATGAAAGTCGTCAATGATGCTGCCGAGCGAGGTATTGCTCTCGCACAATGCTACAATGACACTTTGACACGAAACGAGGACCAGAAGCAGTACCTCCTACAACTCGTAGCCGCCCACCGAAAACAGATACCAATACCATCCAAGGCGACTCTGATGCAGAAGAAATAATGAAGATACACCCATTATCATGTCCTATTGTCTTAGTTTTCTTTCATATTCTTTGAGAACCAAAAAAAAATTGTTATTCAGTTGTCTATATATTTTCCCAAATTTTCAAAAAGGGGGCAAGTGGGGCGACCCCTAAATATTAACCGAATAACGTGAAACTTTGCACAAATACTGTCCACACCAAGAGGCATAAAACCAACCTTGTGGAGAGAACTTAGTCGATGCTTTAACTTTTTGGACCACCCTAGTGTCCACTCGAAGGATGTGATGGTAGGTAATTTACTATGACCAGCCAAATACAGTTGCACTGGAATTTTTAATTTATATAATCTTTCTAGCATCAAATATGCACTGTTCCAATGTGTTGGGACATCTTGAACCAATAGGAGAGGCTCAAGATTTTGCTGCACTTGAATGTGTTTGAAATTGTTACAGGCCAAAGGAGAATGATTAAAGTGAGTTGCAAGGTGGCGACTTTTTGCAAGGATGGTGCCTCGGTGGTGCAGTGGTTAGCGTTGCTGACTATGAATCCATCGGCCCCCGGTTCGAGACCTGATGGCAGCCGGCGCGCAGCAAAACCCAGCTGTTCATCCTTCCACACAATAAAGAAAGTGGTTGGTAGACAAATGGGTACCCTAGGTGGCCTAGTGGTTAAGACGCTGGGCTGCTGATGGGGCATGGTTTGGATTCCATATTAAACTGTAGGTCTAAGGTGGAGTGAAAAGCTTGACCTTTGTCAGAATGAACAATTCGGGCGGAAGTTAACCAAAGGAACACTCCTCTGAACCATACAGGTACTCCCAAACTTACGGGGTTATGTTCCGACAAACCTGTTGTAAGTCAAAATGGTTGTAAGTCGAAAATAACCATAATGGTAGTGATGTGCGTTAACATATACGTAGTTCAATCAAAGTAAAATAACAAAACACAAATTATACAAATAATAGTAAATAATACTGTAAATAAAAATAAAATAAATAAAAAAATATTTAAAAAAAATGATTAAAAACCAACTGATTGGAATTTGAATTTTTCGTCGTGTATTATTTTATTTTATTTATTTAATACAACAGTCGTCGTCGTAACTCGGGGAGTAGCTATCTGTAATTGAGTCACTAATAACCAGTTGGAGTAAATGAATGCTGCAGTGTATTGAAGGTATTTTAGCCAGGTCACTACCAAGAGCCATATTACTAGCTCCAATGCTCCATCCCTCACCAATAAATTCCTCTTATTTGCATCAAGATCCCAACTATCCCACATAGAGCGAAACTTTTCAGATATATTCTTGCCAGTATGTGACCTTGAGAAATGAGAGGCATGTAGCACAGCATCGTATCTTTCAAAATCTTTACCTATCCAGTGACCTGATAATGATATAAAACTTTCTTGAGAGGTTGTGCATGTCCATATATCTGAAGAAAAGCTGACATGCTTTACTACTTCCAGCTTCTGAGCAATTTTAGACTTGAACTCATTATAAAGACGAGGAATTATAGTATCAGAGAAGTACCTTCTGCTCGGTAAGAGATATCTGGGTTGGAGGTAGGCCATTAGATCAATAAAACCATCATCTTCAACTAAAGTAAATGGCTAGTGTTCCAAAGCTATCATCATGCCAATTTTACAGTGAATCATCACAGACCTGGAGTCACTGATGTCCCATATTTTTTTAGATGAAAAGCTTTCCTTCTATTGAGATCTGCTTACTCATTTGGTCCATTTTCTTTTCTTTCAGAGTACTACCAGTAGAAGTTCATGGTCTAGCCTGTATTCTATCTATGCCTATTTCCTTTGATTCAGTTGCAGCTATTCTTTTTTTGTCATTTTCGTTTTTGGCTTCAGCATACTCTTTTGGGTGATTAATCTTCAAATGATTATGAAGAGGTGTTGTGCTAAAAGACTTTTGGCCCCCTTTCTCCATCCCACATTTGATAATCTTTTGGCAAATATTACACTGCAGTGATATTGCTAGGATCATTTATTGTATACAGTGACCACACACAACTTGTCATGAGTAATACTTAATAGTTTAATATAACACAAGAACCTGAAAGAGAACAAAACAATTAAACATCTGAATATACTTAAATTATTATTTATCTTATATTTGTGGGGGCACTTGCCCCCAATGCTAAACAAAACATAGCAATATGAGTGTAAAAATAATACAGTACCTAATAATATATATCCGGTTGGATAGATATGGCCATATCCTGTATCAAGCCAGATATGAAAAATTCATATCCAGTGCACCCCTCATCTAGAATATTGTATGTAGGCATGGCCTTCCCATATTTCAAGTGAGATATAGGTACTGGAAGGTGTTCAATGTAGAGCAGCTAAACTCCTGGTTTGAGAGGGAAAGATTATAAAGATAGACTGAAGGAATTAAGAATGTTTCATTTTGAAAGGTGTATTAGGGGTGACATGATTGAACTATATAAAATGTTTGCAGGCATATGCTAGGCAAGGTAGGTGTAAAAAAAAAAAAAAAAAAAAAAAAAAAACCTTTTCATTAGAAACTGACATTTGAACTAGGGGTCACAATAAAAAAAACTGGCAGATGTGTAGATTAATTTTACATAAATATCTCTTCAGTTTTAGGGTGGTTGATTTTTGGAATAACTTTTAGCTAAATACAATGATGCATACCAATACTGGATAGTTTTAAGATGGAACTGATAATTTTTAATCAAATAGAAATTGTGAGGGGAAACCTTGCAAATAGCTGGGGTTCTTTGTACAGTATATAGTGTGATTGGATTCTTATTTTGGACATGAGTAATATAGAAAGGCCCTGGTGGCTTTGAGTTATCCTTGTGCTTCTTTTGTTCTAATGTAGGCTACTCTGTTGTGAGTCTTAATCTAAGGCAGTGGTGGGCAAACTTTTTGAGCAGTGTGCCATGGCTGAAAGTTATATTGTACTGGCATGCCACAGTGATCTGTAACAGAATTAATATAGGCCTACTATCTTATTTTTTATTAGAAATAAAAAAGTGCTACTTTAATTGTTCACCTATGCCACACTTTGGCCATCACTGCTCTAAGGTCAATAGGCTTACTGTACTTTCATTATTTTGTGTACTGTAGTTTAGTTAGTAATTTAGTATGCTTAACATTTGTTGAAAGTAGCCCTAATAAGGCTATGTTCAGAATCTCGGGTTTTGTTGAAGTTGGAATTTGTTATAAGGATCCTGATTGGCCAGAAGTTGGTCGCATGGGAAATAACTAACTAACCTAAAATAACCACCAAACCTAGTGTAACCTAACCCAAATGTAAGACTCACCCTGATTGTCTTGATGGATGAAATGGGTGGACCACCAAAATCTGGTGTCCCTGAAACTTGATATCAGCTAGATTTTTAAAATCTTGTCAATTTTAAATTTAGGTGAAAGGTCCTCAATATGGGCCAGTATTAGAAGTTTGGTACAAGTGATGCACAAATTCTAAAATGAAGAGTGAAGGGACTCTAAATCTTAGAAAACAGGAAAAGTGATTCAAATTCCAGTCTAATAATGCCTATTACTCTAAAAGTGACTTTTCAGATCTGAAACTAATATTTGTTTGAAAAGTGACACAACAGATCTGGTAAATTTTTGCCAAACTTTTCAGTTTGGGATACGTGATAAGTCGGTGCAGTCACTGCAGTGTCTCCAATTTTGCAAATGAAAACTATTTTCAGCCTGATTTGGAATAGGCCCAAACCTAACCTAGCAATCTTAGCCAAGGGTACACAATGGGGTCCTGAAAATATAACTTAATTTTATATATGATTGGATTGAGTCATTGGTGGCAAACAAACAGGCCTAGCCTTCTCATTAAGTTTAGCAAGTGTTATTCGCGCTAGTGATAGGAAATTTTCTTCAATAAAACTATTTGGTGGAATAAACCACATTTGTCTATTTTCCTTTCTTGATGTTAAGTCAATCATGCTCTGGGGTTGGGGGTACATGACCAACTGGTGCTGAAAGAGCTCAAGGGGTACAGAAAAAGAAAAGGTTGAGAACCCCCGGCTTAACCTAACATTTAGCTATTAATAGTAACCTAACTAGGTTGCGTTGGTTTATGAACTAAAAGAAATATATACCACTAACATAAAGTTAATTATTGCAGGGTTTGCCCCAGGAATTATTACCAAGGTTTAAAAACTCTGAAATCTGAAATAGGGGATTTAAAGGTATGAAAAATTTAACCCTATATGATAAAATAATTTGTTCTCTTTGAAATAAAAAATCTCAAAGTATCTCCAATTAAATGCAACCAAAATTTTATTTTTTATCCTAATTGAATTTTTTCTCGTATTCTTTGTTTCATGGTCTTCATTACAGAAGCTAGAAGAAGAAACCAAAGAAAAAATGTGCAAAGTACATCAGTTTGGTTATTTTGTTCACTCGGTTCAAGAGTTACTTAAGGAACAAGCGGATGATGTGAAGGCAATGGAAGTATATTTAGAGAAGTAGGTGTTTTTATCTTACTATTTTATTCTTACTGATTTAAAAATATATTGCATATTGTTATCCTACATTTGCATATGTTGCAAATTCCATACATTAAAACCAAGCTCACCCTCTCGTCTATTGTTAATTTCACAGCCATTTCCAACCTAAAAGAAAAAAGTCAACACTGAAAATTCTTATGTTGCGCGACTTTTGCGCCACCCTGTATAATAAACATTTTCCCATATTTGTTTTTGTAAGCTAATTTCCCACAAAACCTAATAAATGGTGTTATCTAATTAGTCCTTAACATACTGTCAGTCTAACATTTTGAAGTAAAACTAATTTAACAGCCTTAAAATAACACAAATTTCTTTGATTTTAAATTAACATTCCTGTTGCGTTCTTAATAATGTTTTAAGTACCCTTTTTGTAGGTTCACCCTTTGATAACTTTGCTTGTTTAATCAACAGGCCAAAATTTATTTTAAGACACCAACTTATAAAATTGGGATATGTATATTAGGGTTATGACATTTTTATAACCTCATGTTCCTGTATCATAAATCGATGAACTTTTGCCCCCTGACAATGAAAATAACAGTTTTTTTGATATATTTTGAAAAAACTTCACCCCAAAAGAAAAAATTAATAAAATAATAAATATTGGTTGCTCCTTGGTATAGCTATTGCAGATGGGTCTCTGTTCCAGTGATTTTACAGAGTATTTAGTGCTTTTCGGTATTGTTGCAAGATATTAGACAATTTATGATAATCATCAGGTAACCGATCTAGAATGGTGCAATGCAGCTGTCTCGAATATGCTAATATACTATATTTGCTTTCGGGGTGACATTTTTTTTTAATTCTGAAGAATTAGGCCCTTTTTTATTGTTTTCAAGCAAAAGTTCATCGATTGATGATACAGGAAACAATATTTATGACAAAATTAAAGTGTCATAACCCTAATATATATATTTACAATAACTGAAGTAAACCTTACAGGCCTCTATCAAGCTATGAGGTTGTGGAAAAATAGACTATAGGCTATCTGTAACTAGCCTAATTATTAAGAGTACTGGGCAATGATATATGGGTAGAGTACAAACTGTATAATGACAATGAAGAGATTTAAACTTGATGGTAAGGCTTGTGTATCATAAATTGCGAGAAGTCACCATGTATACTTATGTTAATAGACTGATGATAAGTTGACTTTGTTAGATTACTTGTCACTCAAAAGATGGTTATTAAAAACCCATATTCAAGGGTTTTGCTGACCTGCATAAGATTATTGTGAAGGCATTGGACCTAAATACATTTCTTATATTTTTTACAATGAAAATAGACAGGCCACTTTCACCCCATGTTGGCCCAATGGCTCAATTATTTTGAATTATTAGACATGTAGATTTGTCATAGGACATGATTATTACAAACTGCACTTTTTATCTGAACTTTCAACAGGTATGGATACCAAATCCCAGAGAAAAGCAAATTCAGCAATAAATATGAATCTTCAACAGAGGAGTCAGGTAGTGAGGACAAGTAAGTGCTATAAAATGATTCCTATTACATAATGACAAATGGCTTCAATGTGTGAACTGTGCCTTCTATTCAACTCATGGATTTCAGTGGGTGAATGATTTTGGTAGATATTCCAGCAATAATAATCATAATATTAATACATAATCTAAAGATTACTTTAGATAACCCACACGTAACTACAATAGTTACCCATTTCTTTAACTCTTTAGCTTTCTTTAAATTTTATTACTTGGTTGTAGATTGCAATCTGCTCTTTCTGTTTTAACTCTTAAACATCTGCAAGACCTTCCAAGCCTCTTAGAACTATTACATAGTTAACATGAAGGCAAAGATGATTTTTTTATTCCGTTACATATTGTTTCTGAGTGATTATTATGGCATTGATGACTCGAGTTCTAACCATCTGAATTTCAGTAATGAATTTATGATATTAACTCTTAACATACCCGCAAACCTTGATGAACCACAAAATTTATTATCAGTTGTCCAAATTGGAATAAAAATTCCAATTATTGTCCTGATGGAAACATTTTACATAAAAGAAATAACAAGATTTATATCCCCAAGATGGTTGGAAATGTTTTCACATATTGTGATTGGGTAAATCCAGGATAAATAGACAGGTAGAAGTGCTGATATAACACTAATACATCTTCAGTATTCATGAAACTTGGTCTGAGGGTGTTTTTTAGTGAAAAAAACATTCCCAATTTTTTTTGAAAATCAGTCAAATAGGTCAAAATTTTGGTCAGGTCAAATTTTGGCCAAGTTGTGACCTAACAATTTTTTAAGTCCCTATATCTCAGCTTCTAATTGTCGTAGCTTAATGAACTTTATATGGATGGAAGCGGAATGAGCTCTAGTTTCCAAAAATGGTACTTTCATTGGGATAATTTAATAAAAAAAACCCACTTAATTTTGGAAAAAAAAAAAAAAAAATTCAGTTTTTGTCCTTGAAGGGATCAATTTTTTTTAAAATTTTATTGAAGAAAAAATGTTGCCTGAGCCAAAGATCTACCATAATCAGCAATAAAAAGTTAGCTTACAGGCCATTATATAGCTTCAAACTTAATTTTATTAATGCTGGCTTTAATTTTTTCAGAATTTCATCATCAAAAATTTATTTAATGAAACTAAATATATTAAATAGTAGGATAACAATATAATAAGGATATACTTAGCATTTGTAATTATTAATTGTAATTTAAATATGTATCTACTCTCTACATACATGCTAAGTGCTAACTTCATACATATATGCTAATTTGTTTCGTTTTCTTGAGAAATTTTCTAAATCTTGAGCTGGAAAGACATACTGTATCCTTGTTCCACCTCTTAAACTTGACTCAACTGTTCCAAATATGTTCTCGGGGGGAACAGGGCAAATATTGTCTTCTGCAGGAAAAATGTATGAGGATGCTATTCCTGAAGGATAAAGAAATTTAATCAAATAATCGTCATATTCTGCATCATACGACTCAACCAGTCCTAACCACAATTCTCTCTCATACACAGAACCGACAAAAGAGCCTACTTCTATTTCAATTGCTACACAATAGCTGATCCTTTTGAAGAACTCCATAACTTACAGAAGCCATAAGTTCCGTAACTTTTTTAATATTATTGAAAATTCTTTTTGTGTTTTTTTAAAGGATCACAACAATATAATTTCTTATTTTTTGGCATTTTTTTAAAGTTATTTAGGTAGATATTTAGGTACACCTGTATCTTTCAATATATAGTTATTAAAATCTGGAAATAGAAAAATAAAAAATGAAGAAAGCCAGCAATAATAAAATTAAGTTTTAAGCTATATAATGGCCTATAAGCTAACTTTTTATTGCTGATTATGGTAGATCTTTGCTCAGGCAACTTTTTTTCTTCAATAAAATTTTTTAAAAAATTTATCCCTTCAAGGTCAAATCTTGAAATTATTTTATTTTTTTTTATTTTTTCAAAATTAAGTGGCTTTTTTTTTCAATTAAATTATCCCAATGAAAGTACCATTTTTGGAAACTAGAGCTCATTCCGCTTCCATCCATATAAAGTTTATTAAGCTACGACAATTAGAAGCTGAGATATAGGGATTTAAAAAATTGTTAGGTCATGATTTGGCCAAAATTTGACCTGACCCTAAATTTTGACCTATTTGACTGATTTTCAAAAATATGGGAATGTGGTTTTTTTCACTAAAAAATGCCCCCAGATCAAGTTTTATGCAAATTGAAGACGACTGTTGTTTATCTGTCTATTTAACCTGGATTTACCTGATTGGAAAAAGGGAGGAGAGGTTTCAATTCACATACACAAATCATTGGAGTCACATTATTGTTGTGATTCCATTGAAACATGCACCGTAAATATAACCCTGAAAAATACAAAGTTAAATGTAGTTTGTATCCACAGCCCTCTTGAGAACATAGACATTTCAAATCATAATACCGTAAAATAAAACCATTTAAAGCAAATTTCTTGGAAGACCTTGGTTCTGATCTTTTAAAAATATAATAAACGTGGAAACCTTAAACAACTCGTAAGCAGAATGGTCACACCTGTTTCTGTCAAACCATTATGCAGGCTACACAAACAAATATATCCATAAAGCACTTGATGCTGATAGATCGCATATGGTGTAGGCTAAAGGTTCTCTGAACCACACAACCAATATATATCTAATGGGGATTTTTAATCACTTTGGTTGTCTTTTAGCACTAAATGAGACCCATAAAATCCCAGAAACAGATTGCATAAAAATAAAAGTGAGAGAAGTAGAAAAAAGTTCAGGAAGACTAAAACACAAATTAGACTCCTGACTCTCTCACTTAGCTTATATTTCTGCCTGGAATCATGCAAAATCTGTTCGACTTACCAAACTTTCCTTCATCAGACAAAAATGTGAGAACTTATCCAGTTCTAATTATTCTTGCTCTTTCTGGTACCTAGCCAAGAACCTCTCCAACAACTTTATTTCTTCTTTTCCTCCTCTTTTTCCATTCTTATGGTTCAGTTGCCATCTCTTCTCCTGATAAAGCAAAACTCTTCACTCAAACTTTCGCCTCCAACTCAACTTTGGATGATTCCAGTGCCGTTCTTCCATCTCCTCTCTGATTTAGTTGTCTGAAATTAGACTCGCTTCCAAAGATGTATTTTCTGCCCTACCTGGACTCAACTCTAGTAAGGCATACAGTCCTGATGGTGTCCTTCCTGTTGTTAAGAACTGCTTCTGTGCTGACAGAATGAGAAACAAACTCTCGTCAGAATGACAAACTCTCTTGCCAAGGCAAAGTCTTTCATCTTTGTCTTTCACCTGGTACTTTTCCTTCCTGCTGGAAGTTTGCTTTCATCCAGCCTCTCCCAAAGAAGGACGACTGCTCTCAACCCTCCATTTATCGTCTAATTGCTTTGATTTTCTTGCCTTTCCAAAGTTTTTGAATCTATCCTTAATAGGAAGGAAGATTCTTAAACACCTCTTCTCACAATGTTCTCTCAGATCATCAGCGTAGGTTCTGTAAGGGATGCTCTACTGGTGATCATCTTGGGTAAGTTGTTTTATTTTGGTAATTACAGGTATTAATGACTGCTTACTCCTTGAAACAAAAGCTGTGTTTATTTAATTATTGATATCTAATCAGTTGAAACTGAAGGAATTTTACAAAGAAAGTAAAAGTGTATATTCACTTCAATAGCTGTCACATGTATGATGATGATTATTGTCAGGAGATGGTAATGTATATAATGAATTTCACAAACCCATGAAGATAGTAAATGATACAAGCCCACAGGAAAAATGAAAAGCAATTCCAAGGCCTTGTGGGTATTTATAACAATACCCCTTGTCCCTGACAAAGTATATTGCTATAAACACACAAAAGGCCTTGGAATCACTTCATTTTTCCCTGTGGGTTTGCATCATACATATATGCATGCTGAAACTATTATATTTTTGTTAATTGTTTAACCATTGTTTTTAGTTAGAGGGATTTTTTTTATTATAATTTTAAAACTTAAGAATGCTTCTTTTCTGTAGAAGCTATGTAAAGAAGGAAATTCCTGGCACAAAACTTGTTAGTCCTGAACTTAGTGAGATTGGGAAGGAAGTTGTAGAAAGGAAGAATCTTCAGCCCATTAAAGTAGTTCAGACATCATTTGAGCCTATTGTAAGTATTCTGCAAATGAGTTGTACAACTTTTTTTGTATCACTTATAATATGTTTAATAATAGTGAATATTTCTAAAACTTTGATGTGTGGGAGATCAGAATACTATAATGGCTATTCCAATCAAATCCTTACTGACCAGCCATTGTAGTTATGAAAATTGATAGGCAGATTGAAGCTTTTGTAATTCAGTATTAAGTCTCTCTCTTCTTTTACTCTTAGGACCCTACTGCTACCTCATGCGTGGGAAGAGAGGCTTTGGAACCTCTATAAATAACACCATTTAACGCTCGTAGGTAGGGAGAGACTGGGATGGAGGGGTCCCAGGCCTAGGGGCGCGATGAATGGTGTGTGGTTAGTGCCCCGTTAAGCCTATTGCTAACGCTAATGGCCTGACCAGCCCCCTGCGACCGTTCTTTGGTGACCAATTGATGGTGCTTGGCTGTACTGCTCTAAGGTGAGAGCTTGCCAGGCCAGCGTAAACTCTCGGGCGTAGCCTCTGGGTCTGGTGGGATATCCTTTGAACACTGGATTCTAAGAGTCGGGCCGCTTGTAACTAGTAAGGGGCTGCATCTCGCTGTCGCTCCTGGCGGGAAATCCGTGACGCCTGCGTCGCGAGTGTGTGTCAGTTGGTAGCTGCGACACGTTTGGGACTGTCCAGCCCTGAGGAGACCCTTGGTCGGTGCGGCAGCAGCGAGAGGTGTAGTCTTCTGGATGGGATGAACGTCACTTGCAAATAGGCGGATGCGTCTACGCGCGGGAAGAATTCACCCCCCATTTTTATATATTGATCAGAACGTTTTTGATAGTTTTCATTGCTAGAACGCTTTATCTTATTCAATGTATTCAGAGTTCGAGAAAAAAAAAAGTTACAATGACTGGACCGCAGAAACTGAAGGCTGAATGCGCCAGGTGTGGAGTAAATCAGCGGGTGACGAACTTCAAAGAAGCTTGCTTCGAGAAGATCAACCACTCCAGCATGTGCCGCTTTTGCGAACTCATGCAGTTTTACGATAAGCTAGAGGAGAGGGTCCGGCGGCTCGAGTCGTCCAGATCGGCTGTTGGAGATGCGGCGGTTACTGACGCGGCTGCGCCCTCCACCCCAGAGCTCATTGATAGGATAGCTGCCCTGGAAAGGCGGTCTAGCGATGGACTGGACAGAGCGCGGGACCGCGGAGAAAGGGTAGAGGTGCAACCGGGGGCCAGGGTACAAAATCAGTGTCAGGAATCGCCAGCGACCCACGTGGAACGCACGGAACCACGGCGCAAAGAAGGGGCCGATAGAGAAGGGTGGGAAGGAGACTACTGATGGCCCAAGGAAACCGAAGGATGTAGCTGCCGGTCGCGGTGGGTCGGGTGATGTAAGTGCGGCTGAGTCTATGGGTGGCAAAGGGTATCGAAAGGTCTCGGGCAAGAAGGCTGCGAAGCCGAAGCTGAGACCCCGGTTGCCCCTGTCAGGGCCTTCAACCGCTTTCGTCTCCTGTGCTTGAAGGAGGAAAACACCGTTTTGATTGGGGACTCGCAGATCAGGGGCCAGGAGAAGTACTTTGCTTCTGCAAACCGGGACGGGAGGAAGGTAAGGTGCTTACCTGGGCGGGGAACGGCGCACTTAAGGAAGGAGGTAGAGAAGGTACGCGTGGCTAGTCGGAGGACTGAGATCGTTGTCCACGCTGTTGGCAACGACCTGTTCCTCAAAGGTGGTAGGGTAGGTTTTATAGAAGGGATCATCACCGAGATCATGTCTCTTGCGGATGATCTAAAACTGAAGACAGACAGGGGGATGTTGATGGGTATTTTACCACGGATGAATGCCAGTGACCACGCGCTCAGTGAGGTCATTGGCATCATCGAGAGGGTGCAAGACTTGTGCGTCCCGCTGGGCGTGAGGTTTGTTGACCCGTTCGACGCGTTTTCGGGTAGGTGGGACCTGTATCAGAGGGATTGTGTCCACCTCAATGTTAAGGGTAAAGGTGTACTAGGCACGCTGCTTTACCGGCACCTATACCATATGGTGAGGTCAAGCCCGGGGATTGATGATGGGCCCCCACCGGGGAATGATGATGATGAGCCGGTGGCGGACGTACCTTCAACTGAAGGATGCGTCCAGGTACAGGTGGGTGACCCTCCTTCCCTGTTGGAGGGGGCTCAGTCCTCCTGCAGAAGTTGCCCCCGTTGGTGAGGGGCTCTTCAACTGTCGACAGCCATGGCTGTTCGGGAAACGGGTCGTGCTAGGGGGTGGTCTGAATCGGGAAGGCTCCCTCTGTGCAATGCTTTGTAATGCTAGGTCGATTAGGAATACGTTTTGTGAGCTACGAACGCTCTTGGCATCAGAATACCAGGATATCGTTGCTATCACCGAGTCCTGGATTCATACTGATCGTAGGGACTACGTTGGGGAGTTCGAAATTCCCGGGTATAGAATGTTTCACAAAGACCGCACCCGTGGGGAGTGGGGAGGGGTACCAATATACGTGAGGGACACGTTGAATCCAGTTGACTGCCAGTTCCGATCGGAACGGGAGCTGCTTGGCGTCGATCTGAACGTGGGAGGGACGAACTATAGGTTAATCTTGGTGTATAGACCTCCGCATCTCCTCCTCGAGGAGGATACAGCCCTGTACACCAAACTTCGTAGCCTGCTAGTGGATAGGGTGTGTGTAGTTTTAGGAGACTTCAACTGTCGTGGCATAAAGTGGGAAGACAGGACTGCTGATGTCGAAGGGTGGAGGCTAGTTGACTTTGCTGATGAGAATTTCCTCACTCAGTGGGTCAGTGAGCCTACACGAGGCGAAAGCGTTCTAGACTCAGTATTCACGACCGAAGAAAACCTCGTCACTGGCCTCACCGTTGACGAATCGTTGGGCGTGAGTGATCACGGTCTGATTAAGTTCCGTGTCTGCGTCCCTCGGGTGAAGCGTAGTAACTCGAGAGGCAGTAAGCTCGATTTGCAGCGGCCGGAGTTTGTTAGCCTCTGAGAAAGCGTAGGTGAGACGGGGTTAGAGGTTGGCGGCGATATTGAAGGAGTGTGGAGTGCATTCCGGGACCAGTTTATGGTGCTGCATCTGCTGCCATACCCTCAAAACCGGTCACCCCTGCTTCAACGCAGCCTAAGTGGTTCAGTCGTGACATCGCTTCGGCTATCCGAAATAGGAAAACCGCGTATAAGAGGGCGAAGGCCAATCGTTCCCATGAGAACACTGAGGCGTATGTCGCCGGTGTAGGGAAGTGAAGGCGAAGGTTATGCTAGCGAAACGTAACGAAGAACTACCGGTGGCAAGCCTTTGCAATAGTAGAAAGCCCATTAGAAGCATGATAGGTCCATTAAAGGACCCCAGCGGCGTTCTGCGGACATCGCTAATGTGCTGAATGAGTACTTTGCGGCAGTGTTCACCAGGGAGGACACCCGCGTCATCCTCGAGCCAGGCGTCAGGCATGAAGGTGCTGGCCTGGATAGTGTTCGGTGTAGCGCGACAGTCGTTGCCGATAGACTAGACAAACTAAGCGCGTTTAAGGCTCCTGGGCCAGACCAGTTCCTCCCCAGAGTGTTGCGGAAGGTGCGCGACCAGGTGGCTCTCCACCTGGCTACATTCTTCAACAAATCGTTGGTGACGGGGGTCACGTTTGCTTCCCTCAAATCTTTAAGAAAAGCGATCACGAAAGTCCAGGGAACTATCGTCCCATTAGTCTCACTTCGGTTGTAGATAAATTATTAGAGGGGATAATAGCCGATAGGATCGTTGACCATTTGGATTCCTACAAGCTGCTTGGGGACTCCCAACGTGGGTTTAGACGGCATAGGTCGTGTCTCACCAACTTGCTCGAGTTTTTCCACGTCATGTTGAGTGAGTATGATAAGAGTAGGGCGATTGATATACTTTATCTCGAATTTCAGAAAACCTTTGATAAGATACCTCACGTCGGCTAATGGCGAAAGTGCACGCGCTCGGTATCGGTGGGGAAGTCGGTAGGTGAATTGAAAACTGGCTGAAGAATAGGCGGCAGAGGGTTGTAATTAAAGGCGTTAGTTCGAGTTGGGCCTCGGTCACTAGTGGGGTTCCTCAGGGTTCCGTTTCGGGGCTACTGTTGTTCATCATTTGCATAAATGATATCGACGGTGGCATCGTCAGTCGATCGCCAAATTCGCTGATGACATCAAGCTTGGGGCCAATGTTGGGACGCCCGAAGCGATCGAGCAACTGCGTGCGGACCTAGGTAGGATAGGAGAGTGGTCCGAAATATGGCAAATGCCGTTTAACTTGGGTAAATGCAAGGTGATGCACATTGGCTACACCAATCCCAAGTCGGAATACTCCATGTTGGAGAGTAATATCGAGGCGACTGATTTGGAAAAGGACGGGTGTGCTAATTAGCAGCGACCTTAAGTTTACGGAACGGTGCGTAGAGGTTGAAAAGATAGCCCAGAAGCTGTTGGGTTATATCAGGAGGCAATTTCAGTTTCGGAACAAGGAGATTGTGCTCTCTCTCTACAATTCCTTGGTTCGGCCGCACCTGGAGTATGCTGTGCAGTTCTGGTCGCCCACCCTCAGGAAAGATATTGAGCGTTTGAGAGGCTGAAACTGTTTAGGACTAGTGTGTGTGGGAATTACTTTACGTATAAGATCTGTGACACGTGGAACAGGTTACCTTCAGAAGTTATGAACAGTTCCTCTATGGATCATTTCGAGAAAAGGTTAGACCAAACCTTGCACACTATTTAAAGGTGTAGAAAATTTTCCCTGGCACCCGTTGCCATTGGTACCTCCTCGGTATGGGCCGCAAGACCTTTTGAGGTCGTACTTTTCCTTGTAACTCCTTGTAACTCTCTCTCCCTCTCATAATTTATCGTAAGAGGCTTTATTAAATACATTTGAGGTTAGTTTTATGTACTATTTAGATTTACATTTTATAACTAACAAAATTAAACTTACGATGGGTTCGTTAATTGACAGATAAGCCGATGTCCATCATCAAATACTTACTCCGCACATAGTTACACAGATATTAGGTTAAAATGTTCAAGTATAAATACAGTTGGTTCTTCAAAACATTGTTCCAAGCTTCATTATTGTTTCAGAATATGAAGGAAGAAAGCATTGTCGTTACGCCTCCGCAGAGGAAGAAGAAACCCGCTTGGTATTCAACACCCATTCCCAATCTCTCTGCCATGAAGAGAGTCGAGCGATGGGTCGAAAGTGTTGAAGCGGAGGCGAGCTTCGCGGTAACCCCGTTCGAATCCAACAAACAAGATTCGAAACGGATGAGAGAGAATAATTTTAGATTCTGTTCGCCTCCGATGAAGGGAGGAGGAGAGAACTTGAGGCTAAGAATGAACCCAAACACTCGGGAAGAGGAGCCTATTCCTGAAGAACCTGTCCTGTCATCCCTCAGGGAGCTTCTGCTTCAGGAAAAATATTGTTCTAACTCCCCAGAAGAGCCTGCTCTCTCCGAGATTGGAATGTCTGTTGTGAACAGGCTCAATACGGACGTTGAACGCCACACCCCGGAAGAACCGCAGCTCTCTTCGTTCGGTAAGAAAATCGTTGAATCAAAGTCCGCTCAGCAAGACGGTTCTGTCGAAGAAAGGTGCACCCCAGAAGAGCCACTCCTTTCCTATCAAACTTACAGAGTGAGGAACGCTGGAGTCGAAATTCGTCCCAAGCATTCTTCACAGCAGAATTTGTCTCTGCCTCAGGGTTACTATCAAGATCTTCCGCCTTCTCCACAACTCTCGGACATCACTCAGAAGATTTTGAACATGAAGTCGTTACGTTTCTCCGATTTTGATACGAAAGACTGTTACAGTTCGAATACTTCCAAATGCAGCCAATCATCCATTGGTGCTAGCACCAAATCTGTTATTATGGAACCTAAATCCCCTTTGCTGTCAGATGTTACACTTAAAATTCTCAGTAAATATAAATAAAACATTATTTTTAGCTTGATCGGTTGGGGCGCCGCCTGGCAGTGCTGAGACTTCGCCGAGTAGTGGGTTCGAACCCCAGTGCTGCCTGGAGCTGGGCGGTGTCTTGTCTGTATTTTACGTCACGACGAAGCGGCGGGTCAACAACCCCATTTTTATTGACTGGCTAAGGATCCCAGGCTCGGGCCCCTACCCCTCCACTTCCTTGGGAAATACAAGACATGGATATTACCCTTTATAGATTGAAGAAATGAAGACCAGGTTCGACTCCCGCCGCCTCGTAATGCTCGGGAACAAGCGACTCGGAATTCACGTTTATCCCTGCTTATAAGAGGGAAAAACAAGGGGGTTTCGGATTTTGCCAGGTACCGTACTTGTTAATGCTTTGCACAATTTTTCGTTAGTTACCTTTTGAGGGGTGAGTGAATGGCAGTTTATAAACATTTTACAGGATTTTTGTAGTAGAGAGAATTATTTTCTCAGACGTTTTTTGTAATAAATAAATAATTGAGCAGTTTTCATTCCATTACAATTATTCACATTCATCGGTAAGTTACTGATGAAATAACCTAATAAGTCTTCTCTGGATTGCTTAAGTATTTGGAAAAAGTAAAGGCTGTTTATGTTCCAGATACTTTAATAACTTTGTTAGTGATAGGATAACGACGACTCGTAAGATAGGCCAAGTTATTCACGCTGTCGTAATTTCATGTTTTGGAGTTACCTCTATCGTGACGTCACCGAATTGCAATTTGTGACGAGAGTAAACAGAAGCATCATTGGGTTAATTTTAATAATGGCGTGACAACTGCATAAAGGCTTGTTCAGATTTTCCATACATTTTCCCTTTTGCCATAAATTTCGGCTTTATAGTTTTGCTGGGAGGTAAATTAAATTGAATGTTAGTGGTTTGAGGAGGATAAATTCCTCGAGTGGTATAATGTGGGTAGTTGGAGGTTTAAAGTGATGGAATGGGTGGAGGTAGTTCCAACCATAATCATATTAGCGATTTAAACAAATTCCATCTCAGAGACGGATTTACCAGAAGTGCTGATGCAAGAATGCACTGAATACCATTTTATATTTGAAATGTTAGCAATTTGTACCTTCAGTCCTTAAAGGGTTAAAGTTTTAACACGCAGCTTGGGACTAATTACATCATTAAATCTTCAGCTGTGGACCAGCAAAACGGGTGAATGAAATACTGAATTTTGTTTTTAAAGCTTGATTTTCATCATTAACAAGTAACTAGTTTTTAAACATGTTCATTAATGGTCTTACGTTACTGATCAAATATTTAAATTTGTTTTTCAACGAAGCCCCCAAATGTAGGGTGGTTTTGGCGTTTTAAAAGTTCACATTTTTCACTGTTTACTAATTAAACTACTAATTTTTTATTCTAAGTCCTAAAAAAAAGATGGGTTTTTTCTATTAAGTTTCGTGTCGATTGACAGAAAGGTTATTGAATTTCCGGAATTAGAGCTATGTAACTAATTTTTCTTTTGCATATGTGTGGAGCGCTTACTTAGACTTAGAAAGTCGTAATGAGTATCAATTGACGAGAAATTTAATAAGGAAAATATCTTTTCAAGGACTTCGGATAAGACACGAATAGCACTGGTATGCATATGAAATTTTTTTGTCTGCTGTGAGGGTTTTTTCAACTCATATAATTCGACCATGCTGAATTCGAAAATGACATTGGTTTTCCTCAATCAGGTCAGGTTTTTTCTCTATTGGCCATTTATTATAAGTCCAATTTTATCCCCAAATTTATTGATTTTTTTAGCTTAAACACTGTAGATACGAGTAATATTATAAGAACACTCGTGAAAAATGAAAACATTGTGTGAATAAATACTTTTATTCATACAATGAATATGGAATGAAGTTTTTTTGGCTTTCCGTCTGTTTTTCTTCGGGCACGTCTCGCTTCAAACACCAGCAATAGTCTGCCAGCATATTGATATCCCAGATTCCCTGGTACCTCTCTTCCATTATTTTGATATCTTGGTGAAATCGTTCACCCTGTTCCTCACTATAATCCCCGCAATTTTCAGGAAAATAGTCCAAGTGGGACCACAAAAAGTGCATTTTTATGGACATGCGCGACCCATCAGCTTTGAAAGCTTCCATCAAGTTTCCGACAACGGACTCGTATTCTGGACTTCTACGCTTGCCAAGAAAATCAGTGACAACTGATTTGAATGCCTGCCAGGCATTCTTCTCAGTTGGAGTCATTGCGTTTCGAACTGAGTATCCTTGATCAAAGTTCGAATTTGAGGACCATCAAAAACCCCAGCATTTAGTTTAGCATCAGATATATGAGGAAATTTACTCGAGATATCGGAATGCTGAACCCTCCTTATTCATTGATTTGATGAAATTTTTCATCAAGCCCAGCTTAATATGAAGTGGTGGGAGCAAAATTTTTGTTGGTGGTACAAGGGGCATTGAAACGACATTATGCGACCCAGGTTCAAAATTCTCTCTGGATGCCCATTCACGCTGTGCATAGTGCTTCTCATCCGCTCGGCTATCCCATTTGCAGAGGAAACATGGGTATTTCGTGTATCCCCGTTGCATTCCCAATACAAATGCCACAATCTGAAAAAAAATGAAAATATTTAAAGAATTTAGAGAATTTGTTCTATCAGATAAAAAAATCTATGCATTGGACTGTATCACTTCTGTAGGGAAGTTAAGTGTTCTTATACGCTCTCAAATAACCTTTGGAAAAACAACATAGTCAATAGCAATAGTTTACTTATGATATTAGTATTACCTTCAAATCTCCACAGATCCTCCAGTTATGTTGGTCGTATACGAGAGCATCCAGTAAAATTTTTGTTATCGTAGCTCACAGTAAGTTGTGCTGAATGTGCTACAGGGACTGATGCAACCCTATTCCCAATGTTGAGAAGTACTGCTTTCAAACTTCGTTTAGACGAGTCTATAAATAGCCTCCATTCTGATGCGTTATATGGCAGGCCCAAGGATTCGATTAGCCCCTCAACATTGCAGCAGTACACTAAGGAAGAGGTATTTTCGTGCACTGCAAAAAACTTGCGGAATTCTTCCTCTCGTTTCCTATACCAGGAGATTGTTGTTCCCGGAGCCAGCAAGTTGTCCTCTCGAAGTCGTGAGCCCAAGATCTCGGCAGCTAATTTGGAAAGTCCTAAATCCCTGGTAAGATCATTAAGTTTGGCCTGGTTGAGAGGCCTCGGCTCATTTGAAGCGGTATTTTGAGGTGTATATATGACTGGGACTGGTCATTGGCATTGGTCATTGATTCATCAGAATCATCGAAGTCCAGGGTTTGAGGTGGGTCGGGTATTGGAATTCCAGGACCATGGGGTACAGGTCTCATGGCAGAAGGAATGTCAGGGTATACAACAATGTGTTTATTCTTCTTGTTAACTCCTGAAAATAGAAACATGGATATAAAACTTGCATATGAAATAGAAGAAGCATTCAGACAGTGGCGGCTCGTGAGGGAAGGCTGCGGTCTGTAAGATATGAAATAGGTCGATGGAGTCTGTATATTTTCTTTCTTTTTCATTCATATTGTCCCTTCGGGGACAATACGAATGAAAAAAAGAAAATATACAATCATTGTATATGTAAGTGTAACTTGTATAACAGTATGTATGTGTAAATGTATTTTCTATAACAATATGTAAATGTATGATTACCATTATGGTGAATATTATGCTCTGTATGGCGAATATTATGTCAAGTTTCATACGAGGATTTCAAAATATTTAAGAAAAATAAATTTATAAGCCCACCTTGGAGGTTTGTCATGCAGAAATAGCAATCTGTCACGTGATCCTTTCCTTCTCTCCAAATCATGGGAATTCCAAAAGGCAAAGATTTCGCTCTGCCTTTGCTCCATCTTCTCAAATTTTCAATGCACGTCTTGCAGCACATATGAGGGGCGAAACTTTTGTCCTGGTCCCCTAGCTTAATTCCAAAGTATGCTCTATACATTGTCTTCACAAATTTAGTGATTTGGGACTGGTTATTTGGCATGGTAACCGTACCACATATGTAGCAGAATCTATTGGGATCATTTTTACACGCTCTATTCATTATGAAATATTTTATCTATATGCCTGAAAAGTAAAAAAAGATATTATACAAGTGAAACAAATGATAGATGTTACTGTTCCAATTCCGCTTTGACAAAATCACGAAAAATTCTATTTTACTTATGAGGCCATAGCCGGGTAACTTGAGCTGATTGAGAAAAACGGATTGCAGATTCGAAATCAGCAGGAAAAACTATAAGAATCGCTTACAAAACCCTTGACAGCAAAATTGATGCATACCAGTGTAGTTTAGCTGAATCACCAAAAGCACCCTTCACTTCGGATCTCATTGGCACACTTAAATTTAGGTAATTAAAATTACGGGTCTTTTCGGTTTTAGGTCCGGCATTGGATTTTTTCCATGTTTTTGGTATAGACGTAGATTTTTACGCTGACTTCCATTTCTGCAATCCGTTTCTTGGAGAAATAAACACGAAAAAAGTTATGGCCCAAAACTTGTATTCAAATATCCACCTATACTTAACCTAACCTAAACTACTACTACGACCCAGAATGACGATAATGAGCGACAAATGGAACGCATCGAACAGCTCGAAGGGTACACCTTCAGTCACAAAAGAGAGAACCACAGCGAAAACTTCGTGGACCCTTCAACTGGAGCGCGCACACAACGGATAGAGTCGACGTGGAACCAACTCAAACGCGGTAACAAGCGCCGGTGTGGTACGCACCGTTCCATGATCGACTCTTATCTCTGCTAGTTTCTCTGGCGTCGCCGACACGCACGCAAAGATCTAGTGCACCAAATGCTGAATGATATTGCGCACTTTGGCAAGTAGCAAACTTTGGTTTGTTTCGTTCTGTAAACGTAATAAACTTGCACACAACTTTTTTTCGTGTTTATTTCTCCAAGAAACTGATTGCGGAAATGGAATCAACGTAAAAATCTACGTCTATACAAAAAAAAAAAAAAAAAAAAATCCAATGCCGGACCTAAAACCGAAAAGATCCAAAATTACATATTCAGTAAAAAGACTTAACAAATATATATTTTAAAAATAAAGTTACTCTTTAACCCATTAATGCATAGTATCCGAATAATTAGATGGCAAAGTTAAATGTACACGCTTCAATTGAGGTTTTTGAGACATAGAAAAATCAGCCAAGTTATCTGCAAATGTAAACTTTACGCACTAATGGGTTAATTATGAAACTCAAAATCGTTTTAAAAATTACCAAAATCTACTATTTCGCTAACCCGTTCTGTTTGTCCGCAGTTGAAGGTTGCTGATGTTTTGGTTCGGAGCCCTGTACTAGTACTGAAAACAATACAGGGTGTTTATAAAGTCCCTATTTATTTCGGTGAAAACGTAGCAAAAAGGGTAAAATTCAATAACTATGTAGTAGGAAGCATACATTTAATGAATACTTAATCGTATGATTCTACATGAGCACCATCATTATCTCTACAGAGTCCCAATCTGTCAGCAGCATTGCGGAGCACATTTTGGAGCATGACGGGGGTTATTTTTTGTAGTTGCTGTTACGATATGAGCACGTAAATCTTGCAGATCTGTAACCCTCGTTTCATAGACGTTTGATTTGATAAAGCCCCATACAAAGAAATCCAAGGGCGTTAGGTCAGGAGATCGAGTTGCCCAGGGCATGTTACCTCCACGTCCGATCCACCGATTTGGAAATCGTTCATTTAGGTACTCCCAAACAATGTTTGCGTAATGACAAGGTGCCCCCATCTTGAAAGACGGTGGTGTTTAAAATGCCATCTGAATGAAGCTGGGACATTTACGTGCTCGTATCGTAACAGCAGTTACAAAAATAACCGTCATGCTCCAAAATGTGTTCCGCGATGCTGCTGACAGATTCGGACTCTATAGAGATACTGATGGAGCTCGTGTAGAATCATATGCTTAAGTATTCATTAATGTATGCCTTCTATTATATTATTTAATTTTACCCTTTTTGCTAAGTTTTCACTGAAATAGATGGGGACTATAAACACCCTGTATGAGGTGGTTCTACCGCCTACTTGTGTAAGAGTCCTTCAAATTTTCTCATAAGTTGGTCAGTGGAAACAGTGATCTGAAACTTTCTTCCACAATTCTACAATTCTTTTGGCCAAATTTTTCTCTATCGGTGTTGAACACACTTTTCCGTTAATTTAACACTATCAGTCTTATGAACCAGTGCCCATAGTTCAGTGGGTAACACAGTTTCCCTTCAAGCGAAGTGAAGATACTGAGGCCGGAGGTTCGACTACCGATGGTGCTGGTTAATAATAATGAAATTAGTGCAATGGGCCGCATTAATTGGCTGGAACACTGAGCCAGTTTCTGACCCTCGTCAGTCTCGCGAAATCCCTTTGGTATAAAGTAAATTTTTTCTCCTTTCGGTTCATTCATTCATTTATTTATTTATTCCGGCGTTTTGCTTCGCATTTTTGAACAATCATTATTTCTTCGTCCTCATTATTTATTCTAAATGTAGTCTGACTAATGAATAAGAGATGTGGCATTGAACCTTTAGTTTTATAATAGTTCTTCAAAATGAATCTTCAAAGTTTCCTGTAGGCTGTGACATTGCGTTATTTTAACCAGTTTGAACCTTCACTAATGATGATTCAAATCCTTTTATATTAACTATGCAATGATGATATTTATCCTTTACTCATTGTTTACGAGACTTCGTACTCTTTTACATTAAATTTAACATTTGTTCATACTTTTCCGACCCAGCGGGTCCATATGGACCCATACTAGTGTTTTGTGCATAAATTGTATAATTCTGCTCATTGATTCCGTTTGGAACCACGCCTCACTTACCCAACAACTTAACTACCGGGTTGGAAACTGTTCTCCCTACAACTTTTAGTGAACAAGGCACCGTTAGTCCGACAGCAACAACGTGAATGCTACACAAAATATTCCCTAAAGTATAATTTCATGGTTGCAGAAATAAATGTGATTAGTCTATTTAGTTATAACTTTTCTTTTTGTAAAAGTATGGCTAAGGCTTTCATTTGTGTTGGATTTGTGAAAATTGTTTTCCAATTCGTACTTAAATCGGGCTTCAGTGTTAAATTCAAATTTATTCAATCTCTTCCAACATTCACACTTAACCACTAACTACTGTATTATTCGCGAATTTAGAGATTTAATTAATTAAACCTCTTTAAGAATGAATTTATAAACAAGACTCATCCTAGGATAGATCCTCAATACCTCAATTAACTTCAGTTTAAAATCACTATTTTCTATTACTTAAACATTTGCTTATGTAGTTGCATGCACTCTTGGAAAGATTTGCAGCAGTTGCTTTCATTGATCAGTCTTTTTAGCTTTTTTTGTAGAAATCCTTCTTGAACTTGGAATAAAGTTTCAGCATATTCGAGTGTGGACCGAAAACAGTCGAATTAGGTTACGATTTTACTAAGTGTTTGAAGTATTTCATTTATGAATTTTCTGAATGATTATTTATTAGTGATGTACCGATTCCAAAATTTAACCGATCGATGCCTCTATCTATCTATCTATCTATCTATCTATCTTTTTTTCTTTCTTTCTTTTTCTCTTTCTTTCTTTTTCTTAATTTTACATTTCAAATTTGTTTAAATGCTTTTCCTTAAGCTCACTCCACAGCACCAGACTTTGTTACTCATATACTGCAGCTAAAATGATTTTAGAAAGTTTTATTACTCAGTAATATTTTATTTTAGTTTCGTAAATTCAATACTAGTATTTAAAGTACAGTATTTTCTTTCTTCAACAATGTAAATAATAATTTTTCATTAAAACTTCAAACCCTGGTGGCTAATTTAAAAAAAAAAAAAAAAAAAAAAATTATTAGAGTAGGAGATTACGATAGTTTATAATATTTAGAGATTAGCTAGTTAGAGAAAATGTAAATTTATGAGCAACTTAAGCTTGGTCGGTGCTACTATAGCATGCGGTCTACAAAGATAGATTTAGTCTACAAAAGAATTTGCGCTGAAGTGACCCGACCTGACAACTATTTTGGGGACGAATATGAGGTCAAGGCAGACTATAAAAGGAGGAATCATGAAGAGAAACAGTTCAATTGCATTAAAACAAAATTTAACCCTTTGAGGACCACGGGACATATTTGTCCCAACGGAAATAATATATAAATTGTACAATGATGCAACGTTTCTACAGGTATGGTTTAGTTGTCGGAAAATTAACCAAAAAATGGGTCATTTAAGTGACTATAGTTACTAATACCTAATTGTAAATAACAATAAAACAAACTTTTAAGTTCAAAGAAACGTATACTGGTCGTTAAAGGACAAATAAAAAAACTTAATCTGTGGGATATAATGCCCGGTTAGGTTAAGTTGATATTTTCGTTAGTTTTAACGAAAATACCACAACTTAACCTAACCAATCGTCAAGGGCACACAGTTGACCTAACCGGGCATTCAATTAACCTAACCGGCTATTATATCCCATAGAATGAATTATTGTTTTTGTCCTTTACATTTTTTGTTTTAACGTAATTGAATTTGTAAATATTTTTCCGCACGTTATAGTACGTTTGGTCTTTTTTCGTAAATAAAAAATATTTTTATATAATTACACTTTGAAATGAGTATAAATCATAATAGGTTTTTAGTTTTGTAATGTGAACTTTAAAAATTAAAAATCGGCTAAATTTGGCCGATTCTGCCGGTTAATTGGTACACCACTAAATTGATTATACAATGCATAATTATCGAGAACTATTTTAAAAATTGAAGACCTGTTTTTTGCAATTTAATATATCAGATTTTTTCAAGAGAACTATACGAAATAAGAGTTCCTCGTATGAAGCAGTGTTTTAGGTACTTAGTATTAACGGGGGACACCACATATTGATGATTGGTTAGGTTAAGCTGTAATATTTTCGTTAGTTGAAAATTTCTAATACATCATTTTTTTTAAATAGCAATATTTTAAAAAATACTTACAATGATTTGTATTAGAAATTTTCAACTAACGAAAATATTACAACTTAACCTAACCAATCATCAATATGTGGTGGCCCCCCGTTAATACGTAAGTACCGTGTTTTGTATCCGAAATTTTTTTTGTAAGTGCTGCATACAGCGTCTCCATGCGTAATCTCGAAAAGATTACTCACCACCGATGATGGATTTAGGCGTTTAATTTTCGGCTTCGTTTATCGTCACTTTAAATTTTAACGCTTTCAAAATAAGGATACGATCTTCCGCGGAAGAATTGTTTCGTTTTCATATGTAAATGTATTTAAAGGTCTTTTACAGGCGGCTGTTCCATTTCCTTCCCTATTAATGGCATCGATGCCGCCTGGGACACAACTGGGTTTTTTGTTGTCTATCCTGGAGGAAAACCACTTCATATTTTTCACTTATTCGACGTATATCGGTACATGACGTCATCTCTTCTTTTAGTAGACAAATTTGAAAAACCATGTTGAAAGTCCTTGACATCCGATACTTAAAACCAAATAAAAGATGAAATAGCAAACAAGATTAGTTGACTCCAAATGTAATCTTTCTGGAGTCTTGGTGCAGATACGCACCATGACACTTATTCAGGCTTTGTAATGTGTGGGCGTTTGCGTAAATCCACAAATTAATGAACTCTACTTAAATTAAGACAACTATATAATAAGGATCGCTTTCGGCGATTTTTTGCAAACGGAAGATGCCTTTAAAAAATGTATCGGAAGGAAAGTAAATGAAACGTCTTTATTTTAATGAAAAATATATATTCTTTGCATAATACAAAAAGCATTAATAAAGTTCTCAGGTACATTCTATCATTACAACAACTATAAAGCTTGCACGTTTATGAATAATTTTAAGGAATATATTAATATTGAAACAAAATGACTTTGAAAGAATGTCTTCGTTACTTGACCCGAATTTGTTACGGCGCATTCACTTGGTCAAGATTCTTCGGGAAAGCTCGCTAGATTAGTTTAATTTCTAAACTTCAATTTTCAATCTACAGTTACTGTTCTTTTCTGCCTCAACAAAAAGGGAGAAAGAAGTTAGTAATCCTAATACTACTCTGTAAACATTTACAAGAACAGAAGATCACACTCGCAGAAATTTCAAAATTTTGACTGGAGAATGGATATACTACTATTCCTTAGTGCCATCGATCATAGTCTAAATGACTATGCATCAATACGATACAATCTTGTTCAGTTAAGGAAGGTACTTTTCAATCAATGTCATTCCTATTCCCATCCACCGTCTGCAAATGAGAATTCCAAATTTGGGAAAGGGGACAAATAAAAAAGGTGGACAAACTGCTGGCCAAAGGGGTATTTTCTTAGAAAAAATATAAAGTAAGAATGGGAGAGGATCTTTGAGATTCTCATTCGGCTAAGAATGAAATACGCATAATTTAGTGGGAACATATAATGGAGGAATAACAGGAGCATCCTTTGCTGCCGATACAAATATTGGTAAATTGAGAAGACTGACGATACAGAATCTTTACAAGCAGCATATACAGATCAGTGGTAAAATTTCATGTTATTTTCTTCTGAAGACGCAGAAAATTTTTTTTAATAAAAATCTATAGACTACTGTACCCCAAATGGACAAGTTAGACACACTCAAAAGCAAAAGATTACGTCATAACCGATAAAACTAAATCAAGCAATAAAATAGCAATAAACAAAGCAGAATCAACAAACGCGAGAACTTTGATCTGCAGGCAACCACATACTAGGTGTGACAAGTGACACGATTTGTGGTTAACTGCAGTTTTAAAGTTAAGCAAAAAGAACCACGACAGAAAATTACAAACTTCAAAAGATGGGACAAGAATGTAATTATAAAATAATTATATCAGAAACTGGATTATTACTGCTACAATCAAATGTCCCAAATATTATAATGAAATTAATTAGATTAAATCAGGAAGTCTTCACACCCAAAATCAAAGAACTAAACTACTGTGGATATGTAAATTAAATCTACACTCGTTGGAAAGAAGCATCAAGTCTCCTCGCCAGGTTCACTGACCAAATACACGCTTTACACTTAAACAATTCAATCAAACAAACATTAACCTCCGTTGCAACGTCTAAGGTTACATAACAGATGTAAAGCTCTAGCTCCCGTGTTGCTACATAATCAGCATAGAGGACGGTCTCCTATCCTAACCCCCAAACCCAATGCAGCTTAACTTTGCTGATTGCCAAAAGCGGAGCGACATCAACCACCAGGCAGCCCAACAATTAGTATTAAAGAAGCTTCCATAATACGCAACAAACAATCTGACCCTTAGTTATACACAAGAAACGAGGGTAAAAAAAATAATTTTAATAAATTTTTTAAAACTGCAAAAAAAAGCATATCCACCTAAAATTGCGCGCACTACAAATAAAGGCTAACAAAATAATTGGAACAGTAAGAAATTGACATTTTTCTTTAAGGTCGCTGTACAAAAGTTGAACCCTGTATCTATTCAAACATCAATAAAATATGGAAGTGAAATGTCGCTAATCTGAAAGATTGAAAAGGATCATCCTGAACACTGAAGGAAAATAGCTTTGTGGTTAGAGGGTCAAAATTTTAGCCAAGGACACCTTCGAAAGAAGACTAGACATCTGGCTCAGGACAAACCGAGATGAGCCGGATATGCCATGGATCTGCAAATAGAGATCTTAAAGAAAGCAACCTCTCCCTCAACAAACCAATTCTAGAGGCGGAGCCACGAGCGTGACTTCCGCGAGATGCATCGACGAACCAAACAATTGCATGGTTACGTGGAAAACAACTTTCTGAAATACCCGCTATCTACACAAATAAATACCACTCGTAGGTTCTGGATTGGCCAAGGCTACAAACCTGCGTAATTTATTTAATTTACAGCGAAAAATGATTAATATCAAACCAGTGAACACTACAAAAACTGACGGAGGAGAGCTATTGAAGCAGTTTCTGCTACAAAACCACGACTTTCCCAAAAGTAAATTACAAAACTGACCAAGTGAACACGCCTTTGTATAGACTACGTGATTATTTCATAGTCTAATATAATTAACAAGTCTTAAAAGTTAATTTCATTCATAAAAAATTCACTGTCCTCCACTGCGAACATTACAAATTTTATTCAACAATTAAGTCGGCGGGGGTACATACGCTTTTTGAACGGCCGGTATTACGGTTGTAATAACCTACAGATTAGAGGAAACGAACTATACAACTTCTCAAGAACTAAAAAGTTGCGTGGAGTATGGTAATTGTAAACAGTAAACGTAAATTTGAATTATCATATATTCATTTTAATGTCACAGCTCATGAATGAGATGGAAACTTGGTAATATATTAAACTACGATTATGTTTCTAAATAAAAAAGAAAATAAGAACATTAACATCTGAACACAAAAAATATATAAATATAGCTGGAAAACCGGAATAAGAACCTTTCATTAATGTACGACTGTGTTAGCGAGTCATTGGCTGTCTTACGAAACCGCGACAATATTTATAGTACTCACAGAGCTCATTGCAACACGAACGTGCGGGTAACGACATTTTAGCAGTGTTGCCATAGTTTCACGTTTTTTAATTGAAAATCATTAAATATAAAGAGGATATAGTGAGGCGAGGTAAGGTTAAATGTCGCAACGCACGTGTGAAAAATGTCATTTTCGTAAGGCAACCAGACACACACATTTTATATATATATAATTTTTTTTTCAAATTATGACCGCTCATGGCCACCAAAATAAGTGGATAGCAGAGCGAACACGACGACGAAAACTGGTACAGCTAACGGAAATGTAACAAAAGGCGGGAGGAAGGAAATTTTTTTTATATATATATATACAGGGTGTCCCATAAGTCCGGCATCATAGGATAAATTCTTTTTCTATAAACCATAATTCATATTTTTCTCTTTCTACAGGCCATAATGTCTGAGCAAGGAAGAACGAATCGCGAGCCAATAACACATAGTTGTGTTAGCAGACTTGTTGCAGTCTCTGACTCCGATTTCCCGAGTAGAATTATCTGGATTCGTTCTTCCTTGCTCACTCAGACATTATGGCCCGTAGAAATAGAAAAATATGAATTTCTCCTATGGGACACCCTGTATGTATGATGTATTTATTTATTGCACATTTCATGAAAAACGCAATATTTTTTGTTTTTCATGAAATGCGAAGGGCTTTTGCCAATTTCATGAAGCAAAAGTAATGCATTTTTCATGAAACGCATTTTTGGTGCGCGTTTTTCATGAAATTGGCAAAGGATGAAATGATAGTTAACATGACCAATTTTAGTTTACATGTCAGGAAATCGCCAAAGAATGAGCTAAGATGCATTCTTACAGCAAACCAGAACAAAGTTTATTTTATACGCCCTGCACATTTCATGAAAAATGCAAACTATTGCGTTTTTCATGAAATGTGCAATTTCACCGATCACGCGTAACATATATACACACACACAGTATATGGTGTTTCAGGAGGAAAGGTCAATACTTCGGGAGGTGATAGTATCGGTCATTGTGAGAAAAAAGTTCATATGAACATGTGTCTAATTCTGAATGGTTACGGAGATAGAGCTGTTTGAATCTGATGCGCGCGCAGCTCTTCCTCCCCCTTCCCTCCCCTATAACCTTTAACCATGTAACATAAGCCAATCGACAGCTGACTGTTGCGAGTGACATTGTTTGGTGTTTGAAGCAGTATTAAGAATGCCACACACCTTCACACATGCCGAATATGCAGATATGGTATGTCTACGGTTTTTGCGATGGAAGTGCAACAGCTGCTGTTGCAGAATACCGTCGACGGTTTCCGAACCGCAGAATTTCGGATCGAAGTGTGTTTACCAGGGTTTTCAACACATTGCGTGAGATTGGTACACTTCCCAGCGCTCATGTTTCATCTGAACGTGACGGTCAACAAGATGTAGATGGTGGAAAACATTCTTCAGTTGGTAGAGCGTAGTCCTACTACTAGCTCACGAAGAATTTCAACACGTCTCGGTGTACCACACACAAGAGTATGGCGAACATTACGTGAGGAAGGCTTGCATCCCTATCATGTACAGCGTGTACAACACCCTCAACCAGGAGACGCTGTCATGCGACTGTTCACCGATGAACATACTTTCACCCGTGACGGTATCAACAACACTCGTAACTCTCATCGGTGGTCAGACGAAAATCCAAATGCCACTGTGGAAACAAATTTTCAACATCGCTTCTCTGCCAATGTGTGATGCGATATCATCGATGATCAGCTGATTGGCCCTATTACTTTAGAGAATCGTCTTACAGGACAAAGTTACCTAGAATTTCTGCAAAATGAATTTCCAGGACTATTGGAGGATGTTCCTTTGGTTACACGCGCTGGTATGTACTTTCAGCATGACTGAGCTCCTCCACATTCTACCCGTCTGGTGATGCAATACCTAAATCAAACTTTCCCTGGCCGATGGATCGGCCGCGGTGGTCCCATTCAATGGCCACCAAGGTCTCCAGACCTCTCTCCGTTAGATTATTGTTTGTAGGGGTGGATGAAAAGTCAAGTTTACAAAAGAAAGGTGGATACACGAAACGAATTGCTCGCGCGCATTTTGGATGCTGCTGCCCGCATCAAGGAACGTCAAGATCAACTCAGACGAAGAACACGCGATCTTCATACAGGAGTTGCAAAGTGCATGGAGGTTGATGGTGGGATTTTCGAAAACGTATTGTAAACTAACAAATTTGTCATTTCTGTATCTGATACCATTCAAAATGCCAATGTTTAAACATTAAATGTTAGAAACAGTAATAGGTTTCTATTTCTTGATTACCATTAACAATGCTTTTGTATTTGTAGATTCAAACAGCTCTATCTCCGTAACCATTCAGAATTAGACATGTTCATATGAACTTCTTTTCTCACAATGACCAATACTATCACCTCCCGAAGTATTGACTTTTCCTCCTCAAACACCGTGTAAAGTTATTGAATGCCCGGTTAGGTCAACTGTACGCCTTTGACGAATGGCTAGGTTAAGTCGTGATATTTTCGTTAGTTTTAACGAAAATATCACGACTTAACCTAACGAATCGTCAAGGGCGTACAATTAACCTAACCGGGCATTCAGGTGTTCCTGCCTAAAAGCTAGAAACCTACGTAACAGTTCATGCCACCCTCGTCATACCTGTAAAAATGCATCTTATTAACTTAAGAACACTTGTTTTTGTACGAAATAAACGGTTATTTGAGCTTATTTCATTCTTCGTCGATTTCATAAAAAACGCAAACTGAAATTGGTCACGTAACTGTCATTTCATCTTTTGCCGATTTCATGAAAAACGCGCACCAAAATTGCATATTTCATGAAATTGGCAAACGCCCTGCGCATTTCATGAAAAATGCAATTTCATCGATCACGCGTAACACACACACACACATATATATATATGCACTAGAATCACAAAATAACACGTGACCTTATTAATAAGCAAACAACCTTGTGGTTGTTTGCTTTATATATATATATATATATATATATATATATATATATATATATATATATATATACATACATATTCTCGGTGTCGGACTCTTCGTAAGCTAATAACTTATTAGATAACAGACATTACTGGAATATGGTAGAGCGAGTCATCATCACGTAAAATGAACACTTTCATAATGAAATTATAACTAATTCTGAACATGAAGCCTTAAAGAATCTAATTTGTACGACTCGTTTAAAAAATTTGTCTACTGTTAATGTGCTGAAGGAACAAAAAGTAAAATACCTTTGCCAGTAGAGTTAAAACAAAAAAAAATAATTCATTTTAGCGGTTATTTAAATTTCAACAAATTTTTGAACCAGTCAAAACTGATTACCACTATGAGGGGGATATTTTCAAACCGTGACGCAATTTGCCTGCGAGAGTTCTTTAAATTTTGTGTAGGGGTGATTTATTGGTACGGTCCTTCGTAGAATGGGTTAGCTAACAGGTAAGCCGCCGCACTGATTGCCTCCGTAGATAAATTGATAGGCGAATTGGGTGAAGAATTACAAAATGAGGATGTCGGGATGGGCAGTTCATTCGAGAGGTGAGCGGGAAAGTGTGGGTTATAAGGAGAATGGCTCGACGTAGTTGGGACAAAGCCCTCCTCTAGAGGAAGATGAAGACTCGTCGTGCCCGGCGACTGCTGCTGCTGCTCTTTCGACGTGCCGTCCAGAGAGGAGTTCACGCAACTGGTGCCCTTCGTTAAAATGAAGTAAGACTTTTTTCTTCGCTTCAAAGAATTAGATTTCGACGCGTTAAGAACAGTGGGAAGTTCAGCCAGCATTTTGTCATCTTCGGAACTCTTTTTCGAATGAGTTTTGAGGTGCGTTGTAAGGTTGTAACTCCTCGTGAAACCTTTGGAACAAACTTCGCAAAAGAACTTTCTCTCCTTCGCAACAACGTCCTTAATCGCCTCTGGCTTTGAAGTTTCATCCACCTTATAATGAATCCTGAGCATGTGCCTTTTCATAAGGTCCTTTGTTTTAAACGACTTTGCGCAAATTTCACATTTATGATTCTTCAAATACTCCTTCTCAAGATTTACTTTTAGGGCTATTTGCGTTTCGTGCCAACGTAAATGTTTTTCTAACCTCAATGTCGACGGCAAATACTTTAGACATATGGCGCACTGCTCCTTATGTTTTTGGATTTTTAGTTGCTTCAAAAGAATTTCCTTATTTTTAAACCGACTAGCGTCCGTTTTATCATTTTTGCAGTGTTTATGATCGTTTGAATGCGTTTTCAGACGGTCTTTCCGATGGAACTTTTTTCCGCATATTTCGCAATCGTACGTAACTCTTTTATCATCATGCGTAACTTTGTGACGCTTGAGAACGTCGTTCCTCGAGAATAATTTGGAGCAAACGTCGCATTTGAATCTCTTGTTTTGGTGATCTTTGGCGACGTGAGTAGCGAGAACATCCTTCCTCGAATAGGTTTTATCGCAAAGGTCGCACGGAAAAGGCAGCTTCTCATCCATGTGCAACTTTTTATGGACTTTAAGGTTGAACTGCGACGAAAACAATTTGTGGCAAATCTCGCACTCAAATTTCTTCCCCAAATGTATGTTTTTATGACCTTTTAAATAGTCGAACCTACTAAAAGCTTTTGAGCAGATATCACAAACGAAAGGTTTTTTGCTGTCATGAACATTAGCAACGTGTCTCCGAAGTTTATCTGGTCTACTATAGTTCGCGTCACACAATGAACAAAAATGTCTTTTTCCATTGTGTATCTTCAAATGTCGCACATATTTATCCGACCCTGAAATCTTTTTAGAACAAACTGGACACTGAAACGTATAAAAAGCTTCAAATTTGTGACCTTTAATGTGAGTATTAAAGGCAGCTAAATTCTTATTGGTATATTCTAATTTGCAGGAAGGGCAGTTAATACTAAATTCTTTTTTTGACAACAGGGTACTGGTTGGCGTTGAAAAGCTACTCATCTCACATTGTGTTTTGAGTTCACTACTACAATTTGTTCCACTGGCGACTACTGCTGGCGTTTTATTCTCAGACTTATTATTTTCATCACTGTGAAGATTTTGGGTAGGGGTGGTCCCTTTCAAGCAATCTTCGAGAGAAGTTTTAGCGCGGTCATCCGCTTTCTTATCTATTAAGAGAAGAGTTTCCACAGGTTGATCTTGCTCACCTCTCATTCTAATATTACTTGACTTCTTTTGGGCTCTGCTTTTTCTCTTCTTGGCCCCTACTTCGGTTCTTTTATTTACTATGGAAGGCTTATTAGGAGGACTTGGGTTGGGTGGTGATTGGCATAACTGACTTGAGGATGAGGAGGATTGAGAGTCAACAGGGAATTTTGACAAATGATTATTAAGTGTTGAATTATCATATGAATAGGAATATTGATGCCCAAAAATGTTATGGTAGTTGTCCAACTGCTCTTTATTACCAATGTTGGGCTCGTAGGTTGTATGCTGAATGAAGCCATCATTTCTGGTTATGGAATTTGAAGAGGAACAAAGGGCTTGAATGTTTTCCATCTCATTCAAAGTGGAGTGACTCTCAGCAGTTCCATTGCTGGGAATCATGTTTTCAGCACTGGTAACATTGTTGTTACTGGTGATATTGCAAGATGAAAGAGGAGGGGGAAAGGAGGTTGATGGAGAAGTTGTATCAGTGACGTGGTTCATTATCGACGATTCATTTGGTGTTTGTACAATTGAAGGTGCTACAGATGCCATCCTCAATTCATTGTTTGTAAATGAATTGAGGAAAGTATTGGAGTCAATTGGTACAGTGGAGTTCAAAGATTGCTGCGCTGAACTTAAAGCATTGTTTAAATCAGTTTCTGTGTATTGTATTTCTGAATTTCCTTTTGGTGTTTGTAGACTTTCATTTGAAGTTTCTAAAGTGCGTTGTGGTGTGTGAAGCGAGTTCCCAATTGCATTTATGTTTACATGCTGACTTTGCAGGGCCTCTGAACATTCTATATCTTCACCAAGCGTCAAAGTTCTATTTGCAGTAACATGCTGAGCCATGGTTGAAGGGCCAGAATTAGTAATCATATTGTTCGAGCTTAAGTTCCTATTAACTTCAGTGGGATCAGGTTCCAAGGCTTGCTCAGGTATGATGTAATGATCAATATCCATTTGCACAAATTCATCATTAACTTGAAAAAGTCCCTGTAATACGTGTTTGTGAGAATGAATTTGAGAACCATTTGACATTTTTTCCCGACAAAGCCAACATTCACCAACATTGATGGGGTAATTTGTGTTTACATTAAAATGTCTTAGCTGAAGAACAAGTTTCCCTTCATAAAGTGTAACTCTCCCATATACATCCACTGGCTGCGAAGGTGGCTTATGAGATAAAACATTGTTTCCTTGAGTACTTCCATCATTCACCGAACCAAATAAACTCGCTTCAATACCTTTCTGAGTTGATCCTTGCGCACCACCCAGTTCTCTCGCTAAATCATGACAGGCAATTTTTGCTAAAAAACTCTGAGCTGTTTCAGAATCTCCCTTAGGAAGCGAGTTTGTTAGGTCTGTAATTTGCGAAATATCCCCATCATTCAGATCATCATCAAATCTATGTAGCAGCATGTGCTGCATATCCCCATATCCAATATTTACACTTCCATTAACAATAGGACTAGAGGATGAGCCTCCCACAGAGTTGAGACTAACGTTGTTTTTCCTATTGCTGTGGGCATCAAGGGCCAAATCAACATCAAAGCCCATTGACCACAAATCACCACCTAAATTTGGTGTTTCAAAGCTTCTCTCTCCCATTTTCATCTGTTGAATAATGGAAATACCTTATTTAGACAAAATAAACAAGGTTATGCCTACTCTGGTTTTAACTTATTTTAAGCAAAGAAAAAGTAAACCAGCAACCTGGATCCATTTTACTTTGCACAGACTAAAATAAAACCATAGTGTGTAAATCCTACTAAATTACAGATTTGGGACATTATGGGAATCATGAGATTTCTTAAAAATAAAAACTCTGGGGTTGATATAAAGTATTAAATGAACTAGCTCTTTTGTTATAAGAAATTCAGTTTCACATAGTGGACTGAAAAGCAAATTATGTACTGTTTAGTCCTCATTAGTTATGAGCTAGAGCTAATTGGGTCTGTTGCCCTATAGGAAAGATAATTACCATTGTTCTTAGTGAACAGATATTTAGATCTTACCCAAAGAGCAATCTTAAGTAATGAGTGAACATAATCCTAAATTTTTAAAAAAAGTTAAAAAAAAAAAAAAAAATTTGCCTGAAAATCTGTCTGCAAGGCTGTTACTGAAGCTAACTAAAATTAAATACAGAAATTATATCTTATTTGTACCCTACAATTAACCCTTCACTGCACACAAGTCTTCTCTCTAAATAAAATTGTCAAGTTCTAATCAGAATAGCAGAGAGAATGTCACACACTGGATGGTGAAGTTTAATTCCCTGATAAGAGCCTGCAATTTGTACCGGTAATAATTACTGTAGGCCTACCCAATTCCTAGATCTTATTTCTACAGGCTAAATCAATTATGCTATAGGCTAGACCAGTGGTTCCCAACCTGGGGTCCCCGGACCCCTGGGGGTCTGCGAAAGTAGTACTGGGGGTCCGTGAGCTTTCAATATTTCGAGGCACTCCAATGAAAATCGTACATTTACCCACGATAAGGGCGCTCAGGCTAAAATTTCAAGTTTCCTTGCTCTTGGCTGGAATTAATACTTTTTTTAATAGGCTGTATTTTAATTGCATACTCTTGTATGTCCTTTATTTTGTAGTGAAAAATGAGAAAATAAGTTAATGATTAGTTAATAAAAACAGTTTGTTTGGTAGACGGAATCTTTCAAAAACATGGGGTCCGTGGGAAAAAAATAAAAAGGGTCCTTTGTGGTGAAAAAGTTGGGAACCACTGGGCTAGACCTACATGAGTCTAGTTAGACCTTTAAATACCTATTACAGTAAATCCCAGCAAGTACCCAATTCACAGATATGCAACCAAATAATAATTGTAAATAAGACCTGTAAAATATGCAACCCAGCCTACAAGATACACAACTTTCTGCAGAAAACTATCTCCAAAAATATGTACCTTACCTTATATTTACCTTAATTTTCTTGGTTTTCATCCTCAAATTCTTCAAGATTGGTGCATTATATATACATAGTGCATTACTTCATACAGTACTCCCGTGATTTATTTACATTGATAATGATAATATAAAAATCACTACATTGCTTGAAAGTATTTTTGTGAAAATCTTGTGTAATTTCTTGTTTTTTAGTGTTAAAATGTTATTGTAATCATGTGCTCATCTTGTGCTTAGACCATGAGTGGCCGCAAGCATAATGCTAGTTCTAGTCATGTGGAATCTGAACCTGCATCCAAGAAAAAGTCCAAAACTTTGGAGGTTCAATTGAAAGTCTTGAACAGACTCACAACTGGTGAGTCAGCCTCTCATATAGCCTGAGAATTTGGGATAAACAAGTCAGAGGGAGCCATACACAAGGCTTATGTAACCCATACTGTTCCAAAGGACACAAGTTTGTGAAGATGGTAAAACATGAGGTTGGAGCGGGCTTTGGCACTTTAGATCAAAACACGTGAAACATCCCCACGAGGGCCATGACTGGCCCCATCATTCAGGAAAAGGTTCTGTAGATACAAGTGCACCTTATTGAGGGAGACCCTGAATCCCAGCATGGGATGGCTTGATCTCTTCTGTAAGCATCCAGGCCTTCACATCATCACCTTCATGGGGGAGGCAGCTTCTTTATTAATTTATCATTATTTTAAATTATTAATTATTCTTTGCATTATTTATGTTGATTATTAATACAGTAGGCTCGTGATATTTCACGATATGTTATAATGATTTTTGTACTTCATGAACCCCTAAATTACTACCTTTTTTTTAAATACTTCACGAGCTTCACTCCTGAAGCATTTAAAAAAAGGTAATAATTTAGGGGTTTGTGAAGTACAAAATTCATTATAATATATTGCAAAATACTGCAAGCCTACTGTATTACATTTCTCTTTTGAGGCTAAAACTATTATTTTATATACAGTATTTACAATAATTTTTTTGAAGCTCCAGCATGTAACCCCAATTTCCTCATAAGGTTTTATGTTCGCAAATATGTGAACCCTCTCAGTCCCTAACCTCATGTATTTGCCAGGATTTACTGTGAAACCTACGGGTTACACTAGATAACTTTCAGATATTTTGAAGATGAGAATACAGTAGACCTAAATTTGCATACTTGAGATTGACTGTTTAAACACAAATATCAGGTATACCACGCAGTATGGATATTGTCATAGATCAATGAAGACATGTATCATCATACTCGTAAATTATTAAGTTAATTTATAATTTTTTTTTCACAAAATGAAGCACTGTCTAAGGTTAGCTACACCAAAATCCTTAGTTATCAAAATTACAGTCTTACATTCACACTCATACTATTCCCAGCAATTCATGGGTAAAGCCAGCCTTTCTTTACAAAATTGAAGGTCCCTCTAAATTACTGATCCAACAATTTGCCATCCTGACTCAGTCAAGTTGAGTCAAGTCAGTAGGCCTCAGGTATTGTAATATCATTAAATTGGTTAGTAACTTTCAACTCCCGCATTCATAATAAAGTATAAACTTTTAGTTTTAAAAAAATAATATATATAACTATTTAAAAAATATCCAAACTTCAAAAACTATTCAGAAAAAGAATACAAATTACAAAGTTTTACAATATTTTTCAAAAAAATTCTGTACAATTTACATACAGGTATATGATACAATAATATATTCACAGTATTCTAATCTGAATATGCACTGAAACAAATGAGGATTAAATAAAAATATTAAATTTTATAAAGAATTAAGATAACTAAACTGAATAATGGTAACTTTTTTTAAATTTGCCAAATAAGTTTAATCTGAATGATCCAAAGTATTTAACCTTTAAAGCACTATGCGCATCAATTGAGTCCCTGCTCTCCATCCACACTTTTCAATTGCCACTAAAATAATGAGTACAATTTATTTTTTTTTTGCATATTTATTTGTCTAATGTTTATCAGTCAATTCACAACACAAAAAAACTTATTTGCATACTTAGTACATTTTTGCACACTGGCAGGTCATCATTGGGCACCTTTTGTGCACTTTAAGCGTTATATACTTATGCCCATTTATGAGTATAATATGCTTATAACAAAGCTATGAAACAAGCAAATTTTCATTTTCTTGGTCTCAGTATAGCCAAAATTAAGCTAGTCTGAAACTGGCTTAACTTCCTTTGAAAAATGGATATCTTATAGGACTTCAAAAAAGGAAAATAAATATATAAACAAATAAAATATAGTCAACCACTCATTTGGAAATGCAAGATCAATAAAAGCAAATACCTATTATACGCAATACCACCAAAAAAAGTTGAAAAATGGGCAAGATATCCCCTCACCCAGATTAGTCAATATTCTATATCAACTACATTATTACTCTTTCATTTACCTTTTATCATTTTAAGTTTTCTCCTTTTCTTATACAGAAATCCTTCTTACCAAACTGCAGATAATGTCATCCTATTAATGCTTTTGTCAAATTTAACATTTGTGGTGATTTAGATGGAAATTTACAAAAAAGCCTTTATCTATATATATATATATATATATATATTATATATATATATATATATATATATATATTAGGGTGACACTTATTTTCGAAAGTTTGAATTTTTATCGGGACGGGCGCGTTTCTGGTTCCATTTTGTCAAAAATATCGTGTGTAAAATATTTTTGAAATAAACAATATTTAGAACTGCCTCAATACGGTCAAAGTTTGTATATTTTCTCGAAAAGTAGAAATTTTAGATCATGATGTTCTATGCCTCTAGCAAATAAATATCACTTCTAGTTTGTTCAAGCTACTAATCTTGACCTAAAACATATAACTGGACTTCATACTTTCAACTCTAGGTCCCCCTCAACTCGAGTATTAGCCCCTCAAGGGGGGGGGGGGGGGGTATCATGGGCGCCCATCTCCCTCTCATTGTTCCTACTTTGCAGAGGTCACGGTGGACTTGCGGTGGTTGGGAAGTCACAGCGGTGCTTCTCGACCACTTGTAAGAGGAACTGCCTTTGGTCTTCACTCTTGGTAAGGGCCAGGTTGAAAGACTGCATCAACGCCACCCCGCTCTCCACGAAGTCATTGACAACTTGAAGGGCCTGGACTCGGCGGGATGCGGTGATGAAGGCTGGGTCCGTCCGCCACTCCTCCGGATCCTTGAGCAGGAAGGCGGTGCTGATGTCCAGAACCTTGAAGAACTCCTTTGATGTAGTCGTTGTGAACTTGGCCAATGTATTGTTGGCGATTGAGGCGGTGGACAGGTCCACTTGATACGCCGTGGGGGATCCTCCGATCCTTCCTCTTCTTCCATCGCTTTAATCATCTCCCGCTTTGTCGCCAAGTCGATACCCTCGTCGAAGATGGCCAGGGTGACGAGGCGCTCGCTCAAGTACCATAGGTGCCTGGCGAAGACTGTCGCCGTCGCTTGGCCACCGCTGAGTCCGGATAATAGACGAGGGCCTTGAGCAGCGCGAGGTCCGCAGCTGGGGCCGTTGCCGGGAGCGGCGCTTTGTACCAGGCCGTCACGTAGATGGACACGGCGAAGATGGTGAATCGCCGGATTCCAGCCGCTTCGCCTGACGACATCTGAAACTGTTCCCGGAACAGGAACAGTTTGATGGCATAGATGACTTTTGCCATCCAGCGCGCGCGATGGAAGGCGCCAGGACGAGCGAACCAGGCACCCCGCTTGTTCGGACCGCCCAGCACAATTATAGAGAGCTCCAGAAGTTCCCTGTAGTCATCACGTGGATGTTGACCGTCGAGGAGGCGGCTGAATTCGATCAGCAGGTCGTCGCGGGCGTCCTTCAGGTGCTGCGGCATGGTTCCATCCTCGAAGGGCTTCGCTTTGGTTTGATCGATGAAGTCCACTGGGCGGCGAATCGTTTGAACAGGAGGATGTCAGGACCAGTAGAGGGACCGAGGCACGCCGTGAATGCCTTCTCGCACACCAGTTCGTGGATGTGGTGGCAGCAAGCCAAATGAAGCACTGTCTTCTCGAGTTTCTGCTCAATGATATAGCAAGCTCCTCCTGAGAGTCCTGTGTTTGAGGCGGTGTGTCAAAGAGAGGGCACAGATCCGTCCCTTGATGTCCCAATCCTCGAGGGCAGAGAGGACGGCTTCCGCCATGGCGCGGCTGGTGCCGTCGGGGAGGCTGGGCACAGCCGAAGCTTGTCGACGTTCTCCCCAGACACCAGAACTGGAAGGCGATCTTCAGCAGGGCCTCCGTCAGCCGCTGGTACGATTTTCCCGTCCCAGTGAACGGTCAGCGGCACAGTAGGATGGAAGGCTGCCTTCATTTCCGCTGCTGCCATAGCACGGAACTTTGCTCGGTCGCGGCGGGAGGATTCGCGGTTCAAGACCAGCTCCTCAGGGTCGTGGCCCAAGCTCCTCGCAGCCGCCGACAGCAAAAAAAACACCTTCTCGGTCGGTAAGTTTCGTCCAATCCATCGCTGCGGAGAGATCAGGGGTGATCATCTTTTTCGACGCGCGGAATCGCTTGGGTGGTAAAGGGGTCGTAGATGCTTCTGCATTCGACGTGGACGGGCCCGGGAGAGAGAGCTCTTCCTCTTCTTCTCGGCGACGACGCCGTGTCGGTGACCGAGTCGGGCTGCTTGCACCTGAGCTGGAGCTCGATGCCAGTTCGACGAGTTCTTCTCGGCTCTCTCTGTTCGCCCTTTCATCATCTTGCCGGCGGCTCCTTTCCGCTTCCTGTCTCCTCGCACGCTCCTCCTCAGTGTTCAGCATCATGTCACGTGTGGAGGAGATGCGGCCGCGCCGCACCTCGGCCCTTTGTCCCGTCAGGAACTCCCTGTCCTCTTCGATTGTGATCATCGACATCGCCTGTTCGTGTGCGATGTCGAAGAGGCGGTCAAGGGATGAGAGGAACTCGGCCTCGTTCCTGATTTGGGTCACAGTGCACCGTTTCGAGTTCTTGTTCAGAGCCCGCCACTTCTCGTACATTCAGAGAACCTTGTCCCTTGCGCGTTGGTCTTTCTGCATAATACAGGGACCGCTCCCAGAATTCCTTGACTGTGATCACTGTCTCAGCGGCTGCTTCCTTGATCGGCTTCTTGACGTCAAGGTGAAGGTGGAAAAAGTACTGAAGCGCCTGCTTTCCCGTAGGCAGCATGCTTCCTGTGATGCTGTGGTCCACGGTCCCCAGGAGATAGACTGCTGTTTTAGATCTTGTTGCCGAAGCCATCACGTCGTTTCAGAACTCACTGAAAAAGAGATGAAACACTGTTAGTGTTGGCAAAACTCGTCCCAACCCATTTTCTACTTAGAATAACATGTTCTTTCGCCTGTATCATATTTGGATAAACTCGTGTTACACCCTGTATAATACCTCATTTTAGTCTTCTGTACACCAGTGCAGAAGACTAAACCAACGACTCTGACTGTCCGTCTGTCTGTCTCTGTTATCATTTTTCAACTCAGAAACTACAGCAGCTATCGAAACGAAAACTGACATGATAACAGAACGCCATGAGTACTTTTCGACAAAAAGTATAAACTTTGACCTCATTGAGGCAGTTCTAATTATTATTTTATTTCAAAAATATTTCACACACAATGTTTTTAGACGGAATGACACCAGAAATGCGCCCATCCTGATAGAAATTCCCAAAAAATGAAAAACACCCCAAATAAGTGGCACCCTAATATATATATATATTTTTTTATGTAGTAAGGAAGGGGCAAGGACAAGCACCTACAAAAATGCTCTTGCTATATAAGAATGAGACCCAAAATCAAGATCTCTGAGGTCTATGATGCTATTTTATTTATTTTTTCTTTAATAAATTTTGAAAAGATTGTGTAATGCATAAAATGTGTGTATATGTAGTGAAGAATAGAGGGAGAAGCGTGTGTTTGAGAGCATGCTGGACTGCTCACAGGCTAGACGAGACATGGAAAAAGATCAGCACAAAAGGACAGTGATGCAAGAAATTGGAGTTCCAGCACTCCATCTCCTGCCTAACATCCTCCCAGAGAACTTCTCTAGTCAATTAGTGTCTACAATCTCCTACTATATATGGAGAGTTTTCTTGCGCTTCCACTAATCCCTTCTTACCAAACTTTTCAATTGGTTTATACAGTATATCATACTGTTCTGATCTTAGTGTTTAAATTCAAAATTTTATCAGCTAACCTCCTCTAGTGTTTATTAAGTAACACCACCATACAAACCTACTTTCAATTAATTTACAAAAATCTTAATTGGGTTACTTACATTATCAGCTTTTCATTTAAAAACTACTTTTCCAGTCCAAAATTTTTAATATCCTAAATAATGAAGTCTATTAGTATTGTGCTTTAACTATTCAACTTGGTTCTTTTGTGTTTACAGCCTATGGTATACCATACTCTAATTTGATGATTAATAAGGCATAGTGTATTAGCTTACACCTAAATACTGATTTATGCCATAAGTTTGATCTGAAAAAAAATTATAAATACATTAGAGATAATAGAACTTATGGTCCTGTAATGTACGAGTTTGATCTTATTGCTAGAACACACTATAACTTCAAGCATTCGTATAAAAACACTGCAACACCTCAGTTTTAACTGGTTCACTACCTTTGGCTAGATAGCTGATATGCCCATTCCTGACAATCTATATTGAAGACCCAAACAGTATTACCTTTACATATACACCTTCTTGCTTTATGTCCTCTATTAATCTAAAGTTATCTTTCAAAACCCCCAAAAGAACTCACATTTTCCTCTAAAAGTCTCCCATATAAAGCAGTTTCCTTTCTAGCAAGATGTAATCCATCTTCACTGTAAAGCTTTCTCCTTTCATAAAAATTATCCCACAAATATATGAACTCAACCCTGGGCTTCACCTACATAGCATCATATCATTTAAGGCGAAAATTCTACTTGTAAATTTCATGCTTACATCAACCACATCTTGATAGCATTTTTATTCACAAATTTATTATCCCACTTTACTGAGCCTAACAATTCCCTACATTTACTATAGTCACCCTTTGAGAAGCAAGGGACCAAATGGTCATTGTTGACTAGATTCTTATTTAATTCCATCTTAAAACACATGATCCAAATGGTCACTATTTCCCAATGACTACCCCACTGCAAGTTCCCCAATAAGCTCATGATCATTGGAAAGAACCAGATCTAAGATTGCTCAAGTCCTAGTTGGTTTGTCTACAAACTGCATTAGAAAACAATTATACAAGTCTGCATTTTAAACCAAAGTACGAGATGTTTTATTTCTATTACGTGTTCTTATACAATTTTGCCATGCTGATTTCAAATTTCACAACCATTTTTATGTATCACATCAGGGGTTTTCACAAAATATAAGTCAGATATATTCATAGTAGTTATGTATTAAACAACTAAATTTCCAAGAGTACAAAATTATAAGAAATACAAAGACAATAAATTTCAAAGTAAATTAATCTTTAATATATAAATAGATCAATCATGATTGATCAGGAGGAGAAAATAGTAATTTTTTGCTCACTTCTTGTGCTGCATTTCTTCTGAGCCTTCCTGTTTCAGAGACCAGCAGTAGTCTGCCATCATGTTGACATCCCACCCTCCTTGGTATCTTTTTTCCAGTCCTTATATTCTGTGGAAACTTTCTCCTTGTTCTTTACTCACACTAACCAGGTTTTCAGGAAAATAGTTCAAATGTGAGTGAAAGAAGTGAACCTTCAGACTCATGCTGCAGCCTAACTTTTCAAATATATACACTATACAGTGTATATACATAGGTAATGGTTCAGAATACATGCGCCACTTAATTAGCAAAATTTCAAAAAATACCATAGATACAAAGTTTTCTCTCTCATTAAAATACGTTGATTGCATGTGTCACATAGTCAAAAAAATGAAGTTAGAAAATTACTAAAAAAGTGCGTAACAACATATTACATTATCATTTGTATAATTTAGGTCTCAGGGGTATGGGGGCAGAGCCCCCGTAAAGATCACGCATCACAAAATGAACCCTATACTGATCAATTTGTGATGCATGATCTTTATGGGGGTGGAGCCCCGTACCCCCAAGAACTAAATTATACAAATGCAACACATGCAATCAATATATTTTAATGAGAGAAAACTTTGTCTCTATAGTATTTTTCGAATTTGCTTAATTAAGTGGCGCCTGTATTCTGAACCATTACCTATATATAGTATCTGCATATAAATCACTCTACATATATATTGCATAATTGGGTGCATGTCTATATAGGTACCACCCATACAAAATGGGTGATAGGTATTTGCCAGAAAACTGTGATGAGAAAAAATGGATGCGATTTTTGGATTCAGTTATGCATGTTGAAACATGGGTCATTCTCTGTCAGATCAACCAAAAAAAATTGAAATTAACACCCTCATCTCTCATATTTTGCTGAAATTTGGTTTATAGGGAGTTTGTGAGCCTGATCCATTTCTGAAATATAAGGTCAATCCGACCAACGGTTTCAAGAGATATGACCTCGCAATTTGAGGTCACTCGCGAGGTTACTAACATTTGGCGAGCCATAACTTGGGTAATAATTGTCATAATTATATAAAAGTATATATTTTAGAATCAGAAAATGACAAGGATTCCAAATATGCAAGTTTTAGAACTCTAGGTTGAAAAATAAAAAAGTTACACTGTAACCAAAATTTGAGGTCACGATTTGACCTCTGGGGTATCAAATGAGAATTTTTTTTTAAATGTAAAAAATGAAGGCATAGGCATTGGCTATTAGAATCAGCAAAAAAAGTTTGTTTATGTTAGTATTTTTCATGTAACTAACATATTAAGTGAACACTATATTCATAAGTTGTGCGTCAATTCTACCTATTTTTTCACACTTAAGCTCATAATTTGACCTATAGAAATTAAAATTACATTTTTTATAGATATAAAAAACAGTCAGAGTTCTTGACTAATAGAAACAATCATAAAAAGTTGTTTATGTTGGTACTTTTCATGTAACTAACTTATAAGTGAACACCATATTTATAAATTGCTTGTCATTTCAAGGAATTTTTTATCTTAGCTATCAATTTGACCTCAAGCTCCAAGAATTTAATAAAAATTGTATTTCACTGCTAATCTACACTGGCAATAATAGTTTATAATAGTGAAAGGGGAAGACTAAGCTCACATGTAGCCTAAACAAACCTGTTGAAACATGTTGCTACTTGTCTAAGTGCAGAATCAACACAGATAGTTGCAAAATTCCTTGTCTACAGGTTAGTACAGTTCCAGCCAGCACTGTGGGTGGCTGGTGGGTATGGTGTTTTAATGAGCCTCAGAGACTATCAAGGCCTAAATATTAAGTGTGTATAGCTATATATTTCTAAAAAATATATATTACCTAATTGTAAATCCTATATCTTTACAGATCAAAATACAATGGTTCGCACTTGAAATACTGCCAGGACCCTATTCAAAAACACAAGAAACGCTAACAATCAATCTTAGAAAAGTGACTGATGTACTTGTTGAAAAATGTGCTGGAAGAGTGAAAAAAAGACTCATTGTTGTGTGTGAACTGCTGGACACTGATAATGAAAAACCCCACTATACTTAGTACCACTGAAAACAACGAGTCTGAGCAGGATTCAAATGAATCATCTACTATCAGTGGCTTGAGTAACATCTCTTCAATTCAAGATCTGGACAATGACAGTGATTGCTTGATAAAGGAAAATCCTTCAACTTCAGTTGAACCAGTTCTAGCATTTCTGGACCAAACACCAGTTAAAAAAAGTAAGTAATAAATTAATATAATAACTTATACTTTACTACAAGGTCTGTTTGATCTACTATATAGCCAATTATATAGCATTTAAGGTACTATAATTAATATTTAATTTACTAATATTCAGTGTGTGAAACCTTTTTTTCTGTTCTTTTCAGAAGGGCTGTCATTAAGCCAGAAAAAGCGCAAGGCTCGTGGTAAGCTATCATCTGCTCAGAAACACCTGAAGGAGAGGCTAGAACTCAGTTATGGTGTTCAAATTACCGAGGAGGTAAGTGATACTTCAAAACCTGAAACTAAATCTGAAAAACATCTAGACAAATTAATGAATGAATTGAAACAGTCATTCCTGGAGAGCAAATGTCACCATCACAAACTACAAATATTGACACTCACACCATACACAATTGAAAAAACAGCTAGTTTCTTTCAAACTACAACATACATGGTGAAAAGAAGCCATTCACTTTAATTAAATCAGAACATGGAATCCTTCCGAAGATTCCACTAATGAGCAAAGGAAAAGTGATATCTGAAGAACACAAAGATATAGTTAGAAGATTCTATGAGTCAGAAGAGGTTAGTCGTATGTGTCCTGGCCAAAAGGATTGCGTGAAAGTTATCAGTGCTGAAGGTGCAATGAAGGTGCAAAAACGATTGGTCCTCGAGAATTTAAGAGAGATGTTTGAACTATATAAAAATGATGAAAAGAATCCCAAAATAGGATTTCCACATTTGCAAAATGACGGCCATCATATTGTGTGCTTGCCGGTAGTGGTGGGACTCATTCTGTCTGTGTCTGCACATACCATCAAAATCCAAAATTGCAGCTGGCTGCATTGGGAGAGAGAGGTCTTTCATACAAGGATCTTATGGATTACAGTGTCTGCAGTACAGAAAGAGAGACTTGCATGATGCAACTTTGCAATGATTGCCCAAGAGAAGAGGGTGTCCTGGATTTTCTTGAGTTACTTGACAGTGTGAAATCAGCTCCAAATGAAATATCTTACAAGCAATGGGTGACTGTTGACCGTTGTACAATGGTTGATAAGGTGGAGCCACTTCATGAATACTTATCATCCCTAAGCATGAAAATATCCTGCATGGTTCGTCATCACTTTGTTGCTCAGCAACAATCACAGTACTTCAAGCAGTTGAAAGAAACACTACCACCTCAGAGCAAGGTAGTTATAGTAGGTGATTTCTCTGAGAAATATTCTTTCATTGTCCAGGATGCTGCCCAAGGGTTTCACTGGGACAATTCACAGTGTACAGTTCACCCTTTTGTCATCTATTATAGATCATCTGCAGACCAGGAACTTAGCCATTTTAGTGTCTGTTTCTTATCTGCATCACTAAAACACAACACTATAATGGTTTACTCATTCATATTGAAGCTTATGACATATGTTAAATTCAGATGCCCACAATTGAAGAAGGTGCACTATTTCTCAGGTGGATGTGCTGGCCAATATAAGAACAGATACAACTTCACAAATCTCTGTTACCATGAAGAGGATTTTGGTCTGTCTTGTGAATGGCACTTCTTTGCTACATCCCATGGCAAAAATGCATGTGATGGGATTTGGAGGAACAGTGAAAAGAGCTACTGCTCGTGCCAGTTTGCAGAGAACTACAGAGAGGCAAATTCTTACACCAGAACACACATGTTTCAGTTTTGTGAAGAAAACTTGAGCAAGAAGATAAATTTTTTTCTTTGTAACTACATCTGATTTGAAAGATGCAGAAGAACGGTTGGAACATCGATTCAAGGATAGTAGGGCTATTCCTGGAACTCAGAAATATCATAGATTTGTTCCCCTAAACAAGGAAGAACTGATGGTGTATCCCATTTCAAGTGGCATTGGAGAAAAGAAAAGAATAAGGAAAAGTCATTTTACTAATGAACCTGCAATGCTTGGTAACCTAAAATGTGTCAAACCAGGAGAGTATGTTGGCTGCATTTATGACATGCAAGTTTGGTATGGAATTGTGGAGGAATATTGTGAAGAGTTTGATGATTTCACTGTGAACTTTCTACATCCCTCTGGGTCATCAGGATCAAGTGCATATTATTATCCATCAAACAAGGATTCATGTGCAGTGCCAGGACATCATATATTAACTGTAATGAGTTGTCCTACCCTAAGAGGAGGCAGCAGAATTCAATACATTTTTCCACAAAAAGAAATTGATGAGAGCATCGAGCATGCAAAAATTGTATTAGGCTAGCACATGAATCCTCTAAGTAGGTCTTCCCCTTTCACTATTATAACTATTATTGCCAGTGTAGATTAGCAGTGAAATACAATTTTACATTTTTTGCCTTTGTTTTTATATCTATAAAAAAATGTAATTTAATTTCTATAGGTCAAATTATGAGCTTAAGTGTGAAAAAATAGGTAGAATTGACGCACAACTTATGAATATGGTGTTGAAAAATACTAACATAAACAAACTTTTTTTTGCTGATTCTAATAGCCAATGCCTATGCCTTCATTTTTTACATTTAAAAAAAAAATTCTCATTTGATACCCCAGAGGTCAAATCGTGACCTCAAATTTTGGTTACAGTGTAACTTTTTTTATTTTTCAACCTAGAGTTCTAAAACTTGCATATTTGGATTCCTTGTCGTTTTCTGATTCTAAATATATATACTTTATATAATTGTGACCATTATTACCCAAGTTATGGGTCGCCAAATGTTAGTGACCTCGCAAGTGACCTCAAATTTCCCGAGGTCATATCTCTTGAACCGTTGGTCAGATTGACCTTATAATTTCAGAAATGGATTCAGGGCCCACAAACTCCCTATAAACCAAATTTCAGCAAAATCTGAGAGATGAGGGTGTTAGGCACTGGTTGATCTGACAGAGAATGACCCACATCATATATGTTGCATACCAGCATTATTAGAGTAGTCAATGAAGAAGTTACCTTCCCTATTATTTCCCTCTAAAAGTCCCCAGTCTACATGAGGCAGGTTGAAATCTCCCATAATTAATGTTCTAGCACTATAACCTTTATTTATTTCTTGAACCATAATTGTCATCAACTTCAGGTGTTTGGTTTGGAAGTTTGCAAAATGCACCTATCTGAATATAATCTTTGCCTGAAACACAGATATCAACCCAAATTGATTCTACCCTATTGTCTAATTTAATACTCTCATTCTGAACTGAAATTAAGTCATTCTTAATGTACAAGACCAAACCAGCCCCCTGGCCTATCCATTCTCTGATAAATATACATTGTACCTATACAGTACTCCAAGTCTCACTAATACCGACTATAATCCAGATTTTCACTTGTCATACAACTAAATTAATTTTTCTTATACTTAAGGCTACATGCATTTGTATAAAAACACTTCAACCCCTCAGTTTTAACTGGTTCCATTCCCTTGGCTAGATAGCTGATATGCCCATTCCTGACATAATCCATATTCAAGATTCTAACATTATAATTTACCTATACTCTGATGCTTTATGCCCTAGCTGTTGATCAAAAGTTCTTTGGGGTTTTGAAACATAACTCATTTTCCTCCAGAAGCCTCCCATACAAAGCCATCTCCCTTCCACTAAGATGTACGGTACTCCATCCTTACTATAAAGTTCCCTCCTTTCATAAAAATTAACCCACAGATCTACAAACTGAACCCCTTCAGTACATAGCATCCTAACTTTATCATTTAAGGTTAAAATTCTACTTGTAAACTCCATGCTTACCCCAATCCTTGGTATAATGCCCACTACATAACACTTGCTCTGCCTATTTCTTAAAGTTTCTATCAATTCCTTGTGCCTCTCTTTAACTGCTTCTGAATTTCTGTTTAGCTTAAATCTACCATCCATATACTTGCTTGTTAAATCATTTACACCTACATGAATTATAATATTACCTCAGGTTACAGGCAACTTTTTCACTTCTTCATTGACTTTAGAAATATTACCACCTGGAATATATATCCTTCTATAGGTTTTCCTTCCCTTATTGCAAAATTCATTGCCTGATTCGTAATAATAGAGTACCCAGGATATCCTATTTTGGCATCCCAAATTATTCAACCAACCAGTTAGGTCAACTGTACACCAGGGCCAGATTAACCATTAAGCAAAATAAGCCCGTGCTTAGGGCATCAAGAGAAGGGGGACACCACAGAAATTTTCCATTGTCGGATTTACCATGGATTTATTATACTATTATAATCGCGGCTTATAGCCTATAAGCTGTTGAAAACTGAATTATATATATTCATATATAGTATTTATTTTTTTTCATTGTTTGAATTTGTAGTGAACAACAACCCTTTTGAGAGAATAAATATATTTCGTTGTAATCACACACTTTACGCTTTGCGTTATTTTGTTTATACAAATCTTTGAGCGCCATATTAAAAATACATATAGATTAAATATTTTCGTGTGCTATAGTAAATGTAAAAACAAGATTCAGTCATGCTGAACTTTATAAAATAATTGTAGAAGACAATATTGAGTGTGCCTTCCCAAATGTAGAAATTGCCTTTCGTATATTTTTAACATTAATGGTCACAAATTGCTCAGCTGAGCGTTCATTTTCTCAGTTGAAGTATATTAAAAATACCAACAGAACAACTATGCAACAAGGCAGGCTGGATGCCTTATCTCTACTAAGTATAGAAGCAGATGTGTTACGTAAGATTAGTTTGAGGATCTGATCAAAGACTTTGCAATTAAAAAAGTAGGAGAAAACTTTTCAAATATAAATGAAGTGGAAGTATATAAAAATAAACATTATTTTCCATCTTACTGTAAGTTTTGTTTCATTTCAAAAAATAAAATTTTATTTTATGGTTTATTTTTGTTTATATTTTTAATTACATATATATGGGGCACCAAAATCTTTTAAGTGCTTAGGGCCTCTAAAGGTCTTAATCCGGCCCTGCTGTACACCCTTGATGATTGGTTAGGTTAAGTCATTATATTTTTGGTTAATGAAAATATCAAGACTTAACCTAACCAATTCATCAAGGGTGTACAGTTTACCTAACCAGGCAGTCAATTAACCTAATCAACATAAACAAGTAATTTGAAAGTGTTGGAGTACCATTTATTTTTGGTTGGTTGAATTTGGGATGCCAAAATAGGATCTTGCTAGGGTTACCAGGTTTTTTGTGGACAGACTAGGACATCAAAATTTTTTATTTTGATTTAAATATATTGATGCATAATTTATATATATTCATATAAAATTTGAGTATTTTTTCACAAGGGTAGATTATAGGCTTTGGATGAATTTAGGAATTTTAGGTTGTTATATATTAAAACTGTTTTTTCCAATTTTTTTTTATGTTGCCTGAACAAAATTAACCTTCATTCAAAACATATCAAAAACCATCAGAAAAACAGTTTCAATTTACAAAGCCTATAATGTACTTTTAAAAATTTACCAAAATTTATACATAATTTTTATTAAGAGTTTTTCAACAAATTAAAATGAATAAACATTTTTTTTCAAATAAACAAAAAATAAAGTAAATTTTTTTCCTAACAAATAACTAAAAATAAATAAACTATATTTATATATATATATATTGTTGTAATAAAAATATAGCTCATGAATGTAAAACAAGCATTTGTTTAGGCAGTGAATATTTATGATATATATTTGCTGATTACACTTTTGACAATTATATCGACTGTTTGGGCAATGTTTTTTTTTTAGTTGACTAAATGGTAAGTATCATTTTTTGCTTTGTTTCAAAATGAATTGATCAAATATATATATTACCTTGCCTATATTTAAAAATAAGCAATCGTGTAACCTAACCTAACCTAAACACTAATTTTTTTTTATAATGGAAGGAAAATAAAGTACCATAACCAAAACCAAAAACCAAATCAAAACATTATATAAAAAAATTAGTGTTGGGAGGATAATGCAAAAGAACTTTTTTTTTTTTTTTGTGAAAGTGGGATATTTGATAGTCCTGAAAGGTCTTTCTGGGATGCTGGGACAAGCTGCCAACCCTAGATATTACCAAGTACCCAACCATGGTAAATTCATACTGTACTGCTTCATCTAAATTCCCTAGTACCTGAAACTGGCAATATCCTATTTTGGCATCCCAAATTATTCAACCAACGAAAAATAAATGCCAAGACAACACTTTCAAATTACTTGTTTATGTTAATTAGGTTAAGTGACTACCCAGTTAGGTCAACCGTATACCCTTAATAATTGGTTGTCTTGATATTTTCATTAGTTTAAACAAAATTATCATGACTTAACCAAAACCAATCATTAAAGGTTAGGGTTGCCAGACATGACACATTTGATCCAAAAACCTAGCATCCTGCTTTGTATTTAAAATATCCCACAAAAAATATTGGTACTGTCGTGTCCTGTTATCCCGGACCCCAGACTTTTTTGCCAAAAATATCAACTTAACCTAACCAATTATCAAGGGCATACAGTTGTTGTTATTGTTGTTTAGGCAATCAGCCCACCCTGATCAAGCAAGCTGGCGGCACACAGGTAACCAATCACCCTCTCCAGAGTGGACCAGAGGTTCAGTGCACTAGTGATATTGTGTTGTGTTCGTTGTTGTGCTAGAGCAGTACAGTCTGTCATAATGTGTTCAATTGTTTGTGTGTCCTGGCACAGGTGGCAGGTGTCTATGGAGTTGTCTAGTCTGTGTTTATATGTCCGTAAGTTGAGGTGATGTCCACATCAGAATCGTGCTAAGTTAGCTCTATCCAATCTGCTCAGGCTGATCTCTGACCTGTTAATGGGTGGCAGCTTCAGACCTAAGACCACATTCAGACCGAGTTGTGTCAGTGCTTTATGGATCAGGTGTGTGTGTGTGTGTGTGTGTTTCTGTACTGTGTGATGTCTGTGGGGCATGGTATGGAATGGAGTATTTGGTTATAATGTCTCTCTGGTGTTACCTTAATGGTGCATGATTGTACATGTAGTGGCAAGGGTGTTGTGGGTTAGTTGTCACTGCTGCCATGAATTGTGTTCCCTTCATGTCTAAATGTTCCCTAACTTTCAGTATTTTTGTTTCTGTGTGCAGGTGTTCTTTTGGTGTTGTTTGAGTGCATCCTGTAATGATACGAAGTGCATTGCTTTGTATTGTCTGTAAGGTGTTTGTGTGTGTGTGTGTGTGTGTTTGAGATAATGGGTGCCCAGCATGGGCTAGCATAGTCCATAACTGAGCAAATATATTGTTTGTATACGAGTGATGTTGTTTCCTGCTGGTGTCCAAAGTTTGTGCCTGTTAGTACCCTAAGCGTGTTAAGTCTTGACGTACATTTGTTTTTAATGTCCTGAATGTGGTTCGCAAAAGATAATGTGTTGTATATGACCCAAGTATTTTGGTCCTGTGAGTGTGTGGAATGTTGATGTTGTTTAGTGTAAGCTGTGGAATTACCTGGTGTTCTTTTATGTTGCTTGTAAGCAAGGTGATGGTTGATTTTGTGGGTGCTACTTTGAGACTATTGTGTGTGAGCCAGTCTTGTATACTGTTTATGTATGTTTGTAGGTTATTTGTAGCAGTGTCAATGTTGTTGTGGGTGGATGTTAGAGTAATGTCATCTGCATATGATAATGTAAGCTTGTTATCTGTGGGTGTTGGAATGTCATGCATGTATAAGTTGAACAGTGTTGGTGAGAACAGAACCTTGAGGGACCCCATTCAGAAAAAGCTTGTTTTTGGATGACTTGCCATTAAATGTGACATGAGAGTATCTTCCTGAAAGATAGTTGCTCAGCCACCTTTTGGTGTTATTGTCCATGTTTGCGTTGAGTATTTTGTTTATGAGAGGGAAGTATGGGACAGCATCAAATGCTTTACTAATGTCTATTGTTGCTAATAGTGTACATTGAGCTAGTCATCTGGAGTTGATGCCATCCATGATGTGCTGCGTGAGGTTAGTGAGTAATGTCATGGTTGAGTAGTGAGGTCTGAATCTATGTTGATTAGGCAATAGTGGAATGTGTGGGTTGGTGATTTGTAAGATTAGTCTGTTACTTTGGAAGGTGTGCATAGTAAAGTAATGGGTCTATAGGAAGCTGGTTCTGTTGGATTTTTATTTGGTTTGAGTAGTGTAATAATTTTACCTTATTTCCATATGTCACGAATAATATAGTGTTGGTATGAATATATGCTGATATTTGTGAGAGCTAGTATTCCTTGTGGGCCCAAGTATTTAAGGTGTATGTTAGATATGTTGTCCGGTCCAGTAGCCTTTGAATTCTTAATGTTTTTGATTATCTTGGTGGTCTGGTCTGTATTGAAGGGTGTAATGGTCGTGTTGAGTCTGTAGGTTTTCTTGTGTCTGGCTGTTTGTCTGTCTGCATGTTTCTGGTTGTTGTCTGTTTAAGTGACTTATCTTTGCGTAGTAGTTAACTAGAATATTAGCTTCTTATGTGTATGTTAAGATATTATTTTGGCTGTGACAGATAGCCGCGTGTGAGGTATGAATGCCGCTGTTAGAGTGGGTAATGCTATTCATAGTCTTGTATAGCCTGGATGTATCTGTGGAGTGGTTTAGTGTTATGAATTCCCTGAATATTTCTATTTATTTTTCTTTGAGTTTGTTATTTATTTCTGTGTTGAGCTGTTGTATCTGCTATTTTATGGCTTCTGTGTGTGGTGTTTGTGCGTTATATTTAAGGTTGTTACGTTGCTTTATGAGGTTGGCTATTTCTCTTATATATTTGGGTTGTATTTCCTAATGTTGCCCTTAGGTATATATTTGTTTCCATTATTGATGATCTGATTAAATGTCTTGATTGTTGTATTGATGTTTATGATGGGTGTGCCGTTTAATGTGGTGAATTATTCCTCAGTCTGTATTTTGAACTATTCCCAATCAGCTTTCTTGTAATTTCTATAAGTGTGCCTAAGGCTGTTGGGGCAGTGTGTAGAATGTGTTGTAATGAGGATGGGCAGGTGGTCTGATAACAGTTGTTTTTCTGTTCTCCATTGTGTGTGTTGCTAGCGAGGGGGAACAGAACATTATGTCTGGGGAGGAGTTTCAGTATCCTGCTTGATGTGGTATGTGTGTATGTTCTTCTGTATTGTTAAGAATGAAGAGGCTGTTCAGTTGTGTGGCTATGTTGGCGCCTCTGGTGTTGTTTTGGCATACAGTTGACCTAACAGGAAAGCACGAGTTTTTCTGATTACATGATTACTATTCACTAATTCTATTTCTTGACTGACCTTTGACCTTGTGCCATTTATCAGGCCTAACTTTACTTGGACTTGCATCCTTATCACTAATACTCGACTTAGGCTTAACTTTATTTGGGCCTGCATCCCTGTCTCTAACACTAGGGCTAGGCTTAGGCTTAACTTCACTAAGTCTTACATTAGTATTTCCTGTATCAGACTCGGTTTCTGGCCTAACTGTTCCATTAATCTCAGTAACTACGCGATCAGTCATAGAGCCAACTATCTTTGGTACACCTTACAGTCACAGTCTAGTCATCTTAAATACTATTTTTTAACTCGGTTAAAAGCTTTAAGGTCTAAGTTCGGCTATCTCCTGGAAGAAATAAGTTAATGGGGGCCTAAGTTAATAAGGCCAAAAAACTGGGGTTGCACTGAATGGACCCCTAGTGGCCCCTAGTGTGCCCACTATAAAAATTTCTTTTGTTCTTATGTTCTTAAATTAAATTAAGCTTAAAACTTCAAAACAGAGATATTTGTACTTTATCCCAACAAAGTAAATCTAGAAATCAAGAAAATTAATAATATAATTCTTTAACAATTTGTCAAAAAAGCTTGGAGCACAACAGAGATGTTGCCATTTCCACTTCCAACCCCACCTTTCCTTAATTTCTGTACAACGCCTTTGGATACAATGGGTTCAGATGTGAAGTTTAAGATTTTCATTGCTGCGTTCTTTACTGCAGTTTTATTGATCGAACAATTGACCCTTCCCACCCCAAATTACTGATGGTTCAATTATTCGGTCAATAAAACGGGAAAAGAACGCAGCATTGAAAATCTTAACCTTCACATTCGAACAGTGCTGTGCCCGCTAATTCTAACGTCAACTACCATATAACGGAAAAGAATGCAGCAATGAAAATCTTAAACTTCACATTCGAACAGTGCTGTGCCCACAGCCACTATAGTCCAGGCAATCTAGAGCAAAAATAGCTTCAACCTGCAAAATTGCTTCAGAAGCTTTCTAAACTGTTTCCAGCTCAGGAACCATTGCAGAATAACATATCCAAAATCCGACAAAATTGGACCCCGGGAACAGCCCCAAAAATGAAATTCAAAATGGCGGACTGGCAGTTTCCTACGAAATACAATAAATTTTAATTTCGCTTTGTAGAGAGAGTTATGACGTTTTTATTGATCAGTAAAATGTTTTAAAACACATTTTCGTTTCTAAATTAACCTATATGACACTAAAAATTGTATTAGGCGGCTAGTATTAAACTATGACGTCACGTAATGTAAATAAAATATACTGTATGGAGTGTATGTGAGAATGGACATTGCTACATCTTTATAAACTTATATTATATACAACTCTTTAATTCCTACTACCCACTATCAAATCTGCGTATTTGTGCTTGTCATTTTCTTTAAAACTGTTATTATGTACTCCTTTTAAATACTGCAACACAGTTTATTAATTTGTGTTTTCTGTTTCAGACTGACTCGGTGTACGGCTGACTCGGTGTGCGTCCGCCTTCAAGAATGCAGACCCCGGAAGAATTGTGCGTGATTTGTAAGGAGAAACTGGACAGCGGACAGGAAGTGGTTCACATCTCGCAAAAAGGAGCAGATGGTATAAATGCATCCAGCCGCAGCCGTGGAAGCGATGTTGTTGCAACAGCTGGAATAAGTGTTCACGTTGTATGTAGGAAAAGGTTTACGGATAAAAAGACCATTGAAATAAAGAAGCGACAGACCGCAGCCGAGGCAATACCAAGGAAAAGTGCTCGTTTTCATGAATACGCATTTTCCAGTGCTACTCACTGTTTGTTTTGTGATACCTTTGTGGACTTTTTTTCCAAACACAAACCAAAATCAGAGCATGTCAAAATAAGAACTACAGAGTTCTCCGAAACCATAAAAAGGTGCTGTGAAAGCCGCTGCGATGAATGGTCGTTTAATGTAAAAGGCCGTCTGGAGTATTATCTTCGTGATCTTCCTGCTGCAGATTGTGTCTACCATCACACCTGCAGCGTAAATTTTCGAAGTGGAAAAAACATTCCTCGCGCATACTCCTCCGACGATCATGATTCGAAGAAAGGGAGACCAACTAATGAAGATCAACACCAAGCATTCCTTCAGACCTGTGCTTACCTGGAAGAGAATGATGATGAACAACTGTTGATTGGAGACCTAATTTCCAAAATGGAGGAATATCTTCAAGGAAGTCAGAGCTCTGTCTACGAACGCAGGCACATGAAGAGAAAGCTTTTAGAACGTTACGGAGACAAGATCATAATATCAGGTGAAAGTGGGAAGGCAGATGTAGTAACACTACGAGAGACAGCTAATGAAATTCTTATAGATTATCACAAAAAGTCGAAAGAATGTGATATAGATATAGAGCTACAGAAGATTTACCTAGTAGAAGCTGCTGCAAAAATAATCAGAAGTGATATCAAGTCTGTCGACTCGCCTAGAAAAGATGTGTATCCATCTCCAAATGACATCACTGCAGAAAGTGCTCTTGATTACATTCCCAACAGTCTGAAATTGCTATTATCAAAAGCATTTGCGGGACAGGATGCTTCAAGAAAAATAGGTGCAATTGGGCAGAGCATTATGCAAGCAACCCGTCCTAGAGGATTACTATGTCCACTACAGATCGGTTTGTCGGTTCAGCTACACCACAACTTTAGGTCAAGGTACCTTATTGACGTTCTCCATCAGCTGGGTTATTGTTCGTCGTATGCAGAAGTAACAAGATTCGAAAGAAACGCGGCGCTGGCAAGTGGGTCTGGCTCTTTTACTGTTGATGAAAACACTGCAGTCCTTCTAGCAGCAGATAACGTCGATCATGATGTCTGCACTTTGGATGGGAAGAATACCTTTCATGGAATAGGTATGATTGCCGCAATAACTCCGAAGATCAAGATCCACCCTTCTATTCACAGGCGTAATGTTGGTGACAATGACATTAAGAAGATTGCAACTGTTGACATTAGGGAATATAGACACGCGAGAAGCATGTTGAGGGACATCTCATTCCGCGAACTTCCAGTACCCACTGCCACCATAAGTCGACTTAGTCTTCTCTGGCAGATATCTTCAGCAGAAAGATCAGGTCCAAGTTGGTCCGGAACAATACAGGCAATTCACGGTGGATCAAGTGTCTCACATCCAGGTGTGGCGTCGATCACGTTCCTTCCCATCATAGATATGTCGCCAACTGACATGACCTGCATATTTTCGACATTACTATATTTGAGCAAGATAGCACGCGATCAAAAAGTCCCATGCATTATTACCTTTGATCAGCCTTTGTTCTGGAAAGCTTCCCAAATCATCAATGAACAGAGAGACCTGCAGGACATTGTTTTAATGCTGGGATCATTTCACACTCTGATGAATCTTTTGGGAGCAGTCGGTACTCTTATGAATGGTTCAGGATTGTCTGAAGTACTTCAAGAAATATACGGACCAAATGCCGTGCAACACATGATGTCTGGAAAAGCTGTTTCAAGAGCGATACGTGGTCATATGATAGTAGATGCAGCTCTTAGTACCTTACTAGTCGCAGACGTTTTCCCTCGTAATGAAGATGGAACTCCTCATGACCTCCATAAGGAAGCTTGTGACCTGCTCGACGATGTTATGACCGCCAAACAATCAGTTGAGGATGTGGAATCTTCGAATGCATTGTCTCAGATTGCTACCACTTTGGATGCGAAGAAGAAAACTGACCTACAATCTACTTCGCAAACAAGTCAACTCTGGTTGGAATATCAGCGAATGATCAACATTGCACGTTCCTTGATAACAGCAGACAGAACCGGCTCGTGGGATTTGCACTTGTAAGCTATGCTGGAGACCATCCCCATAATTGCAGCAGCCGGACATCACAATTACCTGAAATCGATATACCTGTACCTGCAGAAAATGTTAAGTTTGCCTTCTGAAAATCCAGCCGTTAACAAAATGTTCCAGGAAGGTAAGTTTGTGGTAAGAAGAAGCGACAGATTATGGGCCGGACTCGGCACAGACCTGGTGATAGAACAAGTACTAATGCGTTTCTTGAAAAGCAGAGGCGGACTGACACGCGGAAGTGGATTTACAGACATCCAAAGGACAACGTGGCTCTTTTCTATGCCTCTGTGTTCCACTTATAACTTAGCAATGCAGGAATACACCAGAGTTTTGTTGGAAAGTAGTGAACAGCACAAGGAAATGAGGGGAAGTAGACAAATCAGGGACAGTAATGACATGAAGAAAGTACTTGAACGTCTGGAATCCTTATCCCCATTCCATTCTACCTCGGGTCTCTGCAACATTGTAACAGGGCTAACTGCTGATCCTGGAGTTAACGTTCATCAATTGCATTCAATCGGTGCGAACATTGTCGTAAAAATGATTGGGAAACAAGCCTTTACATATTCTGCCAAAAGATCTGACAAAGTGAAAACACTAGGATCTGCTTCTGCCGTTGTGATCACTGATGCTTCAGATATAGAAGTAGATCCTGCACTACTGTTTCAGAGAATGATGACTGTTGCCACTGGCGGAGACATGAATCTTGAAGATGTCATGTGTTACGAACTGTGTGCATATCCTCCTGCATTGTTCGAATCACGAAGTATCTTGAGGAAACCCGATAAGTCTCAGCTAGCTCATGCAATAATCAAATACACTGACACTTTACGTATGGAAGAAGTTCAAGAAATTCAGTGCACAGACCAGTACGTATTGGATGGTGGATCTCTACTACATCGTGTTTCCTGGCGTCAAGATGAAACATATGACAGCATCGCCAACTCATATGCCGATTTCACTCTGAAAACATATGGAAAAGCAATCATTGTTTTTGATGGCTACAGCAGCTCTCCTACGATCAAGGACATGACCCACAGAAGACGCAGCACCAAGACAAGCAGAAATGTGAATCTCAGTCCAAGCATGAAGTTTGTTGGCCAGAAGGAACACTTCTTGGCTAATGAAAACAACAAGCAAGCATTTATTTCCCTCGTAGGTGAGATGTTGAAGAAGCACGGGTGTACTGTTCACAACGCAGATGGGGATGCTGATGTGGACATCGTTCGTGCAGCAGTTTCCTCATCAGAAAATGCAACTACAACAGTAATAGGGGAAGACACCGACTTGCTGATTCTCCTTCTGTACCATGCCAAGGACAGTGGTTTCAAGTTGTACTATCGCAGCGATATAAGACGGGGACCATCTCCTAATCCTGTGTATGATATTCTCAGCATTCAATCATTGTTAGGCAATGACATCTGCAAGTATCTCCTGTTTGTGCATGCTTTCACGGGCTGTGATAGCACATCCAGGATTTTTTCGATCGGTAAAGCCAAAGCATTCGACACACTGATGAAGGTGGCTGAACTCCGTTCAGTTGCAAATACATTCTGTTCTGATTGTTGCCAACACTCTGACATTGAAGCCGCTGGAAGAAAGGCAATGCTTCTGTTGTATGGCTGCAAAACACTTGAATCCACTAACGCACTACGTCATCGAATGTTAGTTGAAAAGGTAGCTACAGCTAAATCTTTTGTTACACCCGAACGTTTGCCACCTACCGATGCGTCCACAAAGTACCACAGCTTTCGCACATACTTTCAAATACTAATCTGGAAGTCTACAGAAGAGAAGATCGATGCAGAACAGTGGGGTTGGTATGTAAAGAATAATTCCTACTACCCTACAGCCTGCGACAAGCCACCAGCTCCAAATTATCTACTCAACATGATCCGCTGCTCCTGCAAGACGAAATGTGCTACTTCAAGATGTGGATGCAAGCGTAATGGAATGCCCTGTTCAGCCGCTTGTGGCGAGTGCCAAATCAGTGGTTGCGATAACAACCCAAGTACCGGTAATCTATCCGATGATAGTGATGAAGAGGATTAATTTCTGTATGTTTGTGACCAGGTATCACTTCTTCTGTAATGAACATAACTTGAAACTGGGAAAAAAATAATTGTTGTATTATTGATTATAAAAATCTGTAAAAAGCTATAACATTATATTTGCGTAATAACTGGTTGTGTTGTATATTGTTGAATTATTTAAAACATTACAACTGAAAGAAAAAGCATCAAATGTATCTCTATAAATAAAAGCGTAAATTATATATATTTTTTTTTTCGTAGGAAACATCCAGTCCGCCATTTTGAATTTCATTTTTGGGGGTGTTCCCGGGGTCCAATTTTGTCGGATTTTGGATATGTTATTCGGCAATGGTTCCTGAGCTGGAAACAGTTTAGAAAGCTTCTGAAGCAATTTTGCCCAGGTCTAACTACAAATTGCCTGGACTACTAACTCTAACGTCAACTACTATAAAATTTAGCGGTGCTAATGTTAGCACTAAACATTTCAAGGTAGCGCCGCTAACGTTAACGCTAAGCATTTCAACAGTTAGCGCCGCTAACACCAACGCTAATTTTGTCGCTATTTTTTTCTGAAACCACTCCAATTTATATAGTATGTTCTGGCTTCCGTAATTTACTTATCGAAGCCAGGTACAAAAATGTGACGTTATTGTCTACAAAAATTAAAATATTTTTATGTCGGAGTCGAGTTCCTTTCGGATATATTAATAGGGAAAACAAACCAACTGAAGAATAAATTCTATTCAATCTATACGTCAATGTTTAATTCAAATTCACAAACTGAAACTCAAAGAAATGATAAAATATTGGCGAAGAGAGTGAATCATACCAAAACTTGAATGTTCCATTGATACAACAGATTACAAAATAAAAATGGATATCGCTGAAACAGTGATGTGGTGAACTTCATTAATTTTCAAATCAAACAAAAACAGTCTGTGGTCAGTACTCTTAAATTATTAAGAATTTTATAGCTACTTCACAAATTTTTGTCCATTTTCAACAGAGTCAATCTCTCGAAATTCGAATCGGACAGGTCTGATCTTTTAGACTCGGGAAAAATTAGCAATTAATGGTTAGCGATTGACTTTCTCGAAAAACTTAGCGCCACTACCTGATTCGCTAACAATTTTGAAAATTAACGGCACTAACAGTATCGCTAATAAAAAGTTAGCGGCGTTAATTTTAGCGCCGATAATCCCAGCATTGCAGCCGAATCCATTGTATCAAGATTTGTGGAGCTTAAGATTTTCATGGATGCGCTCTTTTTACCGAAAACAAAAACAAACAAAACAAAATATCTTTATTGCGGATCATTCACAATCCATAGCAACTTAACCTAACATACAAGTACAATCTTACGTATACACTGAACTTAATACAAAAATAAGGCCAACATAGCCACTTAACTCAGCATATTGGCATACTGTTTGATTAATTATCTGACAGTTTTATGTGTTTGTTATTACAGGAGACATCATTAACTGAAAAAAGATAATTGACTCCCCAGTAATTGGGAAGCCGCAGGTCCCCAAATTACTGAGGTCGAAGGCCCCGTACTGCAGGTGCTGGCCCACTTTTGCTAGTATATACTGTATAATTTGCAAATCCTATCGTATGCGTAGATACAAACTGTACATTACATTTTATTTATAAAACATGAAGCCACTCAGGCCTATCGATGTTATTCATAATTTGCGTCAGTCTGACCAAAGACTGAATAGCCCTTGCATATTTAAATAATTGTGTAACCTACGTCCTACGATATAATAACGATAGCAAAGAGAGAGTGAGGCAACATTGCGGTGATAACACATAAATAATGGAAAATAGCGTCAGTTTCGTATCTTGTTACATATAAAGCTTACCTGTATCAAGTGCTGTGATGTAGCCTAACTAGTTACTTTTTCGAGTAACTGTAACGGTGACTAGTTACATTTTTAGGCCGAGTAATTGTAACTCGTTAAAAAAAAATCATGGTCATTCGTAACTTCTACCAGTTGCCTTTTTTAAACAAGATTCCACTTTTTGTTATTACGTTTATTGACCAATATCCATAACGCTAAACAATGATGGAACTCTGAAACATACAAACAAAACATAAACACATACATGAAAAATAAAGGCATCAACATGAAGACATCAATCAATAATAATGAATATTCTCTATCTCCCCCCGAGTTTTTGGTACAGTATAGTGAATAAAAGGGGAACAAAGACTGTTATATATGTAGTAGTGTGGTACAGGGTATGGGTGTCGATGGCGAGAGGGGGTTGTTCATGTAGTACAGTATGTAGCGTGTTCGTCATATCGTAATCGCTCCGCCATGAAGGTGTCTTCCTATCGCGTCCGGAGCGTCTGACGGCAGTGGCATCGGTTGGAGAACGGGACACCTGGACACAGCACCTGGAGCAACAGGTTGCGAGGAATCTCGTTGCTGGAAGCGCTCAATGGGTGCCAGGGACGGTGTTGGTGGGCACTGCTGAGGGTGCGCAGCTGGTCTGGAGGGCAGGCCTCGTGGTGAGGCGTGCAATGGAAGTGATGTGGGGCTGGTCGGTGAGGTTACGTTGCCAGCCGGTCGGTGGGCGGTAGGGGATGATCGCTCGACTGCGGACGGGAAGCGTGGTTTCGGGGATGAGGTTGCGCACTGCTCCAATTCGGGCACAGGGCTGGAAAGGTGAAGGCGGGAGTCGTCCATGTGTGGTTTTGGGGGTGAGGTCGCACACTGCCCCGATCCGGGCGCAGGGCTGGAGAGGTGAAGGTGGGAGTCGTCCCCGATGGTGAGACGGCGTCTGTGCGGTTGGACGGGCATGTATTTCCTCAGAAATTTTCTGTTTCGCAGAGTTACTCTGCCTGAACCGTCAACCTTCACCACGTATTGATCGAACTGTCGCACTTCTATTACCAGGCCAGTCTTGTCCCATTTCCTGGGGTTGGGGCCGATCTGGTTCTGGATTCTGACCCTGTCTCCGACCACGAGTGGGGAACCGTCTGGTGTGCTCGGACCAGTATTCAGTGGCTCTCATGTGCCTGTTCCGCAAGGCATCCTCCCTCGCCGCCAACGTCCCGAGCCAGGTATCGTGTGGCTTGTACCTGCCGGGCACGATCGGGATGAAATCTTTGATCGGACGGCCGAACACACACATAGCGGGAGACAGCTTGGTATCTTTGTCAGGCGTGTTGCGGTATTGTAGCATGGCTCGCTGAAAAGCGTCTGTATCGAGCTCACCGTTCGGTCCTGTGTTGTCTGTGATCAGTCGTTTCGCTGTTTTCACGCCAACTTCGGCTCTGCAGTTTGAATGTGGAAAAGCTACCGAAGCCAGACGGTGGTGTACGCCCCAGTTCCCCAGGAAGTGACGAGTAGCCGTGGATGTGAACTCAGGGCCGCCGTCAGATGACAGTTCGTCGCAGATGCCATAAGTCACGAACACCCTGCGCAGGCTGTTGATGAGGCCTCTGGCGCCATCCGTGGTCCTCTCCACAATCGGCCAGTTTGAGTACCTGTCGACGATCACCAGGTAGTTGGTACCTTTATAGTGGAAATAATCGGCACAGATGCACTGGAAAGGGTAGACGGGGGACACCGGAGGAATTGGAGGAGCACTGGGCTGCGAAGGTGCCATACGGTTGCAATGGTTGCAACTGTTCCTGAGGGTAGTGATAGCAGGGGTGATGCCGGGCCAGAACACGGACACCTCAGCCCTCGCGACCATCGACGATACGCCCTGGTGGGCTGCGTGGAGCGCGTTCAGTACATCCTGCCGGAGAGAGGGAGGGATCACAACACGGTTTTTGAATACGACGACGCCGTCCACCGTGTACAGGTCCTCTCGGAATTGGTAATATTCTCTGAGTGGGGGTGGGAGCTCGTGACGGAAGTCAGGCATGCCTGACTCGATTATCGAGACGAGCTCTGTCATGTGTTGGTCGCTGCTCGTCGCCAATCTTACCCGGTCCCAGGTAACGGACTGCAGCGTGTTCAGAGCTGAGATCGCGGAGGCCATAACCTCGTCGTCGAGGGCTTCGTCGTTGTACGCAGCCGTTCCCTCTGTGCGTATGCCAGCTAAGAATGAGTGGCGCAGAGCAGCTGCCGACGGTAGGTCATCATCAGCAACAGCGTCTTGGCTACTAGCGGAGATGTCGTCTGCCAGGAGCATCTTTTCAGGTTGGCGGTCGCCGGTGGGGTGGCGGGACGTAGCGTCAGCAGCGCGATGCCTCGCACCAGGTACATGGATCATGCGAAATCTGTAGCGGAGAGTCTTCTCCTTCAGATTTCTCAGTCGAGCATTCGGTAAGTCTTCCAGCGACCTGTCGCCAAACACCTTCAGCAGCGGTTTGTGGTCAACCGATGATGAGGTCATCGCAGCCGAGGACGAAGTACCTGGCCTTGTCCAGTGCGTCAGCGACTGCCAGAGCCTCCCCCTCGATCGGCGCGTAGCGTGACTCGGCGGGGTGGGTGAAGCGACTGCCAACGAGGGTGACCATCCAACCAGTGCGGCAGCAAAAGGGTTCAGCACCAGGACATTCACAGTGCTTCTGGGATAGCCAGAATCCGATCCCTGACTTCGACCAATCGGTCGCAAGACAGGTCGGCTTTGTTTTGTCAAATATACTTACACCCTCCTCGATCTCACTGATGATCACCACCTTCGACTCTTCAAACAGATTGTTGAGTTGATCATCCCATCGGAAGGGCGTGCCGGGCTTCAAGAGTTGGCGAAAAGGTATCATTCTCTTTGCCATAGCGAAAGCATACGCCACCTGGTTAATTAGCCCAAACCATGAGCGAATGTCGGTTATGTTCTTTGGTGTAGGAAAGTCACGGATGGCCTGCAGATACTTCTCGCAGGGTCGTACTCTGTCGAGTGTGATTTCGAAGCCAGCAAACTCCACAGTGTCTTGTCCAAATACAAACTTCTCAGGGTTCAGCGTGATGCCGTGTCTGCCGCAGATGTCAAGCCAGTTGACTGCTTGGAAGAAACTTTGTCTCAGGTCGTCCGACCAGAGCAGCGTATCGTCGATACACTTGGTTTTGTTTGGAACGTCGGATACTATTTCGTCGTAACGTCTCGAATAGCCATCACCAGAGGCGATATAGCCCTGGGGCGCCGTGCGGTACCGGTACCTGCCCCACGGAGTGATGAAGGTAGTCAGGTGACGGTCTTCCTCGCGGAGGGGCACGCTGTGGTATCCGTTCCAGGCATCGAACACGGTCTTCTTCTTGCCATGGGGCACCGACCGTGCCTGGTGGAACGGTGACTGAGTATGGTGTGTCTCGCGGGTGGCATGTATGTTCAGGGGCTGGAAGTCGACCGTGCGGCGTGGCTTCCCGTTCTTCTTGGCGCACACCACCATCCGGTGACACCATGTCACCGGTTCGCCGACCGGCACTGGCTCGATTACGCCCAATTTCACGTCTTGGTCGAGTCCACGCTTGACGTCATCTTGCCAGTGAAGAGGGACGGGTACCGGGGTGTGATATGCCACCGGGTCAGCTAGAGGGTCCACCATAAGTTTCAATGGAGGGCCCTCCATCATTGGCAACGGCTGATGCGCACACGTGTTAAATGTGCTTGACTTGTAGTATTCGACCAAGTACTGCCGCAGTCTGTCGCGGTTCTTCTCAGTCGCCAGGAACGGTAGTTGTGATGGCGGCCGGGGCGGTGTTTGACGTATCGGGCAGTCGCATGGGCTGGTCTGACCGCTCTCGCTGCTGATAGCACTATCTCTCGCCGGCACCTCATCGCTCGCGGTGTCGGCTGCCGAGGTTGCCTCGAGTCGATGCGAAGACGTCTCACCGATCATCGGGAAGTTGTCGGTGATCATGCCGAGCGCGATGCATGCCTCCTTGCTGAGGAACAGCTTGTCGGAGTTGTCCGTGACATAGGTGAGTTGACGAGTTGTTACCACTTTACCGGTTTTGTCCTTTCCAGAGAGTCGCAGGATGACGGCGCCGAGTATTTTGATGCATCCGTTGTTGGCGGCGTGCATTCTCATCGTGACGGGGATAAGGTCGGCTTGTTTGAGGCCTATGCGGTGGATGACTTTGATGCCTGCCAGACAGCTCTGGCAGCCGGTGTCAGCCATCGCACCGAGTGTAGCAATCTTGGGCGCGGCCTTTAGCTCGAATCCGAATGCAGCGTAATCTTCATCGACGGCTGTCACTGTGAGGTTTATGAATGGCTGAGGTTTGGAGGCTTGCTTAATCCATGTGTCGGAAAGGCGATGATAAAGATGATGGTCAAGGGCGATGACTCTCCTGATGCGGCGTCGGCCAGTTGTGGCAATCGAGCAGAGGGCCTCGAATACAGCACCTTCTTCGCATATTGCATGTGAATTCGCTACTATCTCGACTCTTGATGGTTTGTGCTTGCTCCTACACACTGCTTCAAAGTGGTTCTCACGATTGCAGTGGCTGCATGTGTGGCCATAGGCTGGGCAGTCTTTCTTTCGGACCCTGCCTGGGGCACTTTTGCCGTGCCCTTTCCCGCCGCAATATGAGCACACCTCATGGTTGCCGACTGTCAGCTCCTTCAGAGCGTCCTTCTTGTTCCGTCTGTAGGCGCTGTTAGCAGCCTCGACGCCCTGAGAGTCGAGGAGACGTGATGCTGAGCGCTTGCCGGATTCTTTGGCCTCGACGAACTGGAAGACCTGCTCTAATGTCATGTTCTGGTTCGTGTTGGCGAGTAGATCCAGTTGAATCTCTGGGTCCTCAATGCCGCGGGTCAGGACGTCGCGCAAGATGGCCTCCGTGTAGTTCACATCCGCATCGCAGCTCGAGCATTTGGTAATGTACTTGCATACAGAGATGGGCACGATCTTGATCTTCAAGATCAGATCGTGATCTTGAAGATCAAGATCGTGATCTGATCTTGATCTTGAAGATCACTTTTATTATGGTGATCTTGATCTTGATCTAAGATCACTTTATTTTTTGTGATCTTGATCTTGAAGATCACTTTAGACTTCAAGATCACTTTTAATTTCAGATTCTTAAATATGCCGCTATGCGAATGTCATTTGTTTTTTGTCCAAGCGACATCTGGTGGCAACTTTGTTCAACACCGACTGTTTATGTTTTCTGTTAGTTGGGTGACTTGCGTCATGCGTGGGCTCATGGAAGGTGTAGTTGCTGTGGAATTTAGGCTCGTAAAAAGTGTAATTTACTGTGCAATTATGTTAAAAGTGTTCTATTAATATATTATTATATATAGGCATAAAATATAGCCTATAGGTCCGTATTCATAATAAATTAATTCTAAACATATTTTATTTACAGATTGAATTTTTTAATAATGAGTGCAATTTTACACCTTCAACAGGCTCCCAAGGGAACCAAATATTCTAGGTTGTCACCAGAACAGTATTCAATATATTTAGATAACAATGTTGGTAATAAGGATCAATCTGTGCTATTGAACGGAAAATATTTTCAAATTGTCGAAAAAACTGGAAACAGTATCAAAGTTATTTGTAGGCGGTGTACAAAGAAAACTACAATTCTGTCTGCTGGCCTCGACTCAACAAGCAATCTTCTGAGGCACCTCAGGGTTAGTACTACTTAGTAACTAAGTAGTAAGTAGCAACATTAACATAATGGTTCAAGTCATATTTTAAGTGACTGGTGCCATACAAGACTAATGCTACATTTACATAGACGTCCATTTGAATATATTGTGCACTTCAGATATTAATAGATTATGGACTAGTAACTACATTAAAAACTGCCGATATCCAACTATAATAAAACGCCAGGTGTATCTGTCTTTCTCTCTGTCTGATCCATGTCTGTAATTTCTCCTATTTAGTTACTGAAGGACGAAATTCGGCTTTGAATTTAACATAGGATAAAAATGCACTGATCATGGTGAAAATAATTTTAGTTAAAGATAACAAAATTTTAGAATCTTGTTAAGTATTAATTTCAACTAGAAGTTTGATACTCTGATAAATATTATACAGGGTGATCAAGAAGTCTCTCCGCATGATAATAATTTATTTTCTTGTGCAGAAACTACATTCGGATCTTTTGGGTGAATATGAATCGGAGAAGAAATCTCGCAAGCGTCCAGCTAAAGAAGAAGATGCCAGCGGCAGCAATGCTGGCCCTGCCAAAATTGCCAAGCAGTCAACACTAAGCATGTTCCACATTTCCAAGCAAAAACCAGGACCACCAATATGCAAGGATATCCTTGAAAAGAAGATTCTCTCGCTTGTGGCTAATGGGCTCCTACCATTGAGCCTAGTTGAACTACATGAATTTAATTAGGATCTTCTTTCATGTTAGTATAACTCAAATATTTTGCTATTTTTTCCATAGCTAATATCTGATTAAAATAATTAATCATATTATTTGTATGAATATTAGACTATCGCTAGCCTAGCTAAATATTTTGATATTTTTTCCATAGCTAATCTATTGTATTTGTTTTAATTTTTAAATATTTTTTTCAGACGTCAACCCGGCTGTTAAGGTGCCATCTAGACGCACCCTGGCTAGATCTCTTGCAACAACAACCAGTACAATGAAGGAAGACATACAAGCAAACTGGCAGCAGTTGACCATGTGTGTGTTACATGCGACATATGGTCAACTAATCACCGCAGTTTCATGGGAGTCACTGCGCATTGGGTATGCTATTGATTTAGTGTATTATTTTTATATAATTGATAAATTGACCATTGGTGATAGACTGATAGTCTGATAGACTTATAGTATAATCTTTTCAATTATTCGACATGTGTTCCTCATTCATTAATTTGGTGAGTCTTCATTTTGCTGTGATTCACAGTAATTTCACACTAATTCACTGATTCTGTCATCTGTCATTGTGTCTGATTCACAGCAAAATGTGGAAGAGTCCATATTCACAGGCTGTGAATATGGACTCTTCCACATTTTGCTCTTATGGGATGGGTCACTGATGTGGTGGTATGGTAGGCGACTCATCGCTGAATTGCCTCCTTTATATCACATAGTTCTTCTCTTCAATGTTTGGTGGCGCAGTTTAGCTGGTGCGTGTCTAACCAATATTATTAAATTAAGCTTAAAAAAATGTTCATACAAACATTGATTTTATATTCTTACATTACAGATCAATGATGACTTGTCGCGAGGATCAGCTGCACTGGCATGCCGAAGATTTCGTGGAACACATAGCTTTGATAAAATTGCTGGAATATTGGACAGGATCAACTCGGAGCATGGTTTATCTTATAGAAAAGTTGTATCTACAGTCACCGACAATGCATCGAACATGGTGAAATGCTTTAAAGAGTTCGGTGTTCGTGTTCAGAATCGTACTGACGACATTGATGAAGATGATGCAGATGAAGATGATGATGAAAAAGATTCAGATGAAGAGGTTATCATCAGCAACTTTCCTGAACATTCAGGAGAGCATGGAGAGGAGTCAGTGAAACTATCATCCCATATTCGATGTGCCTCCCACACATTGAACTTGGTAGCAACAACTGATGCAGATAAAGGACTGAATTCACCTGGACTAAAGAAGATAAAGCATTCTGCAATGGGAAAATGTTCGGCGCTGTGGAATGCTGCTGGTAAACCCAAGTCAGCAGAAAAAATACAGGAAATAACTGGCGTCCAATTTAGGTACCCATGCATCACCCGATGGAACTCAATGTACGACTCATTAAGCCAAATATATAAACATAAGAACGACGTGAATGTAGCTCTTGAAGAACTGAATCTACCCATCCTCAAAGACAATGAATTGGAATTTATTTCAGAATATTTGTCTGTTCTAAAACCAATTGCAGCAGCCCTCAACAAATTACAGGCAGAGAAAGAATGCTACTACGGTTGTCTTCTTCCAACAGTCCTAGTGACTCAAGATGCCCTCACAAGATTGGAGCCTATCCAACCAAACGACCTGCGCTTGAGACACTGCATGCCATTACTGGCAGCAGTCGTCTCTGGCTTCAATGCCAGATTTGGTCATTTTTTGTCGTTGAGCCCCGAGGTAACTGATGCCGTTTTGACCTCAGTATCTCATCCGTATTTCAAACTTAGATGGATATCATTGTTGCAAGGGCCTAATTTCGGCGATCATGAAGCAATCAAGTCTCAAGTAAAAGACAAGCTGCAAATGGCTGTAAGAAATTGTAATTCTGACAGCAGTGGTAATAGTTCGGTGAACTCAGACTCATCATCTGAAGACGATTTCTTCAGAACTATGGACGGCTCATTCTCTGCTCCTAACAACAAGGAAGACTTGGAAGTCCTCAATTATTTGCAGGACACCAGTAAGGCACTCGACTCTTTAGATAGGTATCCTGCTATAAAGAAGATCTTCAAGAGGTATAACACCACGCTACCTTCCTCTGCACCAGTGGAACGGTTGTTTTCGTTTGCTGGCATGGTTCATAGCCCCAAACGAAGTCGTCTCTCGGATGGTAACTTTGAACAATTGGTTTTGCTGAAAGCAAATGTTTACAGCGGTTGAACATTAAATTAACACTCTTAACTTGCGGTTTTTACCCTTATATTGTCAGTAATTGCGTACTGCAGTAAAACTGTAAAATTAAATTCTATGTAAAAAATGTTTACTTATATATGCTGACCATTCATTGATATGGGTTATGGACCTGGTGAAATGAGAATTGAGAAAAATAGAACTAAAAACTATATGTAGGTCATTTAATAGTTTTTTCTTTGCTGATAAGTTATGATAATACTAAGTTTTAAGTTTACCACCTGAAAAACTGAAAGGGGAATCGTCAATCCCCGTGGTTTAGATCAGGTGACATGGGTAGGATGCGATGCTTGTATTGCCTCAGCCCTCAGGGGAGTATTAGGAGTGATACTTTTCAGGAGTGATTAACAAAATAATTTGTTTTTGTTTACTCTACAAGAGTACAACTTTTTTCAATTCATATAAAAGTGATCTTGAAAAGTGATCTTCAAGATCACGATCTTGATCTGGATCTTCAAGATCACATTTTTCTGGTGATCTGATCTTGATCTTCAAGATCACATTTTTCTGGTGATCTGATCTTGATCTTCAAGATCACCAAAGTTGGTGATCTTGCCCATCTCTGCAGTTGCATACCCCTGCCTGGCCACGGAGTCGGGCGCCGAATGAACGCACGGTTTCGTCACGGTCTTGGCGCATGTTGTGCAGTGCCACTCTAGCAACCATGGTGCGCTCTTCTCTGACTGCGAGTTTCTTTATGGCTGCGAGCACCTCACTTTCACTTCTCCCCGTCAGACTACCACCGGCTGATCGTGTGAGGTCTTTGCGAAGGGGTTCATCGCAGCACTCCAGTAGCTGCACCACTTTGTCACGACCCGTGATTTTGGTGGCATCCACATAGTCCATCCATCGCGATGTGAAGTATGACCATTCCTCGCTCGTACCGGCTAAAGATATTGTTGGTCTCTTCACCTTCTCCACTTGGGCCGTGGCGCCGGCGGCGGACACGGAATAGACAGTGCAGTGGGCTGTGAGGAGTGCTGCTACAATGGCGTCGCTGTGTGCAGGGGTCTCATATGCGCACCCCTCAATTGGACATTTCACCACGGGCATGTTGACCTGTTGAGATTCACTACTGTTTTGTATAAAGTTCCATCATAAATAAGATTCCACTTTTTGTTATTATACGTTTATTGACCAATATCCATAACGCTAAACAATGATGGCACTCTGAAACATACAAACAAAACATAAACACACATGAAAAATAAAGGCATCAACATGAAGACATCAATCAATAATAATGAATAGTCTCTATTTTTCTGTGAGGGCAAAAAGTTAGTAGGTACTTTTTTCACAAGCTTTTGTTTATTATGTACACGATGTACAGTTTCCTGCATATGTAATGTTCCTCGCCTCATAGGTGACTCCGTACATGTGGAAACGCCGCAGTGTTAGCCAAGGTACTCCAACTTGGAAAAGGTGGGGTGGAGAGTGCCCGTAGGGTTGCCAGATTTTTTTTTTTTTTTTAAACTAATTTTTTTTTAAACTGAAACGATTTCTTCAACGGTTACAACAAACAAAATTAGAAATTTTATATTAAAACAATGCTTAATAATGCTTGATTTTTTTATCAAATGCGGGGCGTCAGGCAACCCTAGAAGGGGAACAACTGAGTCCAACAACATATAACAGACATATATATCTAAAGGATAATTGAATGTGCAGTCATTGACATACAAGTAATTATAATGTAATGTCTGTGTTCATAAAGATAAACAATTAATATGACTGTGAACAGCGTTAAACTTCATGCAGTTTACTAGTCTTTGGGAGATAGTAAGAAAATAAAACTTAGATCATTAAAATATTTTATTTGAAAAGTAAATTCACTATATTGTTGAGGTGACGTGTGTGTATATATATATATATATATGTATATAGTCTAAAGTCACTAAAGGGAAAAATCACTAAAGGAAAGCTGAATGGCAACACGAAGGGATAAAAAGAGCAACGCGGGCTGTTGGTTGGTTTTTGGCTGGACTAGAGCATGGTTATTCATATCTGACTAAATCGTTGGTGCTAAGTTTAATTTAGTGATGTTTCTAAGGTGACAAATGGGGTAGAAAGTTGTCAGTAAATAATAATAGTTAGGGGTAATGTCTATAGCTTCTAAATTAGTAAAGTTAGAGAGTTTAGGTAGACTGCTTTGTAGGACGCAGGAAATCCATGGTAGGCCCTAAAGAATATCTAATTCAATGCACCGGTAAGTGCCTTTGTTTGTTTTTAGAAACCCAGTAACTTAGCGGGGTCACTAACCCCAAGCTATTACCAGTGGTGGGCACCGTTAACCAAAAAGTTAACTTCGTTAACCGCTAATCCGTTAACCAAAAAGTTAACTTCGTAACCGTTAATCCGTTAATTCGTTAAACATGTAACGGAAGTTACCGATAAACCGTTAACGTTAACTTTTATTATAAAAAAAATGAAAAACACAATATATATATAATTTAATTTTCCCTCTTCTTCTCGTTCTCCATTTTGTCCATGAGATGCATGTTGCCCTTCATGAAAATTAGCATATCAAAGTTTTCATCAGACAGGGATGATCTCTTGGCCCTCAGGATGTCCTTGCCCATAGAGAACAAACGCTCCACTGCAGCACTGGAGGGGATGGCTGTGTTGAACTTGATGAACAAGTCCACCAACACTTGCTCACCCAAGAAGGCAGCATCTGTCAGCAAGTCCTTGGAGTTGGTCTCAGCCAGGTCTTGACCAAGTTCTGGGCCTTGCCCTTGAGTGACCTGTGGCTTTGCTGCTCTCTTTTGTCTGGATGACAGCACTGAAGAAGTCATCCTCCTCCTCCTCCTCGTTGTTGCTGCCTCCACTGTTGCTGCCCACTTCGTTGGACTGCTGCTTCATGGCCTCCTCGACTGTACCCTCCATGCTTTTCCTCACCCTGGCGACCTTGGTGTTGTCATACTTGTCCAACCAGATGAGGCGAAACCTGGGATGGAAGGCACTAGCACAAACATGTTGCGCAAGAGACAGACTGCAAATGAAACGAATGTAGTTATTTGTTGTAATTGTTACATATATATTATTGAAAGTGCCTTAAAATGCTCGTGATATTTCTTGAAAGAAGTTGAAACATTCAACTCAAATGGCAAATCTTTCCGCCTGATTTTATAGTCGACCATGTTTTGCTCAAACCAATGCCATAAATAACTACCATATTTGGTAAGACACAAATTGTGGCGACGGAAACAAATATATCGCCTGATTTTGCACTGCGGAAATGGAAATTCGTTCATCACTATTAACAGTGGCGGATTAATTGCGCACCTGCTCAGCACTGAAAATAATAGAAACTTTTAAACGTTTATTTATGAATTTTTTGGGTTAACGGACTTGAGTTAACGGAAGTTAAATGTAACGGAAGTTAATTAGTCCGATAATGATTTTCAAAGTTAACTTAAAAGTTAAATCGTTAACGAAAAAGTTAACTTCGTTAATTAACGATTAACGGATTAACGGTTTGTGCCCAGCTTTGGCTATTACAATTGTAATAAAACATTGCAAAGTAAAGGCAGTAAAAACATTTTAAATTATATTGTATTATTACTGCATAACAAGAATGTCATGAATGAATTCGATGCTGGGTGCAGAGGTAGTAGGAGTCTGGGAATCTGCTAGATCGTCCTAAGTGTGGGCACCAAGAAAGACCACCCAAGAAGAAGACCGGAGAATAATTAACGAAGTGCAGAACGATCCTATCAACAACACAGTCGCCATCTGGGAGACACTACATGTGGGCGTCTCAGTGGACACCGTAAGAAGACGGTTGCATGAAGCAGGATATCACCACCGTACTCCTGCCAAAAAAGAGAGGATCGAGGAACGACATCGTCAGGCCAGGCTCTCGTTTGCTCGCCAGCATATAAATGATGATCTCGCATACTACAACTCACGGCCGTCTTCGGTGTTGGCGATAGGACAACACGAGATATGCCCGCCAAAATATTTACGAAGTGGCACGGAGTGGGCACGTGACGGCGAATGTGTTGGGATGGATGCACCTGCAAGGACTAGGAGAGCTGACTGAGATCCATGGGAGGTTTACAGCAGATCAATATATAGAGATCATGGAGGAGGTGATGCTGCCTTCTGTACGCGCGTATGCCTTGCCCTATCCTGAGCAGATTATCTTGATGCAGGTATGTTGTATTTGTATGTTATAGAATATTATACTATTACTGGAGTAAGATTTATGTATTACACGCATTTGTATGTCCGGTTTCCACATTTACATGCGACGAATAATGGTCATAAAATTGTTTTTTAACTCTTTCAGTACTATGACAACACTTTAGGATTTTATTCTGGATAACTGCAGACTCGATTATTTGTATAACGGTGCACAATTACATTTAGCTGAGAGAAACCCCTAATACAGAGTGGTTAAAACCTATCTTAAATAGTGGGTTACTGATGAAGCGTGTAGATGAGATATAATTCTACTTTTAATAGTTAAAATCCATTTGCAAGACAACCAGTGGCGGATTGAGGCAATTGACGCTGAAGTCTCAGGCCCCCATGCTTGAGGGGGCCCGCCAATCAACTGAGTTTTGATGATATAATTCGAGATTTCGCAAACTTCTTTTAAATATGACAGAGTACGCAAACTGACAAATTCCCTGTTTTATAGGCCCTAAAGTAAAGTTTAATACTGTTTTGTTTTAGCAAACGGCAAAATACACTGTATTAAGGTTCTTTTAAGTTTGTTTCTCAGTTAGCTTAGGCACCGTACATATAATTCGTGTAAATGTACTATGTACTGTACATGTACATGTATTGTTAATAAAAATCTATAGAAAAGGGCCACCAAAATAAAATTAGCCTCAGGCCCCAAGTACAGTTAATCCGCCCCTGAGGACAACTCTCCCACCCACACCGCCAGGATTGTTAGAAGGTGATTCGAGGAGCAGTGAAATCTAAAACTACTGGACTGGCCTAGTAAGGGGTGTGACCTCAACCCCATTGAGAACGTGTGGGGGAATGTGGTGAACTCATGAGAACCTGGGCAGGAGCGGACCAGCCGCCAGCTGCTGGATCACACTATGGCTGAGTGGGAGATATTCCGAAGGAACCCACACATCATACATAACCATGTTGCATCTATGCCACACAGATTACAAGATGTAATAGACAATAATGGGGGATGGACCAAATACTTGAAAGCGATCATCCTCTGCCCAGGAATTGGGATCGGTCCTCAGGAAGGTATCCTCCGCTGCCTTCCTTCCTTCTTTCTTTAACAGAATAAAGATTCCCAGGGTCCTTTTGGTGACCATTTCATACAAATTCAAATCTTCAATGTTTCCTTCAAGCTTCAGTCGACGAGTAACAGTGGTATTCTCGTTACGTTGGAGGTTTACGACCATCTTCCGTTTGGTCTCGGCATCGACTCTAGGATCGAAGAATGCAAGGCCGATGAGATGCTCTCCAAGATACCACAGGTGCCGTTGAAGAGCTGTGGATGCTGCTTTGGAAATGGTCTGATTTGGGTACTTTTGCAAGATTTTAAGAAGCAGAATATCGTTGAAAGGAGCGTTGATTCCGACGGGGGCTCGTCCAAAAACGTGCGTAGACCAAGGCAATAAACAGAGAGAGCTCGGTGATATTCTCCGTCTCACGTGCTGTCAGCTGTAGTTGATGCTTGAACAGATAAATTTTGAGGACGTAGATGGCCTTGGCCATCCACCGTGCATGGTGAGTTGGTCCTGGAGCGCGGACCTTAACTTCTTTCTCATCATGGCACCCGAGGAAGGCGGGGCAGAGTCGTAGCAATTCCTCGTAGTCATCACGCGATTGTTTAGACTCCAGTGCCTTTGTGAAGTACTGGATCATTTCCTCTCGAAGCTGGAACATCTTTGGATCTCTGAATAGGTTGTTTGAAGCCATCATGAAGGAATCCTTCTGAAGTGATGGCCATTTTTCTGAAAACGTTTAAAGAGAGTCATCCGGGCCACCTGTGGGTCCAAGAAGTGCGTTGCAGGTGTTTGACAAGACGACTTCAAGGATATGATGTCGACAAGCGATCCAGACAAGTTCCCTCCCTACTGCTTTTTCAATCATGGTACAGGCTCCCCTGTGAAGGCCAGTATTAGACGCAGTTGTGTCAAATACGAGACCTTGGATCTCACCGCGAAGATTCCAGTCATCAATCGTCGAAATGCAAGCCTTGGTCTGTTCTTCTCCTGTAGCTCGTTGTATTTTTGGCATGGCTAGGAGTTTTTCCATCCCATTTCCCGTAACGATTACCACAGTTCGTTCGGCTGTTTTCTTTGCGCCGCCGATGTCGGGAAGTAGTTTCCCATCCCAGTGAAGAAGAAGGGGTCCTTCGACAGAAAACGAAGCTTGATCCTCTTTGACTGCTGCCTGCCTTCCTTGCCTTCTTGAACGACGGATGGAGCTGCGTGAAAGAGTCATTGTAGAAATATCATAGCCCAGGGCTTGAGCGACTGATCCAGCAACGAAGACTGCTCCTCGTTCGGGAAGGTTGACGCGATCAAGAGCAGCAACCACATCTGGTGATGGGAAGATATTGTTTCGTTTCGGAGGATGAGAGTGTACATCTGCTCTTCCGGTCGAAGTTGACGGACGATAATCATCGTCTTCAGCGTTGAATTCTTCAGAGGATGAAGTGGATGTGCTGGATGATGGAAGAGCAGCAGCTCCAGCCTGAAATGCAGCCTCTCTTTCTTTGTACCTTACAGCTTTGTCAGCATCTTTCTCCTGTCGACTTCTCTTGCGGTATTCCTTGGCAAAATTAATCTTGTCAGGGCCTGCCATACTGCAGGAAAAGATATCTTCTCGTTGAATCATCAGGAAGTGGCGGTCTTTTTCATTGTCTATCACCTTCGAGGCGTCCTTCGAGGCACGTCGAAAAGCTCTGAAAGAGTCTCTTGGAACATGCTCTCTTTCACTCTGCAGCTTTGCAGCTGCGTCTTGCGGTTTTTCTTCAGCGCAAGGAACTCTTCGTACAGCTTTGACAGCTTCCTAACGCAGAAATCGACTCGCTGAGTAGGAATCCTTGCTTTCTGTCATACTTGCAGGGCCTCTTTGCAAGTCAAGTTGAAGCTCTCTTTCAAGGTCTTGGACTGTTCATGTTGGTGAAACTGAACCAAACGAAGCACATCACCATATGTGGGTAGCCTTGCAGTTGATAACTCGTTGCTGGGCTTTCCTAGAACCCACGTTTCTGCAGATGAGCGAGTACTTTTAGCCATAACCTGAAAAATTAACCGTTTAGCACCAAAGCACAATTATATAAGTGTGAAAGTAAAAAATTGCAAAGTCAAAATAAATAAAGTGAAAAAATTGGTTACAGTGGTTAGTGGTTGATGGGTAGGAAGATAGTCAAAGTTTTAAAAATATATTTAAGAATAAATAAATAATAAACTTCAAGAGACATAAGATATATACCTTACAATTTTAATAATTTAATTTAATAGCAACATCCTTACCGGTTATAAATTTGAATATAAAGAACATATATATATATATATATATATATATATATATATATATATATATATATATATATATATATATATATATATATATATATATATATATATATATATATATATATATATATATATATATATATACATACATACATACATATATATATATATATATATATATATATACATACATACATTTTAACTGCAAACAACACCAGTATAATCAGGGGCGCATTTACAGTGTGCGGGGCCTTGGGCAAACTATTTCTCGGGATGTATTATTTTAGTGTGTTAATGAATGACAATATTTTGTAATGCACATAACAGATATATTTTTTAACACACAAATATCAACAAATATCTCATCGACTACATATGTTGCTCACATTTTCCGTGTGCCTCGACCGATTGTCTACCATGCTTCCAGTCGTTGAACCCGATTGTGAACTTGCTGTCCGCCTTCGACATTAATTTACAGACAAAACAGTAAACACAGCCTGTGGACTCAGAATAGCACAGCCATGACATCTCAATCCTCTCATTCGTCAGGCTATGTTTCTTAACAAATAATGTCTTCGTACATTGGCGTGTGGTACCACTTTCAGTAGTTGAAGAGTTACTGAAGTCGCTGTCATAATTTCGGCAATCTGATGTTCCCCGCTCTATCCAGAACTCTCTAAAGTCATCGGTCAGCACTTGTGGCCACAAACCAATGTCATTAATTGCATGTCGTGAAGCTGGTGGGCCTGCTGAACGCACTGATGTAGACGGGTCTTCTGAAGACGCAGTTGCTGATGTAGCGGAGGCAATTGGTGGGCCTGCTGAAGGGGTTGACATAGACGAGTCTCCTGAAAATGCAGCTGCTGGGCTTGCTGAACGCACTGACGTAGACGCGTCTTCTGAAAACGCAGCTGCTGAAGTAGCGGAGGCAGCTGGTGGGCCTGCTGAAGGGGCTGACTTGGTTGCTGATGATTTAATCCAATTAGTCAGTTTCGGCACCGTCGCAAGAAACTCTTCTCTGCGCTTCTTATCCTTACGCTTTTTACTACCGGGATATGTGATCAGTCTTTCTTTGTGAACAGACGTGTTTTATCGAGTCTCCAGTTTTATCAATTGAATAAGTGGTTTTCGTTGAAGTGTTTTTAAAAAAAATAGTGTTCGGTGCATTCTTAACTAAATTACTTCATGCTACTAATCATTCATTAACGAATATATTTCATTTATTGACGTTATTCAGTACTATATTATTTGATCAAACCAAGGCTACTGCACGTGGCTTGCCTTGTTTGTTTTTCAAATCTATCAAAAAACGAGGAGTCATAAGGTTCATTTTTCCTTCCCTCGAGAGGTCAGGTAGAGTGTGGTCACACACCGTGTGAAAAAAAGGAAAAAAGCCGGGACGAATCGCGGACAGATAAGTATTATAAATACTCTTCTTTTACAGATCTTTCGTCGGTAGCTTAATTCTATATTCATTTAGTATAAATTTGTGTTACAAGAACCTGTTTCTGCGTTTCAAGAACGCGGTAGACCTACGTTATAATTTATTAATTTCCAAACGCTCATTTTTTTTTTTTTTTTAACTAATTAAAAGCATGGCACCCCCGTCAAGTACTTGCAGTCGCTGTGAAGGGAAATTTGCCGCTTACGTGTTTACAATGGCTAATAATAATGAACAGTTAGCTTGCAGGTGGTGCTCAAGCATGGAAGTGCTGAGGAACGAGTTAGAACGTGAGAAAGAGGCCAGAGTAAGGCTTGAAGAAAGCGTGATGCTCCTGACGGCAAAATTAGAATCCCTTGAGACTCCAGTTCGACCCCTCCTGCCTCAGTTTCTACTAATAATATAAATAGTATTAATAGCCCTCTCTCTTCCCCTAGTTCCCAACCCTTCGTTCGAGTGCGTAATAGAGTCCTATTGAGAAAACCTAAGACGTGTCTACCAGTAATAACAAACAATAAGTTTTCTGTTTTAGGTTTCGATGATGCTGATGAACCTGAAATACGACTCGTTGGTGATTCCATTGTTCGAGGGCAGCACGAGGAATTCTGTGGGAGAAACCCTCATCGTAGGCGCCGTTACTGCTACCCTGGTGCAAGGGTGGAGGATATAACTAAGAGTGTTGGCCATTTTACAGACGGTATCTCCGAGGACACAACGTATGTTATTCATGTAGGTACTAATAACGTTTTAAATTCTAGATCGGAAGAACTGCTGGCTAGGTACAAGGACTTACTAGAGCGATTAAAGGAAAAAACTAATAAGATTGTTTTAACAGGTATACTTCCTCGAATTATCCAACGTAACGATTTCTATAGCAAGGCGACCTATATTAACAATAACCTAAAGTCTCTTTGCCAACAGGAAGGAGTGCATTTTGCAAATTTTTGGAACAGTTTCTACGGCAGGAGGGACTTGTTCCTCCGAGATGGACTTCATCTTAATGACGTTGGAGCTGCGCGTTTAGGAAGACTATTTCATAATACTGTCTCTTCTTTTCAGGCTGCCGTAACTCGAACGGTCCCAGCGTAAATTCCACAAATTTTCCCTGCGCTAGCGAAGGTGACGCAATTACAAACAATTTGAAGGTTCTATCCTTAAATGCTCGTAGCCTACGAAATAAAAGAAACGAATTTTTTTCTTTAATTGCTTGTAAAGACTATGATATAATTGCGATAAATGAATCGTTGCTTAGACGCGCATGTTAATAGAAAGGGTATAGTTTAAGGTAGTAAAATTAAGGCTTTGTGGGGATAGATCCCACAGCTCAACACAAGTGTTGTGGGATATAGGGAGGCAGCGTCTTGGGTTAGGGGATACTCTCTGTCCTTACACACCCCATTTAAAGAGATTCCTCTGCCGAGCGGTGCCCCCCATAGTACTGTGAGGTATTTAAAAACTCATGATCTTCACTTGCCCCACAAACACCTTTAAATGGGAGACCCATAATGGGTGCACACACATTTCTACATTACTGTACAGTCTTTACAGCCACACCTACACTTTTCCTCGTAAGTGTATATATTGTAATGTATATGGTTGTAAATTTTGACTTGGTCCGCAATCGATATGGACCGTGACTTGATGGATACCGTAATGAAATTGACTGGATTCTTTGGATCTGATATATTTGCATGTCCGTTATAAATAGATATAGAGTGTAACATTTGTGGATAGTGGTCTATTATGACTTGATCCTCTGGATCCAGAGATTCTATCTTTAGTTTTAAATCGATAATTAAATTGTTTTAAATTGATAATTATTTAGTTTCGTTACAATTGGTCGTTGCCAATTTACCGGCAGTTTTTACATAAATTTCTTATGTTCTTGTGGTTCGGAACCCACGTAAAATTGTAGGTCCCCTCCGCCACCACGGAGGACATACACAATACACGATTACGAACACAGTTAGGTAGACCAGCCATGAGTGGATCCTAGGGTCTTTGTTGGTCTGAAACATTATAACATTATTATTATTATATACAGTATATATATATATGTATATATATATATATATATATATATATATATATATATATATATATATATATACACACACACACACACACACACACACACACACACACACACACACACATATATATATATATATATATATATATATACACTGTATATATATATATATACACACACACAGATGCGAGACAATTCAGCGCCAGGGCCAGACACATGGAGTGCCACATTTCTGAAGAAATGCAGAGAGAGTATTGCAAAACCGCTATACTTACTATGGAGGAAATCACTCGACACAGGACAAATTCCACTCCCCTTAAAGAACGCTAATATTGCCCCCCTATTTAAAGGTGGTAACAGAGCAATGCCCAAAAATTATCGGCCAGTGGCTCTCACCTCACACCTTATAAAGTGTTTTGAACGCATAATTAGAGCCAAAATTACCTACTACCTACAAGAAAAAGACTTATACAACCCAAATCAACATGGCTTCAGGGCGGGTAGATCATGCCTGTCACAGCTACTAGACCACCAGGAGAAAATATTAGGAACATTGTGTCGAGGACAAAACATTGATGTAATATATACTGATTTTGCTAAAGCCTTCGATAAATGTGACCATGGAATCATAGCACACAAACTTAAGGATACAGGAATTACTGGAAAGCTAGGAAGGTGGATATTTAATTTCTTGACGCAAAGAACGCAAAGAGTGGTGGTAAACGGAGTTAAATCGGAAGTCTCGGAAGTCGTGAGCTCTGTCCCACAAGGGACAGTATTAGCTCCCTTGCTGTTCATAATAATGATTGCAGATATTGATGCAGATATTAAGGACAGTATTGTATCATGCTTCGCAGATGACACGAAGATATGTAAGGAAATATTGAACGCAGATGACATAAGAATATTACAAAACGACATTGAAACATTATTCCAGTGGGCAGAAGACAACAATATGAAGTTCAACGAAGAAAAATTCCAACTTCTAAGATATGGTAATAACAAAGAGCTACAGAAAAAAGGTACAAAACTCCGCAAGCCAAACAGATAAACCAAATCCACAAGTCAGGGATCTTGGAGTAATAATGTCGTCGGATGCGGAATTCAGAGAGCACTATAAAATCAAAATCACAACGGCTAGAAAAATAATGGGAATCATCTGGAGGAGCTTCCGCAGCAGAAAAGCAAACATCATGCTCAAATTATGGAAGAGTCTAGTCCTACCAATAATTGAGTATTGCTCAGTACTCACAAGCCCACACAGAAAAAGAGACATTGCGAGCATTGAAGCTATACAAAGGACTTTTACGTCTAAGATAGAGGAAACGGAAGGTGAAGACTACTGGTCTCGACTACAATCCCTGGAACTCTACTCTCTTGAAAGAAGGCGAGAGCGGTACACAATAATATACATATGGAACATACTTGAGGGCACTGTCCCTAACCTCAGAAATGAAGTAGAAACAAACTGGAATGAGAGAAGAGGCAGATTTTGTACGGTCCCAGCTGCGGTGGGACAAGGAGCCATGAAAACGAGGATGGAAAATACCCTCAGAATACGGGGCCCAAAGCTTTTCAATGTCCTTCCAAAAGAAGTGAGGAATCTCCAGCACAGCAACCTGAATAACTTCAAGAACCAGCTGGACAGATTCTTGTGCAAAGTCCCTGACCAGCCATGCGTGGCTGGCTACGAGGGCAGGAGGCGATCAGAGCGCAATTCCCTCCTTCACCAAGTCCCGCAAATGAGGCGGGATGCTGCAGAGGGGTCGACCGCAGGTCGATCCTGAATCGTCGTTCAAACTCAACAAAAGTAAGTAAACAATATATATACACACACACACACACATATATATATATATATATATATATATATATATATATATATACACACACACACACACACACACACATATATATATATATATGATGAATAAAACCACGAAGGAAAGGAAACACAAAAATGGTGCTCAAGCGCTTTCGTCTAATGACATCCTCAGGAACAGCTAACTCGAGGATGTCATTAGACGAAAGCGCTTGAGCACCATTTTTGTGTTTCCTTTCCTTCGTGGTTTTATTCATCATAAATATTTTTTACGTGTTACTTTCTTGAAATAATTTTCATATATATATATATATATATATATATATATACACACACACACACACATATATATATATATATATATATATATATATATATATATATATATATATATATGTGTGTGTGTGTGTGGTGTGTATATATACACGTGAACAGACGTGTTTTATCGAGTGTCTAGTGTTACCAATTGAACAAGTGGTTATCGTTCAAGTGTCTTTAAAAAAAAAAATAGTGTTTGGTGCATTCTTAACTAAATTACTTCGCGTTACTAATCATTAATTAACGAATATATTTCATTTATTGACTTTATTCATTCTATATTACTTGACTAAACCAAGGCTAGTGCTTGTTTGTTTTCCGAATCTATTACTACACGAGGTTTCATAAGGTTGAAATTCCCTTGTTTGCCTTTTTTGTTTTTCAAATCTATCAGAAACGCGGTTTCTTAAGGTTCATTTTCCCTTAACACACTACCTGACCTCCCGAAAGGTCAATCACCGTGGGAAAAAAAGGAATTAAGTCAGTCGAAGAGCGACAGATAAGTGCCATTTAATACTTTTTCTTTTACAGATCTTTCGTCGGTAGCTTTGTAATTATATATTCATTTCGCATAAAATTGTGTTAGAAGAACATTCTTGCCGGTTTTCGCAGGTGACGGCACAATAAGCACGCGGTATACCTACGTTGTAATTTATTAATTTCCAAACGCTCGTTTTTTTTGTTTTTGTTTGTTTTTAACTTTTTAAAAGCATGGCACCCCCGTCAAGTACTTGCAGTCGCTGTGAAGGGAAATTTGCCGCTTACGCGTTTATAATGGCTAATATTAATGAACAGTTAGTTTGCAGATGGTGCTCAAGCATGGAAGTGCTGAGGAACGAGTTAGAACGTAGAGGGAGGCCAGGGTGAGGCTTGAAGAAGCCGTGATGCTCCTGACGGCAAAATTAGAATCCCTTGAGACTCCAGTTACGACCCCTCCTGCCTCAGTTTCTACTAATAATATAAACAGTACTAATAGCCCTCTCTCTTCCCCTAGTTCCCAACCCTTCGTTCGAGTGCGAAATGGAGCCCCATTGAGAAAACCTAAGACATGTCTACCAGTAATAACAAACAATAAGTTTTCTGTTTTAGGTTTTGAAGATGATGATGAACCGGAAATACGACTCGTTGGCGATTCCATTGTTCGAGGACAGCTCGAGGAATTCTGTGGGAGAAACCCTCGTCGTAGGCGCCGTTACTGCTACCCTGGTGCAAGGGTGGAGGATATAATAATAATGTTGACCATTTTACAGACGGTACCGCCGAGGACACAACGTATGTTATTCATGTAGGTACTAATAACGTTTTAAATTCTAGATCGGAAGAACTGCTGGCTAGGTACAGGGACTTACTAGAGCGATTAAAGGAAAAAACTAATAAGATTGTTTTAACAGGTATACTTCCTCGAATTATCCATCGTAACGATTTCTACAGCAAGGCGACCTATATTAACAATAATCTAAAGTCTCTTTGCCAACAGGAAGGAGTGCATTTTGAGAATTTTTGGAACAGTTTCTGGGGCAGGAGGGACTTGTTCCTCGGAGATGGACTTCATCTTAATGACGTTGGAGCTGCGCGTTTAGGAAGACTATTTCATAATACTGTCTCTTCTTTTCAGGCTGCCGTAACTCGAACGGTCCCAGCGTAAATTCCATAAATTTCCACTGCGCTCGCGAAGGTGTCGCAATTACAAACAACTTGAAGGTTCTATCCTTAAATGCTCGTAGCCTACGAAATAAAATAAACGAATTTTTTTCTTTAATTGCTTGTAAAGACTATGATATAATTGCGATAAATGAATCGTGGCTTAGCACTGAAACTCGTGACTTTGTAGGGGAGTATCAAATTAAAGGTTATAGACTTTTTGTTAAAAACAGAATAGGTAGGCGAGGAGGCGGTGTTATGTTGTATATCAAAGATAATATAGCGAACGTTATAGAAGTAAAGCACACAATTCCAGAACCGATAGATTCGACTATAGCAGAACTTAAATTGAACGATTTCAAACTTGTTGTTGCGGTATATATAGGCCCCCTAATCAAACAGCTGATACGGACGAAGCGTTATCTCGTGAACTAAAGCGAATAATCGGTAGTGAGCAGGCTTTAGTTATGGGTGACTTTAATTGCGCTAACGTAAATTACGATACAATGCAGGGAGACGCGGAAGGTAATCGTTTAGTTAATTTTCTCGAAGATAGCTTTCTTATTCAAAAGGTTGGGGAACCTACGAGGTTGGACAGTATTTTAGATTTAGTAATAACTACGGATGATAGGCTAATTACTGATCTTCAAATAATAGAACCGTTGGGCAATAGCGATCACAATATGGTAGAGTTTGTCCTCTCAGTAAGTCACTCGAAACCAGCTAACTCGACTAAAATTCCTAACTTCCAGCACGCAGACTTTAGTAAATTTCGAAATAAATTGTCACACGTCAATTGGGAAAACGTGATGGGGAACTCCAACGCAAAACTAATGTGGGAATCGTTCGCCACAACAAGCCCTTGTGGTTTACTTCTAGAGTACGAGACATTATAAAGAGTAGAGATAGGGCTTATAGGCTACATAAGTGCGATAAAGACAATTTGTGGTTACGAAACAATTACATATCTCTAAGGCGTGAAGCGAAAAGTGTAATAAAAAAGTCCAAGCGCGAATTTGAAATCTCCATAGCTCGTGACGGTAAAGAAAACCCCAAGCGATTCTTTCAATACGTCAATAATAGAAATCCAGTAAAAAGCGTCATGGGGCCTTTGAAAAATCTAAACGGAGATCTAATTTCTGAAAACAAGGAAATGGCTACCTTGCTAAACGAATTTTTTACGTCAGTTTTTACTATAGAAGATGTAACAAATATCCCTACGGTCATAGACATAATACCGTTTGATAATGGTAATATTTTGGATAATATAGTGGTTAGTGAAGGGGAGTTAACGCGCTATATTGATAAAATGAAAACGCGTAAACAACCGGGGCCGATTCCATATATCCCATACAACTAAAAGAATTAAAAGATAGCATTGTTGTGCCGCTAACAAAGATTTTTAATGCGTCTATTTCTGAGGGATGCGTACCAGATAATTTCAAGTTAGCAAACGTAACACCTATCTTTAAGAAAGGCGATAAAGGTGCGGCGGGAAATTATAGACCAATCAGTTTAACGTCTGTTGTGGGTAAGCTACTGGAATCAATAATTAGGGATCGTATAGTCGAACACTTAGAAGTGCATAAGCTAGTTAGAAATACGCAGCACGGATTTAGGCGAGACAAATCTTGCTTAACTAATCTTTTAGAATTTTTCCAAAGCGTGGTGACGTTTACGATATACATCGGGCGGTTGATGTAGTGTATTTAGATTTTCAAAAAGCGTTTGACACCGTGCCGCACAAAAGACTGATTGAAAAAACTAAGGCTCATGGAATCAGGGGTGTAGTAATAAATTGGCTAGAAGAGTGGTTGCGAGGCAGGAAACAGAGGGTGGTCGTTGATGGAGCGGAGTCGTGTTGGACTAATGTAGCGAGTGGCGTTCCTCAGGGTTCTGTATTGGGCCCCTTGCTTTTTCTTATATATATTAACGATTTAGATGTCGGCCTAGTCAGTACAGTTTCAAAGTTTGCGGATGACACGAAGCTGGGTGGTAGGGCGATTAATGACGAAGATAGAGGTAAAATTCAGGAAGATCTGAATAAAATCGTTGATTGGTCAGTCACATGGCAAATGAGATTTAACGTTGATAAGTGCAAAATTTTGCATATAGGTTCGCGTAACGGTAAATTTGCGTATAGTATGTCAGGGAAAGATTTAACAAGCGTAGAGCAGGAAAAAGATTTAGGAGTTATAGTTACTGGTGATTTAAAAGTAGCGAAACAAAGTACAGCAGCGGTCAATAAGGCGAACAAAGTGTTAGGTTTTATAGCTTGAAATTTTGAGTACAAATCGCGCGATATTATAGTTCCACTTTATAAATCATTAGTTAGACCCCATTTGGAGTACGCGGTCCAATTTTGGAATCCGCATATGCGCAAAGATATAGACAAAATCGAAAGAGTTCAAAGACGAGCAACTAAGATGATTCCGTCGCTTAGGTCAAAGTCGTACGAGGATAGGCTTAAGGAGTTAAAATTGACAACACTCGAGACTAGGAGGTTAAGGGGTGATCTAATCCAGGTTTTCAAAATTATGAATGGGTTCGATAACGTAGATAGAGATAGGTTTTTCGAAATATCTCAATATAATAGGACTAGAAATAACGGGTGTAAGTTGACAAGTAGAAGGTTCGAGACAGCAGTTGCGAAAACTTTTTTACGCATAGAATAGTAAATAGGTGGAATAGCTTGCCGGTAGAAGTAATTAGTAGCACGTCTATAAACATGTTTAAAAATCGATTAGACGCATATGTTGATAGAAAGGGTATAGTTTAAGGTAGTAAAATTAAGGCTTTCTGGGGATAGATCCCACAGCTCAACACAAGTGTTGTGGGATATAGGGAGGCAGCGTCTTGGGTTAGGGGATACTCTCTGTCCTTACACACCCCATTTAAAGAGATTCCTCTGCCGAGCGGTGCCCCCCATAGTACTGTGAGGTATTTAAAAACTCATGATCTTCACTTGCCCCACAAACACCTTTAAATGGGAGACCCAAAATGGGTGCACACAAATTTCTACATTACTGTACACGTAGGGTGGATCGATTTTACATTTTTTTCGATTTCCATATTCTAATAGAGACAAAAACTTGCGCATGCATGAGAAAATAGCCTCTGCAAAATCTTAGCTTAATAGGTAATCATCTTCTGCTCCCGACAGAGCGATGAAAATCATATTTTAGTAGTCAAAAACGTATTTTTCTTATAATTTTTAAAATATTTCAATATGCATCAAAATTATTCCTAATAACTATAAAGTCGATGAAAAAGACCTCATATGATCGTTTTTCGAAGCGCGTTGTCCTACGTTAATATCTTTTGCCCCCGGCAACAACGTCAAATGTTGAAAAAATAGGTAATTTATATACATATTTTCAGATCGGCTCTTTGTCTTAAATAATGCATTTATATATTTCCCATAGCATTTATATCGTTGCTTAGGCATGAAATAACACACACGCAAAATTTTATGACTCTAGGCTAGGGTTTAAAGGTCATCTCTGGTGAGTGCTGCCAGCAGCAGCTGCCACTGACGTATGATTGAAATGAAACTACAAAGGCCAGTTCAGTGGATCATATGCCTATTACACGGTAATGAATTATCACTGCGACACCTCATTCAAGACTTGGACGGCAAAACAACTGGGCCAATGGGCCCAGTGTAATTTTCCAACTGGACCAGTTGGAAAACAACTGAACGACTGCGAAAAACTTCCAATTACAGAATTCGATGCCATTCCATCTCCCGACATTGACATAGATGATGCCGAGTTGAGCACTGACCAAAAATATTTGTTAGGCATCTACAGAGCAGTGTCGAGCGGTAGCTGCTCTTCAGCTCTCGCGGCTCGAAATCCAGGTAAGATGGTGCATTCCAGGTGGCTGACAACAGGAAATAGATTTCTGCGCCTCTATGTTTCAACCAGTGAACCCTCCAGCACCTTCAACGAAATTGTGCGATTCATTATGACAGTTTACGCACCAATTTGGTTTAAGATAAAGAAAAACTCCAGTTTAACTGAGGGCGCAAAACATTTTTTCGAAATGATGCGTCTCTCTCAGACCATGCCTCAAAGATCTAAGACAATCGCCAACAAAGTTCTCCGTAGAAATTCTTTCTTTGCTCACCCAGAAAATATTTTGATCTCCATGCTACATGCCGATGAGCAACACATAAGAGAATTGGGATGGAGAAGAATATTAAAAGCACGATCAAAACAATCACCAGCGGGGGAAATTCGAGCCTTCGCCATGCCTGAGCTACTCTACGATAGTCAAAACTATTACGAAATGATCAACTGGCAAACGGCTGAGGTGACCGAACCCCCCGTTACAAAAACAATACCTGATACCCGAATAAAAGAGTTTGTTGAGACGGGAGACCAGCCTGATGGACTGATCCCACTATTCCCTTGTCATACTCAAGCGGTCGAGAGACTCATCAAATTAGTAACCGAAGCCTCTACCAGTGTAAGTGGAATAGAAGAGAGGGACGGATTCATCCGCTCCCGTCTTCACTCCCGAACAAAAATTCCACGATTTGATTCTAAGAAAGATTACCGTATGTAAATCGACATGCAGCCAAAGGAAGGGTGGTTGGGGCTGGATAGGGTGGAACTCGACGTACAGCCACCTCCTCGTGGTGAGTTCTGGGTTGCTAATTTTATAAAATTAGCAAGCGAGGAGCTGTACTTAGTACTTATCATACTTATAACATCGCATTAACGTAATTATAATCCACATTTAGACTTTTCTCGGGGACAGAAGATATTACTCTAGAGTCATAAAATTTTGCGTGTGTTATTTCATGCCTAAACAACGATATAAATGCTATGGGAAATATATAAATGCATTATTTAAGACAAAGAGCCGATCTGAAAATATGTATATAAATTACCTATTTTTTCAACATTTGACGTTGTTGCCGGGGGCAAAAGATATTAACGTAGGACAACGCGCTTGGAAAAACGATCATATGAGGTCTTTTTCATCGACTTTATAGTTATTAGGAATAATTTTGATGCATATTGAAATATTTTAAAAATTATAAGAAAAATACGTTTTTGACTACTAAAATATGATTTTCATCGCTCTGCCGGGGCAGAAGATGATTACCTATTAAGCTAAGATTTTGCAGAGGCTATTTTCTCATGCATGCGCAAGTTTTTGTCTCTATTAGAATATGGAAATCGAAAAAAATGTAAAATCGATCCACCCTAGTGTACAGTCTTTACAGCCACACTTACACTTTTCCTCGTAAGTGTATATATTGTAATGTATATGGTTGTAAATTTGACTTGGTCCGCAATCGATATGGACCGTGACTTGATGGATACCGTAATGAAATTGACTGGATTCTTTGGATCGATATATTTGCATGTCCGTTATATAATAGATAGAGTGTAACATATTTGTGGATAGTAGTCTATTATGACTTGATCCTCTGGATCGAGAGATTCTATCTTTAGTTTTAAATCGATAATTAATTATTTTTAAATTGATAATGTATATGGTTGTAAATTTTGACTTGGTCCGCAATCGATATGGACCGTGACTTGATGGATACCGTATGAAATTGACTGGATTCTTTGGATCTGATATATTTGCATGTCCGTTATAAATAGATATAGAATGTAACATATTTGTGGATAGTAGTCTATTATGACTTGCTCCTCTGGACCGAGAGATTCTATCTTTAGTTTTAAACCGATAATTAATTATTTTTAAATTGATAATTATTTAGTTTCGTAAAAATTGGTCGTTGCCAATTTACCGGCAGTTTTTAAATAAGTTTCTTATGTTCTTGTGGTTCGGAACCCACGTACGTAAAATTGTAGGTCCCCTCCGCCACCACGGAGGACATACACAATACACGATTACGAACACAGTTAGGTAGACCAGCCATGAGTGGATCCTAGGGTCTTTGTTGGTCTGAAACATTATAACATTATATATATATATATATATATATATATATATATATATATATACAGTAATATATATATATATATATATATATATATAGATATATATATATATATTTTATCTGTATATATTATATATATATATATATATATATATATATATATATATATATATATATATAATATATATTATATATACGTATATATATATATATATATATATTATAATATATAATATATATATATATATATAATATATATATACTGTATATATATTATAATATATATAATATATATATATAATATATATATATATATATACTGTATATATTAATATTATATATAATATATATATATATATATATATTATATATATATATGTAGCGGATCGACAAGAAATAGACCAACAAATAGACAGAAATACTTTACTTCCACGCTATCATCAAAGAACTTGATAAATACACGTGGGCAAACAAACAATGGAAAGTCTGTTTCTTCCCAAAAGGCGCGAATGTAAGCCTTTGTAAACTAAAGGACGCGTGGACAAAGCGTCTTAAGATCTACGTCACAGGCCTACGGTATAAAAGGAGCTTCCACTTATGCTCACTCTCACTCACACCCGTACGCTCACCATCGAACGTCCACCAACCGCTTTCCGGCCCCCTGGCCGGGGGCCACGGCCGCTACTTTCTTCAGGGCCTACAATTTGTCTTCACGTAAGATCTAAAGATCACCTGCAGAAGCAATCCAACGAGGCCCAACCGGAATCACTTCGGGCCTGCGGTTTGCCGGGTCGGCCTTCAAGTTTCTCCACGTTCCTCGAGATATCTTCCGCACCACAGGCCTACGCCTGCACCTCACAAGGCCAGCCTGCACCTCGAGAAGTAACATCACCTCAGGCCTCCACGAAGCCTACATCCATCATCTCAAGAGGCTTAACGGACAATTCAACTCGAATCTGCGTAATAGGTTCCGTCTTCAGCCCGTCTTCAAGTTTTTACATCGCCCTAAGCTAAGTACATCATATTCGTAAGTACTCTTGAAACCTACATTAGCCTACCGCCGAACGGTAGGCTATACTCCCAAAGTGTGTAATCACGCGTCCATTGACTCCCGTTAATAACGCAGTAGGCCTATCATCCAATTCAAGTGTCATTTCAATACCGTTGTTTCCGCGTACCATCCGTCATTATGTTCAAGTCATATAAATGTGTGTTTAAATAAATGTTCTCTTGACGTAATCACTTAACATCACATAATGTCCTTTATATAAATGATATTTGTGCAAGCATTTCAATCCATTATTATTAGGCCACATCAATTATTCTATGTGCATCCATGCAATCATTTAGCCTACTTAATCAGTGTCATGTCTTTCCATTCAATGTACCAAACGCACGTGCATTCTTTATATCATTAACTAGGCCTATTCAATGTTACATGTCGCATGCCATTTACATACCATCGATGAGTATTACATTATTTATTACGTGTCAATTAAGCTATTAACATTTCATCTTATTAGCTAAGCCTATGCCATAAGCATAACGTAAAACTACCAATTAATTACTGTCAATTCTTTGTTATATCACAGTGAATAAAATAACGGATTTATTTCATAATAAACTACAAAAGTAAGGTGTCTTTCATAACCTTAATATTAATTTGCTTGAGCGTAAATCAAGCTGGTGACCCTCGCTGCCATTTCGGTCACTTCCAATAGTATGGTGGATCTAATCAAATAACCAATTCATTCCAATCGGTGATACTGTATTACATCATAAATTATTAACCCAGCCTATCATTATAAAGCAATCAGTCATTGCCTTAATCAATCGTTGCATACAATTAAATCATTATCACCTTAAACGGCTAAAACTAGCTCCACTATAAATATATATATATACTGTATATATATATATATATATATAATATATATATATATATATTATATATACAGGGTGGAGGATATAACTAATAATGTTGACCATTTTACAGACAGTACCGCCGAGGACACAACGTATGTTATTCATGTCGGTACTAATAACGTTTTAAATTCTAGATCGGAAGAACTGCTGGCTAGGTACAGGGACTTATTAGAGCGATTAAAGGAGAAAACTAATAAGATTGTTTTAACAGGTATACTTCCTCGAATTATCCAACGAAGCGATTTCTACAGCAAGGCGACCTATATTAACAATAACCTAAAGTCTCTTTGCCAACAGGAAGGAGTGCATTTTGCTAATTTTTGGAACAGTTTCTACGGCAGGAGGGACTTGTTCCTCGAAGATGGACTTCATCTTAATGAAGTTGGAGCTGCGCGTTTAGGAAGACTATTTCATAATACTGTCTCTTCTTTTCAGGCTGCCGTAAGCCGAACGGTCCCAGCGTAAATTCCACAAATTTCCCCCGCGCTCGCGAAGGTGTCGCAATTACAAACAATTTGAAGGTTCTATCCTTAAATGCTCGTAGCCTACGAAATAAAATAAACGAATTTTTTTCTTTAATTGCTTGTAAAGACTATGATTTAATTGCGATAAATGAATCGTGGCTTAGCACTGAAACACGTGACTTTGTAGGGGAGTATCAAATTAAAGGTTATAGACTTTTTGTTAAAAACAGAATAGGTAGGCGAGGAGGCGGTGTTATGTTGTATATCAAAGATAATATTGCGAACGTTATAGAAGTAAAGCACTCAATTCCAGAACCGATAGATTCGACTATAGCAGAACTTAAATTGAACGATTTCAAACTTCTTGTTGCGGTTATATATAGGCCCCCAAATCAAACAGCTGCTACGGACGAAGCGTTATATCGTGAACTAAAGAGAATAATCGGTAGTGAGCAGGCTTTAGTTATGGGTGACTTTAATTGCGCCAACGTGAATTACGATACAATGCAGGGAGACGCGGAAGGTAATCGTTTAGTTAATTTTCTCGAGGATAGCTTTCTTATTCAAAAGGTTGGGGAACCTACGAGGTTGGACAGTATTTTAGATTTAGTAATAACTACGGATGATAGGCTAATTACTGATCTTCAAGTAATAGAACCGTTGAGCAATAGCGATCACAATATGGTAGAGTTTGTCCTCTCAGTAAGTCACTCGAAACCAACTAACTCGACTAAAATTCCTAGCTTCCAGCACGCAGACTTTAGTAAATTTCGAAATAAATTTTCACACGTCAATTGGGAAAACGTAATGGGGAACTCCAACGCAAAACTAATGTGGGAATCGTTCGTAACGGTATTTAGGACTATAAATGAGGAATGTGTACCGTACAAAATTAAGCGTGCGAAAGTAAACAACAAGCCCTTGTGGTTTACTTCTAGAGTAGGAGACATTATAAAGAGTAGAGAGAGGGCTTATAGGCTATACAAGTGCGATAAAGATAATCTGTTGTTACGAAACAACTACATATCTCTAAGGCGTGAAGCTAAAAGTGTAATAAAAAAGTCAAAACGCGAATTTGAAATCTCCATAGCTCGTGACGGTAAAGAAAACCCAAGCGATTCTTTCAATACGTCAATAATAGAAATCCAGTAAAAAGTGTCTTAGGTCCATTAAAAAATGGAAATGGAGATCTAGTCTCTGAAAACAAGGAAATGGCTACCTTGCTAAACGAATTTTTTACGTCAGTTTTTACTATAGAAGATGTAACGAATATCCCTACGGTCATAGACATAATACCTTTTGATAATGGTAATATTTTGGATAATATTGTCGTTAGTGAAGGGGAAGTAATGCGCTATATTGATAAAATGAAAACGCGTAAATCACCGGGTCCGGATTCCATATATCCCATACAACTAAAAGAATTAAAAGATAGCATTGTTGTGCCGCTAACAAAGATTTTTAATGCGTCTATTTCTGAGGGGTGCGTACCAGATAATTTCAAGTTAGCAAACGTAACACCTATCTTTAAGAAAGGCGATAAAGGTGCGGCGGGAAATTATAGGCCAATCAGTTTAACGTCTGTTGTAGGTAAGCTACTGGAATCAATAATTAGGGATCGTATAGTCGAACACTTAGAAGTGCATAATCTGGTTAGAAATACGCAGCACGGTTTTAGGCGAAACAAATCTTGCTTAACTAATCTTTTAGAATTTTTCCAAAGCGTGGTTAACGTTTACGATAGACATCGGGCGGTTGATGTAGTGTATTTAGATTTTCAAAAAGCGTTTGACACCGTGCCGCACAAAAGACTGATTGAAAAAACTAAGGCTCATGGAATCAGGGGTGTAGTAATAAATTGGCTAGAAGAATGGTTGCGAGGCAGGAAACAGAGGGTGGTCGTTGATGGAGCGGAGTCGTGTTGGGCTAATGTAGCGAGTGGCGTTCCTCAGGGTTCTGTATTGGGCCCCTTGCTTTTTCTTATATATATTAACGATTTAGATGTCGGCCTAGTCAGTACAGTTTCAAAGTTTGCGGATGACACGAAGCTGGGTGGTAGGGCGATTAATGACGAAGATAGAGGTAAAATTCAGGAAGATCTGAATAAAATCGTTGATTGGTCAGTCACATGGCAAATGAGATTTAACGTGGATAAGTGCAAAATTATGCATATAGGTTCGCGTAACGGTAATTTTGCGTATAGTATGTCAGGGAAAGATTTAACAAGCGTAGAGCAGGAAAAAGATTTAGGAGTTATAGTCACTGGTGATTTAAAAGTAGCGAAACAAAGTACAGCGGCGGTCAATAAGGCGAACAAAGTGTTAGGTTTTATAGCTCGAAATTTTGAGTACAAATCGCGCGATATTATAGTTCCTCTTTATAAATCATTAGTTAGACCCCATTTGGAGTACGCGGTCCAATTTTGGAATCCGCATATGCGCAAAGATATAGACAAAATCGAAAGAGTTCAAAGACGAGCAACTGAGATGATTCCGTCTCTTAGGTCAAAGTCGTATGAGGATAGGCTTAAAGAGTTAAAATTGACTACACTCGAGACTAGGAGGTTAAGGGGTGATCTAATCTAGGTTTTCAAAATTATGAATGGGTTTGATAACGTAGATAGAGATAGCTTTTTCGAAATATCTCAATATAATAGGACTAGAAATAACGGGTGTAAGTTGACAAGTAGAAGGTTCGAGACAGCAGTTGCGAAAAACTTTTTTACGCATAGAATAGTAAATACCTGGAATAGTTTGCCGGTAGAAGTAATTAGTAGCACGTCTATAAACATGTTTAAGAATCGATTGGACGCGCATGTTGATAGAAAGGGTATAGTTTAAGGTAGTAAAATTAAGGCTTTGTGGGGATAGATCCCACAGCTCAACACAAGTGTTGTGGGATATAGGGAGGCAGCGTCTTGGGTTAGGGATACTCTCTGTCCTTACACACCCCATTTAAAGATATTCCTCTGCCGAGCGGTGCCCCCCATAGTACTGTGAGGTATTGAAAAACTCATGATCTTCACTTGCCCACAAACACCTTTAAATGGGAGACCCATAATGGTGCACACACATTTCTACATAACTGTACAGTCTTTACAGCCACACCTACACTTTTTCTCGTAAGTGTATATATTGTAATGTATATGGTTGTAAATTTGACTTGGTCCGCAATCGATATGAACCGTGACTTGATGGATACCGTAATGAAATTGACTGGATTCTTTGGATCTGATATATTTGCATGTCCGTTATATAATAGATATAGAGTGTAACATATTTGTGGAGAGTAGTCTATTATGACTTGATCCTCTGGATCGAGAGATTCTATCTTTAGTTTTAAATCGATAATTAATTATTTTTAAATTGATAATGTATATGGTTGTAAATTTTGACTTGGTCCGCAATCGATATGGACCGTGACTTGATAGATACCGTAATAAAATTGACTGGATTCTTTGGATCTGATATATTTGCATGTCCGTTATAAAATGATATAGAATGTAACATATTTGTGGATAGTAGTCTATTATGACTTGCTCCTCTGGACCGAGAGATTCTATCTTTAGTTTTAAACCGATAATTAATTATTTTTAAATTGATAATTATTTAGTTTCGTAAAAATTGGTCGTTGCCAATTTACGGGCAGTTTTTAAATAAGTTTCTTATGTTCTTGTGGTTCGGAACCCACGAAAAATTGTAGGTCCCCTCCGCCACCACGGAGGACATACACAATACACGATTACGAACACAGTTAGGTAGACCAGCCATGAGTGGATCCTAGGGTCTTTGGTGGTCTGAAACATTATAACATTATAACATATATATATATATATATATATATATATTATATATATATAAATATATATATATATAATGTTATAATGTTATAATGTTTCAGACCAACAAAGACCCGAGGATCCACTCATGGCTGGTCTACCTAACTGTGTTCGTGTATTGTGTATGTCCTCCGTGGTGGCGGAGGGGACCTACAATTTTACGTGGGTTCCGAACCACAAGAACATAAGAAATTTATGTAAAAATTGCCGGTAAATTGGCAACGACCAATTTTTACGAAACTAAATAATAATCAATTTAAAACTAATTAATTATCGATTTAAAACTAAAGATAGAATCTCTGATCCAGAGGATCAAGTCATAATAGACTACTATCCACAAATATGTTACACTCTATATCTATTTATAAAGGACATGCAAATATATCGGATCCAAAGAATCCAGTCAGTTTCATTACGGTATCCATCAAGTCACGGTCCATATCGATAGCGGACCAAGTCAAAATTTACAATCATATACATTACAATATATACACTTACGAGAAAAAGAGTAGGTGTGGCTGTAAAGACTGTACTGTAATGTAGAAATGTGTGTGCACCCATTTTGGGTCTCCCATTTAAAGTTGTTTGTGGGGCAAGTGAAGATCATGAGTTTTTCAATACCTCACAGTACTATGGGGGGCACCGCTCGGCAGAGGAATCTCTTTAAGGACATGCAAATATATCGGATCCAAAGAATCCAGTCAGTTTCATTACGGTATCCATCAAGTCACGGTCCATATCGATAGCGGACCAAGTCAAAATTTACAATCATATACATTACAATATATACACTTACGAGAAAAAGAGTAGGTGTGGCTGTAAAGACTGTACTGTAATGTAGAAATGTGTGTGCACCCATTTTGGGTCTCCCATTTAAAGTTGTTTGTGGGGCAAGTGAAGATCATGAGTTTTTCAATACCTCACAGTACTATGGGGGGCACCGCTCGGCAGAGGAATCTCTTTAAATGGGGTGTGTAAGGACAGAGAGTATCCCCTAACCCAAGACGCTGCCTCCCTATATCCCACAACACTTGTGTTGAGCTGTGGGATCTATCCCCAGAAAGCCTTAATTTTACTACCTTAAACTAAACCCTTTCTATCAACATATGCGTCTAATCGATTTTTAAACATGTTTATAGACGTGCTACTAATTACTTCTACCGGCAAACTATTCCAGCTATTTACTATTCTATCCGTAAAAAAGTTTTTCGCAACTGCTGTCTCGAACCTTCTACTTGTCAACTTACACCCGTTATTTCTAGTCCTATTATATTGAGATATTTCGAAAAAGCTATCTCTATCTACGTTATCGAACCCATTCATAATTTTGAAAACCTGGATTAGATCACCCCTTAACCTCCTGGTCTCGAGTGTTGTCAATTTTAACTCCTTAAGCCTATCCTCGTACGACTTTGACCTAAGCGACGGAATCATCTTAGTTGCTCGTCTTTGAACTCTTTCGATTTTGTCTATATCTTTGCGCATATACGGATTCCAAAATTGGACCGCGTACTCCAAATGGGGTCTAACTAATGATTTATAAAGTGGAACTATAATATCGCGCGATTTGTACTCAAAATTTCGAGCTATAAAACCTAACACTTTGTTCGCCTTATTGACCGCTGCTGTACTTTGTTTCGCTACTTTTAAATCACCAGTGACTATAACTCCTAAATCTTTTTCCTGCTCTACGCTTGTTAAATCTTTCCCTGACATACTATACGCAAATTTACCGTTACGCGAACCTATATGCAAAATTTTGCACTTACCCACGTTAAATCTCATTTGCCATGTGACTGACCAATCAACGATTTTATTCAGATCTTCCTGAATTTTACCTCTTTCTTCGTCATTAATCGCCCTACCACCCAGCTTCGTGTCATCCGCAAACTTTGAAACTGTACTGACTAGGCCGACATCTAAATCGTTAATATATATAAGAAAAAGCAAGGGGCCCAATACAGAACCCTGAGGAACGCCACTCACTACATTAGCCCAACACGACTCCGCTCCATCAACGACCACCCTCTGTTTCCTGCCTCGCAACCACTCTTCTAGCCAATTTATTACTACACCCCTGATTCCATGAGCCTTAGTTTTTTCAATGAGTCTCTTGTGCGGCACAGTGTCAAACGCTTTTTGAAAATCTAAATACACTACATCAACCGCCCGATGTCTATCGTAAACGTCAACCACGCTTTGGAAAAATTCTAAGAGATTAGTTAAGCAAGATTTGTTTCGCCTAAATCCGTGCTGCGTATTTCTAACTAGCTTATGGAATTCTAAGTGTTCGACTATACGATCCCTAATTATTGATTCCAGTAGCTTACCTACAACAGACGTTAAACTGATTGGCCTATAATTTCCCGCCGCACCTTTATCGCCTTTCTTAAAGATAGGTGTTACGTTTGCTAACTTGAAATTATCTGGTACGCACCCCTCAGAAATAGACGCATTAAAAATCTTTGTTAGCGGCACAACAATGCTATCTTTTAATTCTTTTAGTTGTATGGGATATATGGAATCCGGACCCGGTGATTTTCGCGTTTTCATTTTATCAATATAGCGCATTACTTCCCCTTCACTAACGACAATATATATTATCCAAAATATTACCATTATCAAAAAGTATCATGTCTATGACCGTAGGGATATTCGTTAGATCTTCTATAGTAAAAACTGACGTAAAAAATTCGTTTAGCAAGGTAGCCATTTCCTTGTTTTCAGAAACTAGCTCTCCGTTTACATTTTTCAATGGACCCAAGACACTTTTTACTGGATTTCTATTATTGACGTATTGAAAGAATCGCTTGGGGTTTTCTTTACCGTCACGAGCTATGGAGATTTCAAATTCGCGCTTGGACTTTTTTATTACACTTTTCGCTTCACGCTTCAGAGAGATGTAGTTGTTTCGTAACAACAAATTGTTTTTATCGCACTTATGTTGCCTATAAGCCCTATCTCTACTCTTTATAATGTCTCGTACTCTAGAAGTAAACCACAAGGGCTTGTTGTTTACTTTCGCACGCTTAATTTTGTACGGTACACATTCCTCATTTATAGTCCTAAATACTGTTTCAAACGATTCCCACATTAGTTTTGCGTTGGAGTTCCCCATCACGTTTTCCCAATTGATGTGTGACAATTTATCTCGAAATTTACAAACGTCTGCGTGCTGGAAGTTAGGAATTTTAGTAGAGTTAGTTGGTTTCGAGTGACTTACTGAGAGGACAAACTCTACCATATTCAGAGCTGGGCAATAAATACATTGAATGTATTTAAATACTAAATACTAAATACATGGGAGAAATGTATTTAAATACTAAATACTAAATACATTTTACGAATGTATTTAGATACTAAATACAAAATACATCAATTGTATTTAAATACATTTGTAAATACATTTTAAATACATACAAATTTTAACATATGCATTCGCTAATTCATGAGTGACAACAATATAAAATGCTTGATAACGGATAAAGAAATAGTACAATCTAATTTCCGATTATATATTTCCCTTTTTAGAACAAAACAAAAGCAAAAGAATTTAGAACTTACGATGTTCAACCAGTGACATATTATACTCATTATATCATTGCAAAATGAGTAACAATTAATGAGTAGATGAGACATAAACGTAAACATAAGACGTAAACATAAACATAAGGCACCTTACGAATTCTCTTTTATTTCACGGTTGCTGCTGCGATCAAAACCAATCTTTCAAAAGTTTTGTGCTAGCACAGAACGTGTATTAAACCAGTAAAAGTATTTACATTTTTATATTTTGAGTATTTAAATACATTGTATTTAAATACTCATTAAAGTATTTAAATACTATATTTAAATACATGAAAACAATGTATTTATAAATACAGTTCTAAATACACAAATGTATTTAAATACGTATTTAAATACAAATGTATTTAAATACTGCCCAGCTCTGACCATATTGTGATCGCTATTGCTTAACGGTTCTATTACTTGAAGATCAGTAATTAGCCTATCATCCGTAGTTATTACTAAATCTAAAATACTGTCCAACCTCGTAGGTTCCCCAACCTTTTGAATAAGAAAGCTATCCTCGAGAAAATTAATTAAACGATTACCTTCCGCGTCTCCCTGCATTGTATCGTAATTCACGTTGGCGCAATTAAAGTCACCCATAACTAAAGCCTGCTCACTACCGATTATTCTCTTTAGTTCACGATATAACGCTTCGTCCGTATCAGCTGTTTGATTAGGGGGCCTATATATAACCGCAACAAGAAGTTTGAAGTCGTTTAATTTAAGTTCTGCTATAGTCGAATCTATCGGTTCTGGAATTGAGTGCTTTACTTCTATAACGTTCGCAATATTATCTTTGATATACAACATAACACCGCCTCCTCGCCTACCTATTCTGTTTTTAAAAAAACTATAACCTTTAATTTGATACTCCCCTACAAAGTCACGTGTTTCAGTGCTAAGCCACGATTCGTTTATCGCAATTAAATCATAGTCTTTACAAGCAATTAAAGAAAAAAATTCATTTATTTTATTTCGTAGGCTACGAGCATTTAAGGATAGAACCTTCAAATTGCTTGCAATTACGACACCTTCGCGAGCGCAGGGGAAACTTGTAGAATTTACGCTGGGACCATTCGAGTTACGGCAGCCTGAAAAGAAGAGACAGTATTATGAAATAGCCTTCCTAAACGCGCAGCTCCTACGTCATTAAGATGAAGTCCATCTTCGAGGAACAAGTCCCTCCTGCCGTAGAAACTGTTCCAAAAATTCGCATAAATGCACTCCTTCCTGTTGGCAAAGAGACTTTAGGTTATTGTTAATATAGGTCGCCTTGCTGTAGAAATCGTTACGTTGGATAATTCGAGGAAGTATACCTGTTAAGACAATCTTATTAGTTTTCTCCTTTAGTCGCTCTATTAACCCTTCGTGGGCGAGGTGGGACCGACTAACAAACAGAGCTGGGCAATAAATACATTGAATGTATTTAAATACTAAATACTAAATACATGGGAGAAATGTATTTAAATACTAAATACTAAATACATTTTACGAATGTATTTAGATACTAAATACAAAATACATCAATTGTATTTAAATACATTTGTAAATACATTTTAAATACATACAAATTTTAACATATGCATTCACTAATTCACTAAGCCATGACACGCACACGATAAAGAAATCAACCGCTTTCGACTAAGAGTGGCACACAACTGATTGAACTGACACGTTGAAACATGAACCATGCTGTACTACACTGTCGACGCGTCGTACTGTGCTAGTACAGAACGTGTATTAAACCAGTAAAAGTATTTACATTTTTATTTTTAAGTATTTAAATACATTGTATTTAAATACTCATTAAAGTATTTAAATACTGTATTTAAATACATGAAAAACAATGTATTTATAAATACAGTTCTAAATACACAAATGTATTTAAATACGTATTTAAATACAAATGTATTTAAATACTGCCCAGCTCTGCTAACAAAGAAGACTATGTGGGGTCACCCAGACCCCAAACTTCAATGGTGAATTTCTGCCATATGCTTAAGTTTATATATACTAAAGTTTGTACATATGTTACCCAGGACACGGCACGTGGAGCCAATTCACCATGTGTCCCTTTTTCTTTTTTTTACATTTATTTAAGAATTTTTTAACTTAAAGAATTCAGCACTCAGAAACACTTTTTATATTCACAATAAAGATTACAGAATAGAAAGAAATAGAAACATAGAACATATGAAACAATGTTTACTGTACACAGTCATCACATACATAGTTGGAGTGACTTTCGCAAAGAGGCACATCACATTTTGTGCATGACTTTCTCGTCTTCTTATCCATCTTCCTCGGGCACTTTCCACATCTCTTCCTACCTTCTGGATTAGGCCTTGGGTGGGGTGCTGCTTCTACCTCATCCACAAATGCCTCCATACATGTTCTAACATGCTTTGGCAAATATCTACCAGCTGACTCAAAACGTTTCTGGATTGCTGGTTTGCAGAGCTGTTCTGCTAAGTCTGCCAGAAATTTCCTTCGCCTTTGATTCCCTCGATACACAGCGGGGGTTTTCTCCATGAAACAGCAACTAGCATTGTAAGCTGCAACATCTACCATCCAGTAGAAGATAACTAATGGCCATCTGTTTGTTATGCGCTTACATGAGTAAGTTTTGATAAGTTGGTCTAATCGATCAACAGCTCCTTTTGTGGCATTGTAATCTAGAATTACATCAGGTTTGAAAGGTTCTTCCTGCTGCTTTTTTTGTTCGAAATGCATGGTGCTTAATAACAGAACTGCCTTTCTTACCTTTGGGACATAGTTGCATATCATAAGATGCTGGTCCCTACTAAAGCCAAACTTTGATGAATAGAGCTGACGATCATTTGAGGCTTGAAATGATTTAGGTATTTGGCGCTTATTTTTCCTCATAGTTCCTAAGAGTGTTAAATTTTTATCAAGTAGTTCTATGGCAAGGTCAACATCAGTAAACAGGTTGTCAGTGGTAACATTTCTTCCTGACTTCACAATAGTTGAAGTAAGATCTCGAACAACTCTTTGGGCTTGGTGGCGTTCTGGACCTTCAGGACCTTTTCCACTGTATATCTGGCCATTTAGAGGATACCCATTCTTAAAGTCGGCCATACTCCAAACCTTTATGCCATACTTATCTGGTTTAGATGGCATGTATACTTTGAATGAGCATTTCCCTCGAAATGCGAGTAGAGATTCATCCACAGTTACATGTGTGTTGGCTTTATAGTTTATTTGACATGCTTCAATAAACTTCTGCCAAACTTCGAATATAGGCGCCAACTCGCCTTGTTCACCATTCCTTCGTTCTGCACGAGTAGTCATGTTATCAAATCTTATTGACCTTTTTATTTCTTTGAAACGGTCACGGCTCATAGAAGCACGATAAATTGGTGGACCGGTCTTAGTACCAAATAATTCATCAACTGGGCGGAAGCTATCTTTGTCCAACCCAGATCTGAGATGAAGTCCTAGCCATGCCATCAGCTCGATAAAATCCAGCTGTTTCCATTTTTTACCATAGAGAGCACCACCTTTTTGATTTGTTGCATCGAGAACCAATTCAACAATTTCATCTGTGATAAAGAAGCTGAAAGTAGCAGATCCAGCATGCGTAGGTACACTTTCATGAACACCACCTTCTTCACGAACAATGTTTTGCCTCACATTTCGTCTAAGCCGGGAGGCTCAGTGCGCCACACAAAGTTATCTTTCCCTAACACAATATTGTCATCATCATCATCATCATCATCATGATCGCTTGCATTGTCACTATCAAAACCATTAAAGTCACTGTCAGAAGATTGTTCAACATATTCATATTCACTAGCATCAGATAAGTCTACTTCTTATTCACTATCATCTGACAAATTTGGTTGGTCTACATCTACATCTCCCTCTCCCACCCTGCTAGGAGCATAAAACGTCGATATTGGAATTGACGTTGCCATTGGAATGAAAATCTAAGAAAATTTTATGAAAAAATCTGAAAAAAAATTAAAATAAATTAGTCACATTGCAGGCGAAGTGGGGTAAGGCAGACCCCATTCAAGTTTGCTACCCTGTCACTTCCAAATGGTGTGACATTTTTCTCTTATATTTCGTGAGTATATACCATACCTACATACAATAAAAGTCATAGATGACCAGGCTCTAAAAATAATATTTGAATGAATGGCAGATTTTTGAAATATGCTAGGGGTCCAGGACCCCATCAGCCCACGAAGAGTTAAGTCCCTGTACCGAGCCAGCAGTTCTTCCGATCTAGAATTTAAAACGTTATTAGTACCGACATGAATAACATACGTTGTGTCCTCGGCGGTACCGTCTGTAAATGGTCAACACTATTAGTTATATCCTCCACCCTTGCACCAGGGTAGCAGTAACGGCGCCTACGACGAGGGTTTCTCCCACAGAATTCCTCGAGCTGCCCTCGAACAATGGAATCGCCAACGAGTCGTATTTCCGGTTCATCAGCATCTTCGAAACCTAAAACAGAAAACTTATTGCTTGTTATTACTGGTAGACAAGTCTTTGCTTTTCGCAATGGGGCTCCATTTCGCACTCGAACGAAGGGTTGGGAACTAGGGGAAGAGAGAGGGCTATTAATACTATTTATATTATTAGTAGAAACTGAGGCATTAGGGGTCGTAACTGGAGTCTCAAGGGAATCCAATTTTGCCGTCAGAAGCATCACGCTTTCTTGAAGCCTCACCCTGGCCTCCCTCTCACGGTCTAATTCGTTCCTCAGGACTTCCATGCTTGAGCACCACCTGCAAACTAATTGTTCATTATTATTAGCCATTGTAAACGCGTAAGCGGCAAATTTCCCTTCACAGCGACTGCAAGTACTTGACGGGGTGCCATGCTTTTAATTAGTTAAAAACAAAAAAACACAAAACGAGCGTTTGGAAATTAATAAATTACAACGTAGGTCTACCGCGTGCTTATTGTGCCGTCACCTGCGAAAACCCAAAATTGTTCTTGAAACGCAGAAACAGGTTCTTGTAACACAATTTTATGCTAAATGAATATATAATTAAGCTACCGACGAAAGAAATGTTAAAGAAAAAGTATTAAATTAAACTTATCTGGTCGCTGTTTACTGACTTAATCCCTTTTTTCCCACGGTAGGTGACCCTTTTAGCGGTCAGGTAGTGTGTGAACGAAAAATGAACCTTAAATAACCACGTTTCTGATAGATTTGAAAAACAGCAAAGGCAAACCAAGGGAATTTCAACCTTATGACTGCACGTTTTCTGATTGATTTGAAAAACAAACAAGGCAGTAGCCTTGGTTTGATCAAATAATATAGTACTGAATAACGTCAATAAATTAAATATATTCGTTAATGAATGATTAGTAGCACGAAGTAATTTAGTTAAGAATGCACGGAACACTTTTTTTTTAAAACACTTCAACGAAAACCACTTATTCAATTGATAACACTGACACTCGATAAAACACGTCTATTCACAAGGAAAGACTGAGAGGAACACAATTCATGGCAGCAGCGACAACTAACCCACAACACCCTTGCCACTACATGTGCAATCATGCACCGACACTTCGCACCATTAAGTAACACCAGAGAGACATTATAACCAAATACTCCATTCCATACCACGCCCCACAGACATCACACAATACAGAAAACACATACACACACACCTAACCCACAAAGCACTGACATGACTCGGTCCGAATGCGGTCCTAGGTGCGAAGCCGACACCCATTAACAGGTCAGAGACCAGCCTGAGCAGATCGGATCGAGTTAACTTAGTACGATTCCGATGTGGACATCACCTCAACTTACAGACATATAAACACAGACTAGACAACTCCACACACAACACCTGCTACCTGTGCCAGGAGACACCACAAACAATTGAACACATTATAACAGACTGTACCGCTCTAGCACAACAACGAACACAACACAACATCACTAGTGCACTGAACCTCTGGTCCACTCCGGAGAAGGCGATCGGTTACCTGCGTGCCGCCGGCTTGCTCGATCAGGGTGGGCTGATCGGCTAACCAACAACAACTATCTTTAACAGAAAAGGGGGGTAGGGGTTAGCCCCCCAAGTTGCATAAAAGGGGATGAGGGTTTTTTTGGGGGAGAGAGAGAAAGGGAGAATGATCTCCCCCCAAAGGTGTAACCCTAACCTTCTGAGCTTCGCATTCTGAGCCAGTGGGTTAAAAATTTGTGAAGCTATATTTAAAATGTAAAATAATATTTTTGGCTTCATCTCGGTACTCTGCGAAGGTGCCCTCGCCGTAGGCGAGTTTGCGAAATACAAGCCCTTCCCGTAGGGCAGGGAGCCGAAGGCTCTGCTTGTTTAATTTTAAAATAAAATACATTGCAATTTACGTTTTAGTCACTTTAAATCGTTTTCTTTAAAAGTTAACTTTTTAAAGAAAACTATTTAAACCCACTCAAGTCTAAACTACTTGCAATTTATTTCAAAATTACACATGGAGAGCGAATTATACGAGTATCTTTGTAAGTAAAATCACTGCATAGATTATAGTAAATTTTATACCAAAAAATGTTACAATTGACGAAAATATTATATTAAATAAAAAACTATAAAAGAAACAATATATCAGTTAAAAAAAAGAGAATCTGACGGGTTACAAACTGATAATCTTTTCATTGCCGGTTAGTGTTTTAAAAAGACTGTAAAAGAGTAAATATTTTTGTAATGACGTACAAACCTTCAATATCTTTGGTTATAAAGGTGTGGAAGGTAATTACTAAATATATCTGTTCCAAATTATAAAGACTGAAATTGAAGGTTGAACCCTTCAATAAAATCGTCTGGTGTTAGCCATGTATAATAAAACACCAAATTAATATATGAATAAGGGGATTAAATTATTAAATGCTCATTTATAGGAGAGGAGAATGCATCCTATGAAACAGCAACAAGATAAAGTACCATTTTTTTTACTTCGAAAGAAGTGGAAATTGGAAAGACTTTCTCTGTTGAGAGTTGTGGTAAATATTTGCTTGTGAAGTGGAAACTGGAAGATTCTTCTTCGGAGTTTCGGTAAATATTTATAGTAGTAAAGTGGAAGGACTTTTTCTGCTGTGTTCGAAGTTTTTTTTTACAAATTATTAAAGGATTATCGGGATATCCTCGCTTTAAGGTCCTAAATTCAAAATAATAATGTGACGGTCCTAAATTATGTAGAACTATATATATATATATATATATATATATATATATATATATATATATATATTATATATATATATATATATATATATTATATATATATATATATATATATAAACAAAACCTCTTTATTGCGGATCTTCATAATCCTAGACACTTAAGCTAACGTAACAAGTACAGTCTTACGTATTATACACTGAACGTAATACAAAACTAAGGCCAACATAGCCACTTAACCTAATTTACCTTGAATTTACCTTCAAGCGCTTCTACCTCAAGGGTGCGCTGCTCCCACGAAGTCCGCTCAGGGCCTCCTGAGGCGGAGCCACGACGTAGTCGCCACCCATCTTTTCTCTTGCTCCTGCCATACGATTTGGTCCAATGTTGAATTTGTGAGGGCTGGTCTGGTAGAGGAATACCCTGGTACTGTGGGTTGGTCGGGTATGTTGGCTGAAAACATGTCCAAATGTTTTTTAAAAGTGTCTACTGGGACTGCACTTGTATCTCTAAAATACTGAGGCAAGGAGTTAAACAGGCGAGAACCCTGCCTAGAGATACTATAATGGGCTATTTAAAATGATTCACCTGATTTCAAATGAGAATATTTTTTAATGTTACAAATACAGAGTGATTTGTGATACATCAACCAAAAGAAAAACTGTCCAAATTTTGTCTCTCACCTCATAAATGCTCTATGTGACTTCCCCTAGTTACACGAGCAACGTCGACACGATAGTCGAATTCCTCCCATACTCGCTCCAGCATGTCCATTGTCACTGACTCTACGGCAGTAACAATGCGAGTTCGGAGCTCATCCAAAGATGTGGGCAACGTTGGCACGTACACAGTATCCTTAACCCGGTGGATCTGTTCTGTAACGTCGACGAAACTCACGCTGCACTGTGACTACCGATTTACAGCTCGAAAACTGCAACACACAAAACGCCTTCTGCTGTGCGGACGCCATTTTCACACTGACTGTTTGTTGCTAGGTTAGGCCACGGCGTGACTTTGGAGCCCTCTCGCGGTGATCTTGTAAAACTCGGAGATTTCCTCTTTCATGTGGTGTATGCTCAGTTGATGCACAGTTGATAGGTACGGAAGTGTTCTCAGTTGAAATCGGATGAATCATTTTCAATAGCCCTATTGAAGGGTTTGAATCCTTCTCAGGCTGTTTGGTGGGTGGGAAGTGATGTTTTTGACACATTCTGCCAGTTCTTGTCGGGGTGGGCACAGTTGGTTCGGTATTGGGAGCAACTAAAAACCCTTCTAGAATTTTCCAGGTGTAGATTAGGATGTCTCTCAATAAAGGTCAAGGTCTCCGAGCCTATCCCAGTAGTTTAATTAGTTTTTACTCCGATGCAGGTTTTCGGTCGAGTTTGATAGTGATCCGACGTGTTAACTGTGATCCAGTGAATTGACTTTTGCTCTCTAGTGTTGATATTATTACGTTTGTTTTATTTATTTATTGCTGGTTAGCTTTCGGTTATTACTTTCGCTTTTGCCCATTTGCACTACTTGTGGTGAGTTGGGCCTCTTCACTGTCAGGCTTTGCCTGTTTTCCTATTGTGAGGTTGGTGGTTGGGCTTAGGCTTTTGGCCTAGGCTCGACTTTTCTCTGCGCAGGTTAGGCATGGGTATTAAGTTGAAAAACTGTACTTCTGCCAGCAAAAAGCGTAAAAATCAGCATGACCAAAACAGGTCGACTGCGCTTGATGGGGACCTAATGGATTTGAGTGAAGTTATCAGTCAGACAGAGAAAGCTGTTCGAGATTTTCCTACGGGGCTTGTGTCTCCTGGTGAGGGAGATGCATCCTCAGGTTCTACAAGTGACTCCTCATTGCCTACGACTAAGACTTTTCTGTAAATTTATAGTTTCAACCACAACTCGTTTTGAAAAATAAAAATTAGGTTTTCCAGTGGTTTCTGATGTGATTAGTCTGAAAATGACATTCATTTCCGTCGCAAATTACTCGTTTTTGTGATTTCCCCCCACCCCCTACAATATGGGGGAATGCATGGGAAATTGGGCTTTTTGGGTGGGGGGGGATCAAAAATGAGTGATTTGCGATGGAAATGAATGTCATTTTCAGATGAATCACATCAGAAACCAACAGAAAACCTAGGAACCAAACCTGGTAAATTTGCAGTTTCTGCCCCAATTTGTTTTGAACATGAAACTTATGTTTCTCTTATGTTTTTTTTGATGATTCATTCGAATTTGGCATCCATTTCCATCGCAAATCACTCGTTTTTGAGATCCCCCCCCCCTCCAACATCAAAATTTGGGTAGTCAGTTCTAAGTGAATTAAGAATTTCTCTGTGGATAAGTTAAGCAATTCAGGAGCTCTGATCAGTGCTTGGATCTTGTTTAAATTTTCTTCAATCTGAACTTGAACCCTATGCTAGCCATTAAAGATAGTCTATGTAGTCAGCAGTTTTTTAACCTGACTATGATTAGCTGTTTTAGTTAGGATAGTACTGCTAACACGATGGTGTGAGACTGAAGCAACAGGGCCATTGCAAATGGACTCTCTTGCCTTTTTAATCCTGAAAGGATTGAACCTAGTAATGTCTATAGATGGGTCACAACTTTTCATGAACACGTAGGAGTAGGCTGACCATACGTACCGTTTTGAACGGGACAGTACTACATTTACCTAAATTTTTGTATGGGTTCTGTCACTGAAGAATAATTGTAAGCTCAATATGTTTATGTACTTACTTTTTCATGAATACAGAATATTACATAACCCCGTCCCTTTTTTGCCATCCCAATGTCCCATTTTTGTCTCAAGGAAATATGGTCAGCCTACGTAGGAGAATGTTCCAGAAGTAATGGAAAAGGACAGAGTACCAGTTGTTGCATTTGTACATTATCAGATGTAACTGAACTTGAAGACTCTGAGACATAGTTTTGGATGCTGTGAAGAGTTTTGAGAGGCAAGATGAGGTGCAGAATTTGCTGTCATGTGTCCAACTGTACTAGATCCATGGAAGGATGACACAGCCAAATCAGACTGTTTGATTACCAATTCAAGGTCTTGAAGCTTTGTACCATCTTCAGGCTCTGTCGAAGATGACTTGAACCATTTGTGCTTTGAACCTGTCTTAAGGCTAAGGTTATCAACTGCCATGTTGACTGGTCAGGGTAAGCAAGGCTTAGCCTAGCCCGAATGAATGTTCTAGTCTACAAATAATAATTTCTAACTGACAAGTAATTTATTCAACTATCAGATCATCCCATAAGTAATGTCATTTTTTACGATAAAGTTTAAACTAGTCCTACTTGGTTTAAGCATACATTTTCTGAAGGTTATATCTAAGAGGAGATCTATCATGTTTCACTACATACTTTACAGACCTTGACCAGTGAAGATGTGTGTTTTGCTTTATGTGAACCCCTCATAAACATGGTGGTATCAGAAGAGCATATCAGGAATATAATGCTTTATGAGTTCAAAAAAGGGAATAGTGCTACTGAAGCAACATGAAACATTCAGGAAGTTTATGGCAATGATATTCTGCATATGAGGAAATGTCAAAGATGGTTTTAAAAGTTTAGGAATGGTGACTGCTGTTTGACAGATGTAGCACACTCTGGATGCCCTGCTGAGTTTGATGATGACCTACTGTTAGCTGCACTTGAAGAAGACTGTTCAACAACTGTCGAAGAATTGGCCCAGAAACTCAATTCATCCCTATCCACCATCCATCGACATTTGCAACAACTCGGGAAAGTGCCTAAGTTAGGAAAATGGGTGCCACATGAATTGTCAGTCGACAATCTGAGGGTGCGGGTAAACATTAGCACAGCTTTTCATTCCTGTAAACTCTAAGATCCATTTTTGCACTGTTTAGTGACTGGTGATGAAAAGTGGATACTGTACCAGAATGTTAAGTGCCATCAATAGTGGGTTTGTGCCGGAGAACCAGCGACACCACAGCCAAAACCAAATCTTCACCCTCAGAAGGTGTTGCTTAGTGTTTGGTGGGATAAAGGTGGTGTAATACACTTTGAAACTTCAACACACAACCAAACAATCACCGCTCAAGTCTACTGTCAACAACTGGATTGATTGAACATTGCACTAAAAGAAAAGAGACCACCTTTGGTTAATTGGAAAGGAATCATGTTCACCATGACAATGCTCGTCCTCATACCACTCGGATCACTTCTGTAAAAATTGAGGAGCTTGGGTGGGAAAAACTTCCACATCCTCCATATTCTCTAGACCTTGTGCCTTCAGATTATCATCTCTTCAGGAGTCTGCAAAACTATCTTGATGAGAAACAGTATACTACTTTAGATGACCTGCACACCAGTCTTTGTACATTTTTTGCCTCAAAACCGCCTGAATTTTATAAACATGGCATTGAAAAGTTTGTAGGACGTTGGCAGAGTCTCATTGATTCCGATGGAAAATATATACCAGATTAAAAAGTTTCAGTTGAGTATTTTTTTTGTCCTTCAAATTCCAATCTAAAAAATGACATTACTTATGGGATGACCTGATATATATTGCTATATAGTAAAGGAAATTTTATCCCAAACTACAACTGCTAAGGTTAAATAGTTTCAGTAAATAATAATGAACAGTATTAATAATAATAATAAAACAAAGACAGTTAAACTTAAAGCCATGGTGATCAAGCCTAGGTCAACCCTTTGGAGGCATGGAACACTGAAGCTTAAAGAATAACACACACACACACACACACACACACAAAAGAAATAGTGGGGGTTAAATTATTTAAAGTAAAGTTAATTTATCAACCAATGGTTTGATGTCAAAATGAAACTTCAAATATAATTCAAGAAATCAGCTGGATATAAGACAACCTCTCTGTTTGGCAGTCACAGCTAAACTCCCAAATTGACAATTGATTAGGTTTAGTTGTGATATTTTCATTAAAACTAATGAAAATATTTCCAGTTAACCTAACCAATTGTCCATATACAGGGTGTTTAATAACATGTGGGACACACTTTCAGGATGGATTCAGGACCTGAAAACAATGAAAAAAGTTTATATAAATGTATGCCTGAAGTTGCTTTGTTTCCGAGTTACAGCCTGTTTTGTGTTCCAGTAATTCTTTCTGCAAACTGTTTATAAACACTGCTTGCTGACAATGTTTGTGAGTGTGTACAAGACTTATTTCATGTATGGCCTTGCCAATTGTAATGTTTCATACACTCTGACATGTTTCAATATCATTGAGTATAGAGCCATCAGTCAGTCAGAGATGCATTGCAGTGTTTCACTGTTCATATTCATAACTTACTGTGAATAAGTGCAATCCAGTGAAAAAAAACCTTAAGTTTTTGTGCTATTTAGTGATAGTGTGCATTTGAAGTGAGAATGGAGGCTTATGTATGGACTTGCTGGGTGTAATGCAGCCATAGCAAGACATCTGTATGTGGAAAGGTTTCTGAATCACTGTCTGCCAGATAAGAAGACCTTTCAGAGAACAGATGAGCATATTGATGATAGAGGATCATTCAACAAACAAGTTTCAGATGGTGGTAGACCAATCCGTACCGACACTGTTGAGTTGGAGGAGTGGGTCCAGAATCATGTTGAGGAACATCCTGGTGTCAACACCTGAAAGATAACAGCAGCAGAGGGTGTAAGATACACAACTGTGTGGAGAATTTTATGGGAACAGCAGCTTTACATATCACATTCAAAGAGTACAAGGCCTTACTGAAGCTGATTTCCCACCACGAGAGGCTTTTTGTACTTGATTCCTTCAACAATGTGCTCTTGATCCTCTTTTTCTATCCTCCGTGTTGTTTTCTGATGAGGCTGCTTTCACAAGAAATGGCATGATCAATTTTCATAACACTTATCACTGTGCCAAAGAGAATCTGCATGCCATCATCCAGTCAAGGTACCAACAATAGTTTAGTATCAATGTATGGGCAGGACTTATTGCTGACAACTTAATCAGTCCTTTTGTTTTTCCTGGAAGAGTAATAGGAGAATCCTATTCCAATTTTTTAAGGAATGATTTAATCAATTTACTAGATAAGTTGGTGTCTGACGTTGTATGTGTTTTTTGCATGATGGTACTCTGCCTCATTTTAGTTGAGAAGCCAGAGACTATTTGGATGACCATTTCCCTGATAAATGGATAGGCTGTGGAGGACCCATTGCATGGCCTCGCTCTGGACCTGAATCCACTCAGTTTTTACCTGTGGGGTCATCTGAAATCCATCATTTACATGACACCCATTAACAATGTTGAAATGCTTCACCAATGTGTAGAACGAGGATGCCAAAAAATCTGAGCAATACCTGGAATGTTTGAACACATCAGGCAGTCTATGATGAGGAGTGTTCAGGCATGTATTCAAGTGCAAGGCAGTCATTTTGAGCACTTCCTTTAACCCTTTAACCCATTAAGGTCCACCAGAAATAATAATAATAAATTGTGCTACAATACCCCATTTCTATAAATGTTTCTACATGTTTATGTATAGATGTCATTTAGTTGTTGGGAAAGGAACCCAAAATGTGCATTATTTCAGTGACTAGTTACTAAAATATTTAGTTTCAAATAACAATAAAACCTATAGATTCTGGTAACAAGAGTGGTTGCATATGCTGCGGACCTATCCTTAAAGAGTTAAACCACTGAAATTTATTTGTAGATTCAATAATTACAATTTTAATTAAGTTTACACACCTTTCATAAATTAAATTTAGAAGGCCTAATTTATTTTTGATTTACCATATCGATATTAACTCTTATTTGAATTTTGGAACTGCCCTAGAGTAAAGAAATTAATTTTTTAAAAGTTTATAATACTTTCCCTTCAAATAACCTAAGCTCTTTTTTTCAGTTTCTTTAAGTGTACACCATTTGTTTTGCACTTATAACTATGTTATTAGCAGATTAAGAATCAAGTAGTAGTAGTTACGAGTTAAGACTCATTAGTTTAAAAGGAAGTACCACAGTTACAATATAGATAAATTTTCCCCAAAAGGTAGGTTTCATTTATGGTTGAATAAACTATTAATTGTACTGATAGTCTTTTATCAAGCCTTGCATTTAATTAAAATAGCTTATTTAAAAATAAGACTACTTAAGCATTTTTTTCACCCTTAATGCCAATCCTGAATTTACCTCTTTAGATAATATAGGTTCTGTATTTATGTGCTGCCAGATAAATTTGAAGGGCCCATACAAGATAGCACCTGGACCATAACTTTTGAACAACTTAACTTAAATTGATGAAACTTAATGTGTGTATGTATCATCACAAGATCATGTCATGAGCAAGAATCAGGTCTTTGCACTCAAGGTGAAGGTCACAAATATAGGCAGGGGCATTGATATCATTCTAACATAGTTCTTGTTAGTGAATACCTTAAAATTTGTCATATTAATATTAAAAAATATGGCTCATAAAATAATTTATTGATTGCTAATAATTATAGTGGTGTATTTATTAACTGGCATCAGCATCAGCCAAATTTAGTTGATTTTCTCACCAATTCTTTGAAAGTTTAAAATTTTCATTGGAAAATTGAACATACAAAAAACACTATTTTATGATAAGTTATACTCATTTCAAAGTGTAATTATATAAAATATTTTGCATTCACAAAAAAGGGAAAGCTTAATAAATTAATTTGCCCACAAATTTACATTTTCTCTAACTAGCTAATCTCTAAATATTATGAACTGTTGTAATTTCCGAAGAGACTTATTGGGACTTCTGTTAAAATGAGCCAGGATAGCAGTTGCTGTATCATCATCAGTGGACCTCCTTGAAGGTCCACTGCATGGTTTATCTTCTATGGATCCTGTTTCCTTAAACTTTGCAACAAGTCTGCTAACACAACTCTGTGTTATTGGCTCGCGCTCTGGATGCAGTCTGTTAAATTCAGCAGCGGCCTCTCTCTGACTCTAATTTCCTATGAGTAGAATTATCTGGATTCGTTCTTCCTTGCTCACAGACATTATGGCCTGTAGAAAGAGAAAAATATGAATTATGGTTTGTAGAAATAGAAAAATATGAATTTCTCCTATGATGCTGGACTTATGGGACACCCTGTATAATGGAAGGCATACATTTAATAAGTACTTAAGCATATGATTCTACATGAGCACCATCAGTATCTACAGAGTTCGAATCTGTCAGCAGTATTGCGGAACACATTTTGGAGCATGACAGGGGTTATTTTTGTAACTGCTTTCTATTCTATTGTTATTGAATTTTACCCTTTTTCCTACATTTTCACTGAAATAGATAGGGACTTTATAAACACCCTGTATGGAAATCCCGAAAAAAATGTTTCACTAAACTGATGATTTTGCTCCATATCTTTCCCTGAAAAGTCACCAGAATGTAGCATTATGCAGTTACATTTTTTTTTTTTTTTTTTAAATAGGGGGGGGGGGGCATGCCCTGGACCCGCCCCACCCTACCCACTCTCACCACCATCCCCCTTGTTAAAATTTTTCAATTCAATCACTGCCTACTCTATACAGTATTAATAATAATTCTGTATTAAGTTGTACCTTATAATTTATATATTGAATCATCTTATTATGTTGTTTTTATTTTAAGTATTTTAATAACTTCATAAATCCAAATTATATATACATTTTTTTTTTATTCAAATTGGCCACCAGGGACTTGAAATTTTAATGAAAAATTTTGTTGTTGTTTACATTGTTGAAGAAAGAAAATACCTTCAACATGAGGAAAAAACAATTACTTTAAATATTTGTATTAAATTTATGAAACTAAACTAAAATTATTTTATAATTTTACTGAGTAATAAAACTTTTTAACATCATTTTAGCTGCAGTATATGAGAAACAAGTTCTGGTGCTGTATACTGTGGAGTGAGCTAAGGAAAATCATTTAAACAAATTTCAAATGTAAAAATATGAAAATAGAAAGCTTTCACGTAAGATTAGTAAAATTTATGAAGGGAGTTGATTTTTTTAAATATAGGCAAAGAATCAGCATTGGCAGTTTTTCATGGAATTGGCATCAGCTAAATTTTGGAATTGGTATATCACTACTAATAATATTGTACCAGAAAAACTTTTCACAGTTTAAACCTGTGCTTTAAACCAAACAACCTTGTTATAGTTTTATTCTTTATTTAATTGCTTCTCCTTTTTGTGAAACACCAAAGTTTTCAATCCACAGTGTAGCTATATTTTATGTTTAAAATTTTTTCTTCTGTTTAGGCCTAATTAGCCTAATATTACCTGCCATATGTCCATAGTTGTGAATGTTTCATTTCATAACTATGTTTAGTGTGCAGGAGAAGCATCACAGACACACAATCCAGTCAGTCTGGTCATTGAGTCGGTAAAATTATTTTCAAAATTTTTTCAGTTCAAGTAATTATCATATTGTATGTAATTAAATCCTTTTATCCATATCTGGAAGGACCAATTCAGTAGATTTTTGTTTATAATCTCTTCCCTAGGAAACGGGTCTCGCATTAAAAATGTCCTACAATCCAGCTCAGAACCCTTCAAATTGGCATTCCCCAACAACTGCCAGTCCATCAAATTTTAGTAGCTCACAAGAGCAACAGAGAAATGGTAGTCAACCTGAAGTGTTTGTAAGTTTTGGGCTCGTTTAATTTTATTCATTTTTCTTCCTAATGATGATTAAATAAGTTGGTTCTTTTTCATTCTTTAATTTAAGACTTTGTTTATTATAGAAACCAATGTTCAATCAAGATGAGCTGAGGGCTCTCAAAGAATGTAACACTGAATCCTTTTATTACCGATGTGTACCCCTTTCTACTTTATTTTCTGGTTTGGCTTACATAGCAATGAAAAATGGTAAGTATTATTTTTTAAACTGACTGTTTCATGATTGTTTCTGGCTTCCCCACTGTTGATACAAGGAATGCAGACCTGGGCATGGTGGGCAGAGGGGCTGCATCTGTTTACTGCCCATTCAAGACATTCTGGGCCTCTGCTTGATTCAATTTTCATCAATTTCTGCAACATTTGTGGTCTTTCCTCAAATTTTCAATCTGTTGAACACCACCTCTCCTCTTCTGAACTTCATCTCTTTCTCACTGAAACTCGGGTATCTGGGATGACTGACACCAACCAATTTTTTGTACCCTCTTACTTTCTCTATATATTAAGTTTCACTCCAAAGGTGGATGTTGTGTATATGTACACAATGACCTGACTTGGTCTTGTATTCCCAAACTTAAATCCTCCAAATTCTGTACACTCTGGCTATGGCTTACATGCCAATCTCAAAGAAACTAAATACATCTGCACTGTCTAACTTTTTCCTAATTCTACTGACTATCCAAAATTCTTTGACTACCTCACTTCCAAAGTGGAATACATTTTATCCCACTCTCCTTTTGCTAAAATCTCCATTTTAGGAGAGTTCAGTGTTCACCACCACCACCTTTGGCTTTCCCCTCATTTCACTAACATTCCTGGTGAACTAGCTTACTTTTCTATCCTGAATGACCTAGAACAGATTGTACAGCAACCTACTCATATCCCCAATTGCATTGGAGATTGGCCCAACATTCTGCTCTATCTCAGCTCAACTCGAGGAAGGTGTACAGTTCTCAAGAACTCTGCTTTTGTACTGACACCCTGATTAGGCAAATTCTTTTGTCTTTGTCTTTTATCTGGTACTTTTCCTTTCTGCTGGAAGTTCATTTTCATTCAGCCTGTACCAAAGAAGGGTGACCACTCTCAACTCTTCAACTATTGTCCAATTGCTTTGATTTCTTGTCTTTCTAAAATTTTTGAATCTATCATCATTTGGAAGATTCTTAAACACCTCTCCTCTCACAGTCTTCTTTCAGATTGTCAGTATGGGTTCCACAAGGGACACACTACTGATAATCTTCTTGCATATCTCTGACACTTGGTCATCTTCCTTCCAGGATTTTCATGAAATTTTTGTATTGTGCTAGCTATATCAAAAGCTTTTGATAGAGTCTGGCATAAATCTTTAATTTTGAAACTGCTCTCCTTCAGCTTCTGTCCTATCTGTGCCTTCCTCTCTAATTTCTTTCTGGCCAATCTACAGCTGCAGCTGCAGTTGTAGATGGCCACTGTTCTTCTCCTAAAGCTATTAACAGTGGTGTTCCTCAAGGTTCTGTCCTGTCACCCACTCTTTTCCTTTTATTTATCAATGATCTATTAAGTTGCACTCCCTGTCCTATCCACTCCTTTGCTGATGATTCTCCTCTTCACTTTTCTCCATGCTTCACAGTGTCCCCTTTCAACAGTCACGAGATCACATATACTCTTTCCAAAACAGTTTCTAAGAGTTTAGGTGTGATGTACTGCCTCTGCAGTTTTTCCACCCCCATTCAGTTGCTGTCTCTGTACAGGGGTCTTGTCCACTCCCATATGGAGTATGCTTCTCATATGTGAGATGGCTCAACCCACTCAACCCTACTTGACTGGGTGGAATCAAGGGCTTTCCATCCCCTCAGTTCCCCACCTCTTACTGACTGTCTTCAGTCCCTCCCTCTCTGCTGCAATGCTGCCTCACTTTCTTTTTACTATCACAATTATAATGGACACTGCTCTTCTGAACTCTCTAACTGCATGCCCCCTCCTTCAAGGAGAGCATGCAGTACCAGACTTTCTACACATTCTCTCTCCTTTTCTGTCCAACTCTCTAATGCAAGAGTTAATCTGTACAGCAATCCCCTGGTATATGTGACCCTGATACATACAAATTCGTTAATGTATGAAAAAAAAAGAAAATTAAAAATTTGTCAAAAATTTGATGCATACACTCTTGAACAGACTAAAATCATCCCCAACCTATATAAATTTAAGGCTATACAATCTCATACTGAAGTACATACTGTACAGTATATGTATGTATGTATATGTATGTATGTATGTACAAAATAATGTCTACATCATAGGCACAATCCTCCAATCTTATTTTAACTTCTCCTTTTAAATAAGCATATTTTAAAGATGAGACTGGTTAATTTTAACCAACTTCCTGCGTCAAGACTTCTTTAAATTTCGATCCATATTTAGTACATACATTCTTCTCCAGGCATGTATGTTTGTTTACATTATACACTTTGCACTTTATCCATTGTGCTTCTTGTATAAAAAAATACCAGATACAGGAAGCACAATGGAAATAGCACAAAGCATATAAGCTTGTGATTATCATTTATTTTCATTTATTTTATTTATAATTCTATTTGATACAGGTTTATGTACATATTATGTACTGATTTTAATTTACATTTTCTATGATACAATTTCATGAAATCATAGCTTTTATGTATCACCATTGACACCATGTAGAATTATAATATTCAATATGTATGAATTTCTCATACATCCATACTTTGTACATATTGAGGGATTGCTGTATTTTCAATCTTTCATCAACTCAACTGATCAACACTGGAACAATCTTCCTCAATCTATCTTTCCCCTTATCTATGACTTTGTCTTTCAAGTGCAGAGTGTCCAGGTATCTCAAAAACTCTGGACCTTGAATTTGGTTCTTCTTCTATGGGGGAGGGAGGGTGCTTTTGCAGGCATTGCCCTTGGGCCCTCCTTCCTGCATAAAAAAAGGGTTTATCCTAGTATGCTTGACTTGGAATAGCTACTAGGATAGGCTGTATGCACAGGGTCTTTCATAAGCTATTTAGGTAGATTACTAGAAACTCGTTCCTTGTAAAGTGATGTGACGCACCCATCATCATGTATTGTATAATTTCTTGTATTTCAATTAGGTATTAATGCCATATTGTGTAGTTATCATTATGTAGAATAAATTTTCTCACATTCTGCTGGGTTAAACCCAGAAAACCTTCCATAAAAGAATTTGATTGAGCATCATGTTTTATGAACTTATTAGATGATTTGTAATGTAGGATGCAATTATTAAATTATCCGCAAAACTTATTGTGAAGAACTCTTCAATTAGACTATGGAGGCACCTGCAGTATTTACAGACATTTAAAGTCTACACCTTGTAAAGTGCATGTAATCTCCATTATACTCCTCTTCTCTACTCCTGTAACTTGAGACATTTGTCCATGCTTATTGGGCTGCACATCCTCCATCCACCTGTTGCTGTTGTTTAAATGTATTGTATCTCTCTTAAGCCCACAAGACTATCATAATCTCCACTTCCTTCATTCTTTTATTCTTTGTGTATCCCATTCTTCAGAAACCACATGAGAGTTGTTCTAAGTCTATTTTGTTTATGATTGGTTGCATATATATTTTTATTGTGAACTTTTCCTGAATTAAAAAAGTTTGTGGGCTGAGGAGGAGAGGAGGGGTGACAAGTTTGACCTTTGTGAAATAAGGAATCATCGCACGGAACCTTTGTAAGGCTGTGGGAGTGCATCATTCATCAGTAATACATTGTTCAACTTTACTGTATCAAAAAGAATCTTTTCCTCTAAATCTTTTTTTTTTTTTTAATAAAGGTTACCTAAAGAAGAGTGTGAATTATGGATACATTCCTAAAATGTTTGCTGGAGCACTTCTTGGTTACATTGGAGGCAAAATTTCGTACCAGAATACTTGTGCAGAGAAAATAATGAAATTACCAAACAGTAGATTAGCGGATAGTTTACGCAAAAGGAGAGGACAAACTACTTTTCAGGAATCGTAAGTTTGGAAGGTAGATTTTGCGTACACACTTAAATAGTTATCTGTAGTATAAATCCATGTTTCAGTTTGAATTTCTTCAGTGAACTATACTGTTGAACTAGTACTCTAATTTTTGTTGGTTTTTATTTTTCATAGTGGTGTTTAAGTGATGAAAGTATGAAATACACCTTAAAAAGTAAAAGCAAATACTCTTATTCAATTAGTTCCATCTGGGAAAAAAAAAAAAAAAAAAAAAGCTGCCTATCCATATGGTTGAAACATGACACTTTGTTTTTCCTCAAAATTCCTATAACCATCCCCTGCAGCCACTCTCATGAACATCAATCAGTGGACATGCAAGATGAAAGATGATATCCCCTATCCCCCAGGGTAACAGAGACCACTCTCCCTCACCCCAAACGTCAAAACCCTGCATCTCACCCTCCTTCTTGAGCAAATTTTTCACTCCTCAATCTTCATATATAATAATGTTTAGAAATAGCATGGAAATGGGTAACTGATTTCTACAGTTTTGCACATGTATAATAATGGTCACTGTAAATTTGGTGACAACTGCAAATTTCATCATCCCACTATTTGCAAATACTATGCAAGGCAAATATAGTAAGAAATGCTATCATCATCATCACTCAACAAACTCAAGGGACAATAGGAAAAATGGTAAGAAACCTATGAATACAAACTAAGGAGCATATTTTCTCAACATCACAGACACAATATGGCTACTGAGCCTCATTCAGCACATACAGTCAACACAGCTGAGAACCTCCATTACTAAGCAAGAAACTACCAGAATTGGAGTTTTCTTGGAGTACTGTACTATGGGAATACAAAAACCTGTGACACTGAAGGAAATTGAATTTGGAATACTCATAGACAATGCAAAACAGGAAACATAAATATTGTCCTGGCAAATATTCAAGGACTAAGACCAAACCACATGATAAATAGTTTCATATCTGGAAGAATTTATGGAAGAAATAAGGACTGACATCACAGGTCACAGAAATACATTTTAAAGACTGCCAAGGAGATTGTGAAACCTGTGAATACTGCATAGATAAAAAAAGAAAGAAAATAGAGATACTGTATACCATAATTTACGGGGCTTCAATAAACCTTACCCCCTGCCCATGACCAAAACCATTAGAGGTACAGTAAAACTAAACATACCTTACAAAAGAGAATTTAATCCTGCATTTAATGAGAAACAATTAAAACTTGGTGTTCCAGCCATTGGCTTCCAAGACAGCTGAATTCGCTTTGGGTAGCTTGCCAAAAGTGACGTGAATAGATCTTGATCATTATGCAAATTTGCTAAAGCAGTTTCAGTGTGTTGCGTTATTGTATCCTTCGAAAATCGATTTGCTGCAGGTTCTTGAAACAAGAGACATTCAACCTTGTCCTTTATAACTGATCCAATGTGTTCACAGACATTCAGGTCAGGAGAATTTCCTGGCCATTCTTCATTTCCAAAGAAATCAATCTCATGGTTCCAACAACTGTTGAGTGGTTAATGCCTTAAAGCAGGGGGCCTTATCGTGCAGAAGTGTGACCTGATCGACATCCATAACATTGTTTGGGTTTCTTAGAAAAGGAATGACATGCTGGGATAGAATAATATCACGAAAATACTGTCCATCCCAACTCTGACCATTTGGCTTCAGCACCCACATGAGCTTCTTTGCAGTGAACAAAACAAACACCAACACAGTCTGGACTTTTTAATAATTCGCGATAATGTTCATTGTCATCGATTTCATCTGGTGTGGGCTTGTGGCCCACACTCGATCATTTTGGTAGTAGTTAGGCCGACGTGTTACGTAAACAAAAAATTCATCGGAGACAGCTAAATGCATGAAATCATCCACATCCCAATCTTCAAGATAATGGGCAAACCACATTCTGTCATCGATGTTAAGTTGAGTTTTTCTTGGCTTTAGAAGTTCATGCCAAGGCTTTAAACCTTGCCTATGATGGTACAGTCGAATGATCTCACCACTAAGGATCTTTCCTCTCAACACTTTGATCTCTCTAGAAAGTTTAGCACAGATGTTTTTCCGCTTACGCGTACCGCTTTCAATGATGTCCTTTGTTTCCTGAGAGAGTGGCAAATTTGGGTGCCCAGATTTGGTTGTATCCATTTCACATTCATCCAAAGTTTTATTCCAATTTCTTTTGACGAAGTCCTCACTTCTTCGCAACTTTTTGGCAACCCATGAATGTGTTATAAAGGTGGCTCCAGCATCATGAGCTTCCCGAAATGTTATTGCTCATATGCGATCTATCACACGTTGCCTCTCCGAATCACCAATTAATTGAGAAGCCATTATATTATCACTTTATCAGCTAGAGTAATTTTAATACCTGCAATAAATAATGAATTTTATATATTTTTATAATCGCTAAAAACTATTTCGATATAAGTAAACATGTAAGCTGCAAATGGGGGGGGCTAAGGTTTTTTGGAACCCCTTACATAAGGAAAATGATTGAAAACCTGGTACCTACCCTCAAACTAAACCCAGTCAACATCCAAACAACACTGGAAAATAGGAAAGGTAGGTTGTGTAGTGTTCCCAAACTAAAGGCCTGACAAGGGACACCCTCAACACTGAAGGAAAATAGCTTGGTTGTCAGGGGGCAAAGACTTTTTAATCAGCTTTCAAAGAACATCAGGAACGTCACAGGGGTCCAAGTTGAAATCTTCAAAAGAAGACTAGGTGCCTGGCTCAGAACAGTACCAGATGAACCGGGTGTGTCTGGCTATGTGTGATCGAGAACATTTCGCTCCTCCATCAATCCAGGCCTAGAGGTGGGGCCACCAGCTTGAGCTTTGTGTGAAGAGAGACTGATGCATGGAACTTTTACCAGGTTTATAGTTGACATGTCTTTGTAGAAAAGATAAGGCTTAAATTGAGTAACATATTAGTTTCTATTAACTACTTTAAGCAAGCCTTAAAAGTAAATAAAAATGAGGCTAATAATGAGAGATTGTAGTACAAAATTAAATTTAAAGTTTTGAGTAAATAAATACAAAATAGTTGTTTCTCGACTACTGATTTAACATTACTTTTCTATTGGTAGTTTGCAAAATATTTACCTTTAATTTTTCAATATGAAATCTGCAGTTGTATTTTAGATGTTTTGGAGTAATTGATGACTTATTTAGCTGTAGACTTTGCTTCCACTCTGTTTATTTTTGTTCACTGACTGAATGTCAGAGTGAAATATCTTATAACATCTTTTTATCATTATTTTCGTAAAATTTTAAGCAAAATACCTTTTGTTGGGAAGATATTGTAATTATTGCATATTTGGGAAGATTTGTAATTTGTAGTGAATGTGAAGTATTTTTTGTGATGTATGTAAATAAGCTTCATATGGATATGACACTTGAAAGAAAGACTAATCATTTAATTTACTGAACCCTGAGACTCCTTATTTTACCACACATTCAAAATCTGTTTCATGGTTAGCTTTATGGGTCTTTGATCAGTTACTGTATTTGATTTTAAGCAGACTGAGTACCGAACCTGGATATGCGATCACAACTCCATCAGCAGGATTCCCAAAAGATACTCCAATATTTGACGATCGAAGACCAGATCTCAGCGACCACGATGATGGAATGGACAGCTACAACAAAGTCACTGAAAGTAAATTGCAGTTTTCTTTTTAAGAATTCAGTTCGTTCATCACATCACATCAGCTTTATTTCTCCGATACTCGGGATAAGTTCTTTCATAGTCCTCTGAGACTCTTGGAAGGATTTTTTGGGAAATAATTATCGACGATGGGTTTCCTGCGCCACGACATGGTAGAGAAGCAGTAGATGTATTATTGTTGTCCATCCCATGGGGAGGAATATTATTTGACATAGTTTAGCTGATAAAATGCAAACATGTACTTTGTTGATGTATAATTTAACATAAAATTAAACACTTTAGGAAGATTTTACTCCCCAATTTTATTTTCTGACTGGAATAGGTTTATCTCCATATTCTGAAAATGAAGCAAGCAAACAGGAAGGCAAATCCTATGTGTCCTACGAGGATCTTAGGAGGAATAACAGGGAAGAATACATTAACAAAATGGCTGAGAAATACAGGAAACAAATTCCAGGTAACTTAGAGAGCTTTCTTTAAAGTATAAAATTTAAGAATCAAACTCAAGATCCTCCATTAAATATTTCATCCTTTTGCTTTTTGGAGAATGGATGGTGTCTGCGAATGTCATTTGAAAATAAAGAAAAACTTATTTTCCTTTAGCATATGCTCATGTTAAAGTGGTATATGAGCTACGATGGGCACTGATAATATTATTTTTTTTGTTAAAGGATAAATATAGAAAGTTTAGTGTGGTAATAAATTTTGAATTGGTAACTAGTAACTTTTTAAGATTTTTCTTTCTTCATATACTTGCTCTTGTTTAACCTCTATATTATTCGTTTCTTTCACTTCACAGAAGACTGTTGACTTTGTGAAGTTAGTTAATCAATAGTACTTCCTCATAGGGGTAGCTATAAGTGCCATACATGAACCATTTCGTTTACTATATTCATGAATTTTACTCACGTTTATTTTTGCAAATTGAACGGTAACTAAGGACTCTGATTTACTGGAGTAGTTCTGTGAAGTACGGGTCACTTTAAATTTTAGTAATTATACAACAGAAACATAGTTTGTGTTTTAGGTATGACTGTATGGTTATAAGGCTAATAGTAACCTAATTTGGTTTCTGTGATGATTTAACAGAAGACCGAGGTAATTAGACTACAACGTGTTTAGAAATGTTCCGGAGTTATATACTTAACATTCTAATCGGATTTCAAATACTTAACCTGGTATTTTGTATTTACATTAACGTGTTTGAAGCCATTATAAATAAAATAGAAAATACTAGACTGGAAATGAACCAACCTGTGAGTAACTTCATCTGAAATTCCTACTTTGGAATTTTTTCTGTTGAACTAACGAAAATGTGATAAAGTTAAACATTTTCAACCAATTATTGTTCTAATATGAAGTGTATAAATAGTTTCTACTTCACCTCTATAACTCTCAACCCCTAACCTTCCTTCCTAATTACTGAAGCTTCCTTCCAAATACCTTTATTTGCATAATTTTTTGCGTTCATATAGCCTCTTCATATTTTGCTCAGTCTAATACTACGTGGGAATCACACAGGAGGAAAGACCTTTTTCTTATTGTATCTTATGTCTAAAGAGTATTATAGTTAAGTTAGACATTCGCGCGATTAACTGATGACATTTATCATCTTTTAGTTCTCTTTTGTTATTTATAGGAGTTTATCAGCGTTTAATAAACAAATAGATTTTCCTTGAATTTGTAGTTTTAAAATTTTCCAAACTGCAGTTATGAAGTTCCTCATAATTAGACTCTTGTGAAAAATTAAATAACGCGAATCGTACAGTTATTCAAATACAAATAAATGTTTTGAATCGTACCCTAATGCGGATGTATTTATTATTTCAAATGCCTTATGTCGAGCCTCCTTTAACCCTTCAAATATGGGAAGCGTACATTAACGTTTTCCCAAAAAGAACGAAACTACGAGAAGCGTAAATAAACACTCGCGAAAATGTATTGTTTTTTTAAAGTTTCACGAATGTTTTCCAGGTTTTTCCACCCAAACACGTCCGTTTTAATCGTTCCTATGCAGGAACGAGCAAGTGTGTCACGGGCCCCCTCAAAATTTTTATTATACATTTATATTTCTTTTCTTTGAATTATTTATGTAGCATATACAGGGTGTCCCATAAGTCCGGCATCATAGGAAAAATAATAAAAAAAGGCAAAACAAAAGCTTTTATTTACAGAACGTGCTCAATATGTCTACCATTGTTTTCAATACACAAATTCAGACGTGATACCCAGTCAGCAAGCACACGGTGAATGATGTCAGGAGTAATGGTGTTACATGCCCCAATAATGCGCTGCCGCAAATGTTCAACACTCCTAATTTTCTCTGCGTATACCAGCGCTTTCAAGTGGCCCAGAGATAAAAATCTAGTGGCGTGAGATCCGGGCTTCTAGCTGGCCATTCCACAAGCCCTCGACGTCCTCTCCAATGACCAGGGAATTGTTGGTACGGGTATTCCCTTACTTGGGTGTTATGTGCAGGAGCACCGTCTTGCTGGAACCATGTTGGGAAATTTCCTTCTTCGTTCAAGACACTGGGAAATGCTTCTTCCTTGAGCATACGTAGGTAGGTGCCTCCAGTGACATGTTCATCGAAAAAGAGGGGGCCTATGATGCGATCCTTCCAAATGCCACACCATACCATTACCCGAGATGCACCTTGTTCCTTTAAAGAGGTATACCAGTGAGGGTTGTTTTGAGACCAGTAGCGGGTGTTCTGTCGATTTACCTCACCATTTCCATAAAAAACAGCCTCGTCACTGAACAGAATGGTTGACAGGAAATTGGCATCCCGAGCGTAGACATTATGGCCTGTAGAAAGAGAAAAATATGAATTATGGTTTGTAGAAATAGAAAAATATTAATTTCTCCTATGATGCTGGACTTATTGGACACCCTGTATTTAAGAATTATGATACTACTTGTACGCATGGAGGCATAGAAAGCAAAACATTATGCAAAATATTGAGCTTTAAAAAGGATACCGTGAAATAAAAGTTTACTTACGACAACATCAAAACTTGACTTTTCTTGCCTTTCTTCCAGCAAATTCATTAATTAAATCCTCCAAGTTAATATTTGTAGCTTTCTTGTTTTCAATTGATATAATTGAGAGTCCACTTAATCTTTTTTCATTCATAGAATTATTAGTTTAAGTTTTGAAAACGATCTCTCTGCACTTGAAACTGTCACAGGAATTGTGAGGAACAATGTTATGGCAGTCACAACTTCGAGAAAACTTGAGCACAAAGTACTGTTGTCTTTAATTAAAAATGAATATAGCTCATGGATTGTCGTCATTTTTTCAATGCCTGTTTTTAAGCACATTCGAAAAGAGAGTAATTGACTTGGAAATCCAGAGGAAATATCATATTTATATTTATTTACTAGCTTTGTTGCTCTCTCAAATAACTTCTCATCACTTGTTGAAACGACCCCCCCCCCCCCAAAAGCCCGGGCCCCGGGGCACTGCTCCGCCTCCCCTTAGCTAGCTCCGTCCCTATAATACTATGTTTAATGATCGCTACATTTATCACGAATGTGTGACTTCCTACCCAGAATGTGAAGTTTCCTGCCCTCGCATGACCTCCTTTTTTTTTTCATATAATAACAAGAATGCTAAAATGATGAAAATAAAAACTATAATAAAATAGAGAAAGTAAAAATAAAAACAAGCTGAATATGACTCGCGAGTGAGAGAAGTGGTGGTGGTGGTGGTGGTGGAGGTGGTGGTGTTGTTGCATGATGGAGGGGCGTAACTTACTCTTCCAAGTAGATCTTGAGTTACCAGAGTATATATTTTATTTATACATTATTTATAGATGTTATTTTTCCTATATATATCTGTTATATGACTTGAAAGACTACGAGACTTACCACCAATAAGAATCTATTTCTATGAATATACCTTATAAATCGTATTATAAATCAATATAATGAAGACTAATGGTATCTTACGCTGCTGCCATTCACTACCGAGACCCGTTTCATTCACAATATTGAAAAATCAGCTGATACACTACCTATAACCATCGGTTCAACCACTCTCTACTCCCCCTCCCCCCACCACCCAGTCCCACAGCGCAAAAATGCCTTACGGGTGCATGCGCGCCTCACGCTCATATTAATGCCTCGATTGAATTAGCTACATTTTGAGACCCAAAATCATTTATTTTCGTGATGATCGATTTTTTGGTGAAATCCCTGACCTGGTTTATGACCCCCGTAGCGGAAGGGTTAATTGATTCGAGCTAAGGCACCCCAGGCTCGGGCTCCTACCCCTTCCCTACTTCCTTTAATGATATGGGGCATAGATGTTACCTTACTTTAATGTTGAGCCTATTAACTGTTAGCGGCAACTTTTGTGTATATATAGGTTTTTAAATTTTTTTAAAGGAAATGGAGGAAAAAAGAGTTAACGGTTTCCTATATTTGCGAAATACACCCGCGTTATCGTTCCTAAATTATATTTAGAGGCTGACCGTATACTGTATAAAAACTGTCTCAGTCAGAAAGAGTAAAATTAGTAAGCCCAGATATCATATTTGGTTTTAATTATAATTCAAATGCATTTGAACCCAAATCGTCTGCGAATTAAACTGAATGCCCGTAGCTGAAAACTTAAATTAAAGTAACAGTTTTCATTGTAATAAGTTTTGAAGAGAAGCTCCCCATCCATTTGGCATAACCTTCCAAAGAATTTATTTTCATCCTACCCAACAACAAAATCGTGAAAGAGGTGTGTTTATCGTTCCTTGGAGTAAAGTCTCCTTTTTCACCGATATTGCTTTCCTCTTTTAAGAGAAAATAAGAGGTACGAGATTAGAGTCTCGCTTCATACACCGATGCTGGAACTTTTGTTCCTTCACTACGAGTTCGAGAGCGTCCCGTAGCTCGATCAATTAGGACGCCGCTCGGCAGTGCTGAGAGATTTCTGAGCCACGGGTTCGGACCCCAGTGCTGCCCAAAGCTGGGCGGTTGTGTCTCTTGTATCTTAGTCGCGGCGAGCAGCGGGCCGGTCGTCACCCCGACTTAAATGACTTTGGCTAAGGTAGTCCTGGCTCTGGCCTCTAACCCCCACTTCCTGTGGATATAGGACATTTGGATGTTACCTTTACCATTCGAAGTTTGTGTCACGTCCACTCAATTCTTTCACTAATGACTTTGGCGTGTTTGCAAACACCGAAGTAACTCCTTTTGGAGTGTTAACCGAACTGTTATTTACGTAGAAAGAATTTAAATTTTAGTGATTTTACTCTGCATCACGACACTGTGAAAGAAACGATAGCATATGAGCTCCGCAAATGACAAATTAGTGGTGTGAAATAGTCATTAAATTAGTGCATCAGAAATTTGTCATGTCTTAATAAGGCTACTATTTTTATGCATTAAATATATTTCCCAGAACCAAGTCGTTCCGAGATCCCGCCTTCAAGTTTTCCTGGGTCATCGAGTTCTTCTGGGTCATCAAGTTTCTCAGACCCATGGGGGTTTTCAGGGTCACCTTACTCTAGTGATCCATTTCCGAAGGACGAACCTAGTTCCAGTTCTAGCTCAAGTTCTAGTCCCAGTCCTAGTCAGAAACCAGCTCCGTATTTTGATCATAAGAAAAATAAATATGGGGATGTTTGGGATGAATAACTAGTAGGTTAAACAGTTGTTACTTATTTTAGTGTTCTAGGGAGCCATTCAAAAATTATATAACTTTTTTTTTCACCAAAATTTATATCCCCACCCCCTCATAACTAGGCTGGGCATCCGGGATATTATTTCACCCGATACTCAAGCGAAAACAGTTTTCAAAGTTTAAAAAACAAGTGAACGAAAACTTCAATTGTGAAAAGCTTTTGCATGAAATAAATATACCTCATAATAAAAGTGTTTGAAAGTTTCCCCTAAAAATGGAATACCCAGAAATCCCGGGATCGATGACAGTTTTCCCGGGAAATGAGCTGTCTACTTCCGGGATCCCGGATGCCCAGCCCTACCCATAACACTGTTACACTTATCCAACCACCCCCTAAAAAATTATGTAACACCAGCACTAACCCCCCCCCCCCCCTTACATTGCCTTATAAAATGTTATTTTCAATAAATTGTTAAATTTCGTTTTCACTAAAAACATGTTGCTCGTCACTTACTCAAAACACCTTTTTATGCATGATGATAATTTGTTGCTCTCACCTATATTATATACAAGACACGTGCTCAAATTACATATCTTGTCATTTCCCAGTTTTATGTATTTGTGGTGATGAAATGTGATGTAACACTTGAGGTGAGACCTCCCCACCCTCATGTAACACCTGGCCTAACACCCCTCCACCCTCATGTAACACCTGGCCTAACACCCCTCCACCCTCGTGTAACACCTGGCCTAACACCCCTCCACCCTCGTGTAACACCTAGCCTAACCCCTCTACCCTCGTGTAACACTGTAACACCTGGCCTAACCCCTCTACCCTCGTGTAACACACTGTAACACCTGGCCTAACCTCTCCACCTTCATGTAACACACTGTAACACCTTGCCTAACACCCCCACCCCCACCCTGTAACACCTGGCCTAACACCCCCAACCCCTTCTGCGTTACATAATTTTTGAATGGCCCCTAGTATTTAAATTGCTTACTCATTGAAAGCACCCAAGCGCTTCAGTTTTTTCAGTCTTTTATACACAATTTTTATAATTTCACTGCATACTGTTGCTGAAAAATTTAAGAGAAGAATAAAAAAAAAAAAAATGCTTTTATTCATTTCGGCAAAAATAGTTAAAAAAAAAAATTGATTTTTGAGGGCTTTGGTGAAATAGTTTGTCTTTGGCGAACTTTAGGCAGTTGCAGCGCGATAGTTAGTGTATATACCTACATATGTAAATAGAAAAGGAGATTAATATAGTGTCTTTCTAAAGGTTCTTTTATTTGCTGCAAAGTATCTTTGTTTTGATGTAATACACTGGACTCGTTAAAAGTTACCTTTTTAAATCTTCTTTTATTTCCTGGAAATGATACGGTTGATTTTGCGAGAATTACACATCGATTTGGACACTGACGTTCTGGTTTTGTGTTCAGTTTTATTTACTTTTTATTACTTTGCCGTTTTGGTTTCATTTCTCACCGACAAATAAGCGCAATTTTAGCGGAAGGTAATGACTGTGAAATATGTGGAAAGGCGAATTTTTCAAGCATTTTCTGGCAGACAGCTTATATATTTGAGATTTACTTAACCCACTCGGTCCAAATTCCGAACCCTTTTTATTCTTTCGAAAAAGTTTATTAGAGAAGTAGGAATGAAGTAATTGAGAACGGTAGTGTCATTTGATGCTAGATTACAGCCCCCAATCAAAAGTATTCACATACATACATACACATATCAAAAATCCCATTTCCCCAAAATTTGGGGTGAGGAAGCGGAAAACAACCTGAATGTAAAGTACAGAAGTTAGTGAAAAGGAGAAAAGGCAGAAAGTAGGCGTACACACCTATTCACACAGGCAGAGTTCCGAGCTTACTTTTAACAAATCGCCTCCATTCCAACCAGTCGCAGCCACTTCTGCATGACCCAGATAAGTCCACGCTTACCCACTCACTCATTTACCATGTTTATCCATCTTTTCGGCCTTCCTCTCCTACCTTCGCAGACACACTTATATACTCTTTCCACAACTCTGTCATCTTCCATTCTTTCAACACGTCCAAACCACCTGAATACACTCCTCATTTTTCACTTTCACTACTGAACACCACATCTTTCCAGGATCACAGTATTTCTAACTGTCACTTCGACGCACGCCACACACACTTCTCCGATTGTCCATCTCAACCGCTCTTACTCTTGGCTTCTTGCTTTCATGCCATGTCAGTGTTTCACACCCATATAAGAGTGTCGGTACAAATACTCGTGTAAACATCTCTCAGCATCTCGATCCAGTCTCCGCTTTCTCACAACCGCTTTTAGCGCACCCACTACTTTTCTTCCTTGATTCACTCTCTTGTTAACTTCAACCGCACTCGTAGTACCTCTTTTTGTTCACTACACCCCCAAGATACTTAAAAGATTCTACTACCTCTAGTGCTTCATCACATGACAGTGAATTAATATACGAGGAGCGGTCAGAAAATAAGTTTACACGGCGTATAATTTCGTAACTAAAGGACCTACTCACACACGCACTAGTTCCATCATAGAAACTTCATCGCATTATGAGTATCGTCAACCCTGTATATTCTCGAGACCTGCCACAGTGTTTCTCTACTCGCTTTCTAATTCGCTTCCTCTTATCCATTAAAGTCATCCCTTTCACGTGTTTTCACAATCACTTGTCTCACTGCAAACACTTGATCTACACGACCTCTTCCACCTCGGAACCCTCTTTACTTATTCACCAAACCTTTTGTAATACCACGAACTCTTTCTACCACAGACCTACCATACCTTTTCTCCACTACACCCAAAATACTCGTACATCCATTTTGTACAATGGAACAATATTGCTTTCCTTCAGTCTTCATGCACATTTCCATTTGTTCATGCACTCTGACATATGCACCACAACCACCCTAACTCTTTCAATCCCCCATAATTAATTAGTTCCTCGTATATTCCATCCATTCCTGCCGCTTTTCCATTTTTTAGTTTGCGAATCGTGGCTTTAAAATTCCTTCATATACTCATAATTTAAGGTGGTACTTCGGATAAAACTTGCATAATGGTCATTTAATTTCATTCTAAATTTGCAAGATTGTTAGAAAATGTTAGATATACTTCTGTAATATTTAGTTAGCTACAAATTTGAAAGCAAATTTTATGCAGTTTTATTCTTTTGAGTTTTATTTTTTATTGTTGTGAACATCTCTTGTAAGTTGTAGCCTTCATATTGTAATAACTTTGTGTTGTTTAAGAATAAGATATTTTTGTTTGTTGAAGAATCATCTCGAGGGTTTTCCAGGCTGCAACTACAAAACAATTAAAATCTAACCACATTACATCGTTATGAAGAGAGAAAGTGCCATGTCAATAAGCATCGGAGTGGTCAGAGAAAGGTGACACCCAGCTGGGAAGACGGACTTGAAACGTGGTTCCTTCAGAGATCCTAGAAAAACATCTTTACACCTTCAGTCTGATCTATAGAAGCCAACAAAAACTGTTGTTACTGCAAGTATAATCGATAAAGATTTAACAAAGAAGGGTTCAAGGATTTAAGGCAAGGAAGAAGCCTTGGCTATCAGAGGCCAATCGCCAAAAGAGATATGGGCAAAAGAGCATAAAAATTGAATACTGAGGATTGGGTTGAAGTACTTTGGTCTGATCAAAGTGACCTTGAGGTAATTAAAGCAGTCTTAACATGCAATATGAATACCTTGCCGATAAGAGTTTTCGCTGTTATAGTTTACCTGCATGGGTTAAGATCGGTAGAACACATTCACCAAACTCTATATTGATATTTATATAGCGAGATAGAGCGAAAAAAACAAGCATACGTACTTTATTCTAGATTAATTTTGGCGGAAATTCCTATTTATCGAGATATTCACTTTCGAAATTATTAAATTTTGGCGCCATTATTCCATAACAGTGCATTTGTGCCAAAAATGAAGGTCAGATTCAATTGAAACAGCATGAAATACACCAGAAAAACCTATTTTCGTTACTAGTTTGGGTGGATGTGTTCTATCGAATCTTTACCACCACCTGCATGTTATATCAAATAATTTTATTTTATTTTGCGGTTTTGGAACATCGGGTCCAACTTTCAAGAGTAGGAGATGCCTACAATGTCCCGACAGTCAGATTTGGAGGAGGCAGCATCATGGTTTCCAGATGCATGTCAGGCGTTGCAAACTTGTTTTTATGTGAAAGCTGAACGAACTGTCAAACCTCAAGAGATGCTTGGAGGGATTTTAAGTTCAAGGTCTTCAATAAAAGAATTATTTCAGAATCGATAAAATCTGACGTTAATTTTCAACAGGACAATGTCCCATGCTATCACGTGCCAACAGGAGTTGGCTTGCGAAAGAACAGATGCACTGTTTCAATTGGCCTCTTCAGTTTTCAAGACCTGAATCCTGTCGAGCATTTATCTATATAAATTCTAGGGAAAAATATTCAAAAACATAAGTGCTTCCAAGGGTTAAAGAAGTCGTAAAAGCGAATGGAGGATCTGTTAAAATGTTATATTTTCAATAAAATTATCGTTTAATATTTATAGCAGTACTTGGCACTTATTTCTTTTCCCCCCGCAATTTCTTTTTTCCCGGTTAACTCACCTGGTTGGTTCCTCCGACAAGGGAGCATTAGCCACAGTACGAAAAGTCCCAGAAGGAAACAGAGGAACCCAAACCTGCAGGCACGCCAGTCCCTGTTAATCCCATTAAAAGTAAGTATTTACAAATAAAGCTATGGACTGGAAAATGTACCTTAGCGCACATAGATATAACTAGATCATATTGCATGCATATGTAACGAGGTAGATTCAATCAAATGCATACAGCTTAAAACCTAAACAGTCATGAAGGCCTTTCTTGAAGTTCTCCAAACTGCCATTCTGCACCACCTATTCAGGGACACATCTGACACTAAAATATCGCCGCCTACATTCCAAAGCACTATGCTCATGGGCCACCTTGAAACAGTGGCCTCTGGTGAAGCCAGGCCAATGTTAAGTCAACTGTACACCTTTTCCAATTGGTTAGGTTAAGACTTAAGTCATGATATTTTCGTTAAAATATTCCACTTATTCCTTTTCCCCCCGCATTTCTGCATATAAAAAATATCATGACAACCCAACCAATTGTCAAGGCCGTACAGTTGACCTATCCGGGAAAAAAGAATAAGTGCCCAGTACTTTTCCTTAACCTTTTTGTCCCAACAAATAAATTACTATTTTTTTTAAAGTTGTATTATTAGATTTGCTAAAACTAAATCATAATTCGCTGCATCGCCGAAACCCACTAACACAGAATTTTACAATTTCACATTCCAGTCATTTACCAAAACCAAAAAAGGGACTTGTAATTGGATAATACTTGAGGGCTCTTCAAACCTGCAGTCCAAAATATTTATTTATTTTATATAGTATAAATATATTGATGAAAACAAAACTACACGGTTTAATGTAGAAATATACAGCAATGTTTGGTTGATAACATTATGATATGCGGATCATGGTAAATGTCGTATATGCTAGGGCGTCCGCCGTAACCGACGCACGGGGGGATCACCCTGACCCGTGGAAAGTGGACGAGGGCTACCGCACCATGAGCGGATGCGGCTGAAGAAGACGAGCGAGGGGGGACAGTGTTCGGGACGACCTGAGGGAGCGGGAGCTGGATGTCGAGCTGGTACAGGATAGACAAGAGTGGAGGAGGAGGATCCGCAGCAGCGACCCCGCGCAAGAAGTAGTAGTAGTAGTTTGGTTGATAGCAAAAAAAAGGAATCGCCTGCAGTGAGAGTAATAATAAACTACTCATCCAAGCCAAAATATTAGATAGCACATATTCACTTCTCGTTTCAATGAGAATGTTTCCTTGGGAGTATTTGGTGTTATTGATATGCCAACAATAATATTATGAGCTGTGGGCGAATATTCGAAAAGAAAGTTATTCCTCAAATATCTTTTAATTGAAAGCTTTGGATTCGGTGAAACAAAATTCTAGAAATTCAAGTAAGTGTATTGGTACCCTTGCAAAGCATATGAACATTTTTTTTCATTTACACTATTTTCATTCATAAAAAAAAAAAAATCCTGTTACGATAATATTTAAATTGCCACTGCATTTTTAATAATACTGTACTAGCAAAAGTGGGTCCTACGTTCCCATTTAGCGAGACCTGTAGTGCCCAATTACTTTGGAATCAATAGTTTTCGGTCAATAAAACTATAGAAAAGCACCCGGCCATGAAAATCTTAAGCTTCACAAATCTTGATACAATGGGCTCGGATGTGAAGCTTAAGATTTTCATTGCTGCGTTCTTTTCTATAGTTTTATTGGCCAAATAATTGAACCTTCAGTAATTTTCATATATTTTTCATATATTTCACATATTCATACCAACACTGTATTATTCCTGACATATGGAAACAAGGTAAAATTATTACACTACTCAAACCAAACAAAAATCCAACAACCAGCTTCCTATAGACCCATTACTTTACTATGCCCACCTTCCAAACTAACAAAGACTAATCTTACAAATCACCAACCCACACATTCCACTATCGCCTACTCAACATGGATTCAGACTCACCACTCAACCACGACATTACTCACTAACCTCACGCAGCACATCATGGATGGCATCAACTCCAGACGACCAGCTCAACGTACACTATTAGCAACAATAGACATTAGTAAAGCATTTGATGCTATCCCACGCTTCACTCTCATAAACAAAATACTCAACACAAACATGCACAATAACACCAAAAGGTGGCTGAGCAACTATCTCTCAGGAAGATACTCACATGTCACATTTAATGGCAAGTCATCCAAAAACAAGCTTTTTCCGAACGGGGTCCCTCAAGGCTCTGTTCTCTCACCAACACTCTTCAACTTATACATGCATGACATTCCAACACCCATAGATAACAAGCTTACCTTATCATCATATGCAGATGATATCACTCTAACATTCACCCACAACAACATCGACACCGCTACAAATAACCTACAAACATACATAAACAGTATACAAGACTGGCTCACACACAATAGACTCAAAGTAGCGCCCACAAAATCAACCATCACCTTGCTTACAAGCAACACAAAAGAACACCAGGTAATTCCACAGCTTACACTAAACAACATCATCAACGTCTCTCATATACAAACAATATATTCGCTCAGTTATGGACTATGCTAGCCCATGCTGGGCACCCATTATCTCAAACACACACATAAACACCTTACAAACAATACAAAACAACGCACTTCGTATCATTACAGGATGCACTCAAACAACACCAATAGAACACCTGCACACAGAAACAAAAATACTAAAAGTTAGGGAACATTTAGACATGAGGGGAACACAATTCATGGCAGCAGCGACAACTAACCCACAACACCCTTGCCACTACATGTACAATCATGCACCAACACCTCGCACCATTAAGGTAACACCCAGAGAGACATTATAACCAAATACTCCATTCCATACCACGCCCCACAGACATCACACAGTACAGAAAACACATACACACACACCTAACCCACAAAGCACTGACACGACTCGGTCCGAATGCGGTCCTAGGTGCGAGGCCGCCACCCATTAACAGGTCAGAGATCAGCCTGAGCAGATCGGATCGAGTTAACAGCACGATTCCGATGTGGACATCACCCCAACTTACGGACATATAAACACAGACTAGACAACTCCATAGACGACACCTGCCACCTGTGCCAGGACACACCACAAACAATTGAACACATTATGACAGACTGTACCGCTCTAGTACAACAACGAACACAACACAACATCACTAGTGCGCTGAACCTCTGGTCCACTCCGGAGAGGGCGATCGGTTACCTGCGTGCCGCCGGCTTGCTCGATCAGGGTGGGCTGATCGGCTAAACAACAACAACAACAACACCTTCAGTAATGGGGGGGTCAATTATTAGGTCAATAAAACTATAGAAAAGAGCGCAGCAATGAAAATCTTAAGCTTTACATCCGAACCCATTGTATCAAGCAATGAAAATCTTAACGCACTTGAGTAAAAAGTTGAAACAAAGCAAAGCGCATTTATTTCTATGTTCAGAATCACTTAATAGTAAATACATAGTGTCTTCAGACGCACAGACAGAACTGCCTTTTTATAGTATAGATACTAAAAGTGTTCGAGAAACTGTTTTAGTAACTGTACATTCGAAAAAGAAATTTCCTGGCACCTTAGCTTTTAATTAGAAATCACTATCAACTACATATTATTTACAAATATGTCAACGTAAACATAACGGTACGCTATGAATGGATTTGGAAGATGTCAAAAGGAATAAGATGAGTTAACTTAGTTAATTGAATGGTAATGGAAAGATTCACTTATAAATTTGTTTCACTGAAGTCTTCCCTTTGTTTTGAATCAAATTTATTAATGAAACTTTCTAATACCATTGCTGAACTAACCTTAGTTACTAGACCAATTTCATTCCAAATCCAATTACTGTTTACAGCAATGTTTACATTGATACATACAGAGTGATTCATAAGTCCTGTCCTATTTTATTATTTTTGGGACAGGACATTTGAATTATCCTCAGTGGTGTAGTGGTTAGCGTCACTGACTACGAATCCATCGGCCCTAGGATTGAGACCCGGTGACAGCAGGCGGCGCGCAGCAAAACCCAGCAGTTCATCCTTCCACACAGTAAAAAAATTGGTTACTAGATAAATGGGTATCCTGGGAAGCCTAGTGGTTAAGACGCTGTGCTACTGGTGGGACGTGGTTTGGATTCCACGTTAAACTGTAGGTCTAAGGTAACATGACAAGCTTGACCTTCGTCAGAATGAATAATTCGGTCGAAAGCAAAAACCAAAAGAACCAAAGTATCCTGGGCATCAGGGCCGTATTATCCAATAGGCACAGTAGGCACTGCCTAGGTATATATATATATATATAATAAACAGGAACACCAGAGAAAATACAACCATCCTTCAAGGTTTAATAGTACCAACGTTTCGGAATGCCCTAATTCCATCTTCAGGGCTAAAACAATAAAATTCCAAATCAAATACAAATTGCTTAATAACAATTTAAAATAAACTTAAAAAATTATAAAAGTAGCTAAGAAAATGTAAAACATTAAAACTAAAAGGTAAATAAATGTGAAGTTAAAAAGTTAAAATTATAAAAAAGTAAAAGCATTAAAACTGAAACGTAAATAAAATAAACTAGTACCTTAACCAAAACATAGCAGAGTTATCGATGATTCGTCAGAATTTAGGTCTGGTTTTAGTTTATAAATAAACAAAGACTCCATAATTTTAAGCTTAAGGTCAGAGCTTCCGGCAGCAAGTACGGCGAAATTAGACTGTGAAATTGGGTGGTTATTGTTGTGCGAGTGATTACGTGTGAGAGAATTAGGTGGTTTGCCAAGGGGTAAATTTGTACGGACCGATTTACCGAGGTGTTCGTAAATACGAGATTTTAAATGTCTTTTAGCTTTACCTATATATGACCCCATACAGTGGTCACACTTGTATTGATAAACTATGGATGACTAAATCTCGTATTTACGAACATCTCGGTAAATCGGTCCGTACAAATTTACCCCTTGGCAAACCACCTAATTCTCTCATACGTAATCACTCGCACAACAATAACCACCCAATTCCACAGTCTAATTTCGCCGTATTTGCTGCCGGAAGCTCTGACCTTAAGCTTAAAATTATGGAGTCTTTGTTTATTTATAAACTAAAACCAGACCTAAATTCTGACGAATCATCGATAGATCTGCTATGTTTTGGTTAAGGTACTAGTTTTTTTATTTATGTTTCAGTTTTAATGCTTTTACTTTTTTATAATTTTAACTTTTTAACTTCACATTTATTTACCGTTTAGTTTTAATGTTTTACATTTTCTTAACTACTTTTATAATTTTTTAAGTTTATTTTAAATTGTTATTAAGCAATTTGTATTTTGTATGTGATTTGGAATTTTATTGTTTTGGCCCTGAAGATGGAATTAGTGCATTCCGAAACGTTGGTACTATTAAAACTTGAAGGATGTTTGTATTTTCTCTGGTGTTCCTGTTTATTATTAAACTGCGTTTTCCGCGCCACCAATCAATAGCCGATATATACATGGCTTCAGACACAAGAGATCCTGCCTTACTGAACTTATAGACCATTGCAATACAATCCTACAATACTTGGGAGAAAACCACAATGTTGATGTCATCTACCTAGACTTTGCAAAAGCTTTTGACAAGGTTGACCATGGTATATTATTCCATAAACTAAAAGAACTTGGTATTTGTGGAAAAGTAGGAAAATGGATCCATGCCTTTCTCTCTGACAGAAAACAAATAACAACTGTAAATGGAGCAAGATCTATAGAAAAAGAAGTGATTAGTGGAGTGCCGCAAGGCACAGTACTAGGACCAATTCTATTCATTATAATGCTAAACAATATAAACTGTAACCTAGGAAGCTCTCTCCTGTCATTCGCAGATGATACCAGAATACTAAGACCAATTACAGAAAAAGAAGACTGTGTAGAGCTACAAAAAGATCTACAAACTATATATGCATGGGCAGATGCAAACAATATGGCCTTCAATGAAGACAAATTTGAACTAATTAAGTATGGACCAAATAAATACCTGAAAGAACAATTCAACTACACTGGACCCACAGGAAAAGATATTGCACAAACTGATCATGTCAGGGATCTAGGGATTATATTATCTGAAGATGCAACATTCAACAGGCACATTGACAAAGTAACCTCATCATGCAAACAACTAATAGGATATATACTGAGGACATTCAGAACTAGGGACAGTATGACCATGCTTACCCTGTGGAAATCACTTGTCCTTCCACGCATTGACTACTGCTCTCAATTATGGTTTCCCCACAAACAGAATGAATTGCAAAAAATTGAGGGCCTACAAAGAACCTTTACCTCGTATATTAAACAACCTGATGGGCAACAGGTGAGTAAAAACAAATTAAACTACTGGGATAGGCTTAGAGGCCTCAACCTTTATTCCATAGAGAGAAGGTTTGAGAGATACATCCTAATCTACACCTGGAAAATTCTAGAAGGGCTTTTAGTTGCCCCCAATACTGAACCAATTGTGCCCACCTTAACAAGAACTGGCAGAATGTGTAAAAAATATCACCTCCCACCAAACAGTCGGAGAAGGATTCAAACCCTTCAATATAATAGTATCTCTAGGCAGGGTTCTCGCCTGTTTAACTCCTTGCCTCAGTACCTTAGAGATATAAGTGCAGTCCCAGTAGATACTTTTAAAAAACACTTGGACACGTTTTTAGCCAACATACCCGACCAACCCACAGTGTCAGGGTATTCCTCTGCCAGACCAGCCCCCACAAATTCAATAGGGGACCAAATCGTATGGCAGGAGCAAGAGAAAAGAAGGGTGGCGACCCCGTCGTGGCCCCGCCTCAGGAGGCGCTGAGTGGACTTCGTGGGAGCAGCGCACCCTTGAGGCAGAAGCGCTTTAAGGTAAATTTAAGGTAAGGTAAATATATATATTAGTGATGTAGGTCACATCCGCATCCGCGGAACATCCGCACATTTTCTCGCATCCGCGTCCGCATCCGCACTTTGGACTGCGGATGTTGTGCGGATGTGGACCGTTGAGATAAAACCATTAATAAGCGGAAATTATCAAATTCTACTATATTAATCAGGGTTGTGGAGTCGGTCCAAAATTTTCCGACTCCGACTCCACACATTGTAAAAATTCGACTCCGACTCCGACTCCACACATTGTAAAAATTCGACTCCGACTCCGACTCCACACATTGTAAAAAATCTAAAAATCCGACTCCGACTCCTCACATTTTAAATATACGACTCCGACTCCTCTAGTGTTTCACTCTATAATTATCATAATAATAAGACATTTCATCACACCACCACATGAATCGTCAGGTTACTTTCTAGGATAAGGGAACATTCAAATATTAAGAAGGATATTGACTTAGATATTATCATATTAAGGGATTTTTATTTTTTCCAATAATATACATATATATATATATATATATATATATATATATATATATATATAAATGAAAAAGATTCTCTTAAACATAATTAAGGTCTAACCAGTAGTAGTCCTACTTAAAATTGAATAACCCTTCTTAACCTAGTGGCTATAACCAGGGTTGTGGAGTCGGTCCAAAATTTTCCGACTCCGACTCCACACATTGTAAAAATTCGACTCCGACTCCGACTCCGACTCCGCCCTGAAACGTGCGACTCCACGACTCCGACTCCACGACTCCGACTCCACAACCCTGATATTAATAGAACTAGTTCATTGTGCGCAAAAGTGATGCGAGCGACAAGACGAGAGGCTGTTCTTGTATGAAGTTACTCTCTTGCAACCTACTTAGATCCACGTTACAAAGCTAAGTTATTTTCACCTAGTACATTAGAACGAGTTAAATCATCACTTGGCAAGCAGTTGCAGAGCTTCAATCTCTTGAATCTGTCGCTTCGCCACCCACCAAAAGAATAAAAGTTTCAGTGACAGAACCAACACCTTCAACAAGCAAATCTATCATAGAATCTGTCTCTCAGTTTCTTGAGTCAAGCAGCAATGACGAGACCTACGCGATGTCAAAAGATGTAGTAAAAATGATCGAGAGCTATCACCAAGAAAAACGCCTGGCTGCATGTGACAATCCTATTAGTTGGTGGAAAAATACGCAGAATATCTATCCATACTTGAGTAAACTTGCAAGGAAACATTTAGCCTGTCCTCCAACAAACGTACCAAGCGAGAGATTATTTAGCAGTGCTGGATTAATATATGATGAAAAGAGAAACAGACTGGCAGCATAAAAGGCAGAAAAATTAATGTTCCTTAAGCATAACCTTCCTATAATTAAGTTTGAACATTAAACGATGAACATCTTAGTTTACTTTTTTTAATTACTCATTTATAAATATGCCTAATAAAACTTTAAACTTAATATAAATAGTTATCAAGCTAATTAAAGATCTCTTTCTATAAGGGTGGAGGTTGGGGAAAGAGGTCGGTGGGGTGCATTTGAGTTGGGTTCACGTCCCGCATCCTGGTAACACAATTATGGTTTCTAATTGTGGCTGAAACTCAACAAAATATAACGAATTTATTTGCAGACGAATTCACTGATTGATTTCTATATGTTAGATGCTTGATATTATTTTATATGTTCAGAGAAAAGTACAGCAATTATTGTACAATTAATCAATTATACTACATTATAGCTACAGCTCTCTCTATATAATAACTTATTATATACGTTAAACACAACAAATCTCGAATATATCCTAAAAAATAACGAAAATGTAGACATCCGCATCCGCATCCACGGATGTTGAATCAAACATCCTCATCCGCATCCGCATCCGCGGATGTGAAAGAAATGACATCCGCTACATCACTAATATATAATATATATATATATATTAGGGGGGGTCGAAATTTTGTATTCTTATTCTACACACTGCTCGGAGTTTCCTTTGGGCCCCTAAACAACATACTGTAATTACACCGCTATGCGCCCCCCCCCCCCCCATACCCGTTGCATGTGCCCCCCCCCCCTTTTTTTAATTGAGATGAAATTGAAACCAATTCTTTGAATAAAAAAACCTGATAAATGACAAAAATTAAAGTAAATAATGATAAGTAAAGTTAAAGTAAGATATATATATATATATATATATAAGCAAACAACCACAAGGAAAAGGAAACACAAAGTCCGAGCGCTTTCGTGATATATTCACATTATCAAGGAAGAACAGAACTTGTGGTTGTTTGCTTATTAATAAGGTCACGTGTTATTTTGTGATTCTAGTGCATATATATATAATATATATAATATATATATATAATATATATATATATATATATATATATAGTGGAGCTAGTTTTAGCCGTTTAAGGTGATAATGATTTAATTGTATGCAACGATTGATTTAGGCAATGACTGATTGCTTTATAATGATAGGCTGGGTTAATTACTTATATTGTAATACAATATCACCGATTGGAATGAATTGTTATTTGATTAGATCCACCATACTATTGGAAGTGACCGAAATGGCAGCGAGGTCACCAGCTTGATTTAGGTTCAAGCAAATTAATATTAAGGTTATGAAAGACACCTTACTTTTGTAGTTTATTATGAAAATAAATCCGTTATTTTATTCACTGTGATATAACAAAGAATTGACAGTAATTAATTGATAGTTTTGCGTTATGCTTATGGCATAGGCTTAGCTAATAAGATGAAATGTTAATAGCTTAATTGACACGTAATAAATAATGTAATACTCATCGATGGTATGTAAATGGCATGCGACATGTAACATTGAATAGGCCTAGTTAATGATATAAAGAATGCACGTGCGTTTGGTACATTGAATGGAAAACATGACACTGATTAAGTAGGCTAAATGATTGCATAGATGCACATATAATAATTGATGTGGCCTAATAATAATGGATTGAAATGCTTGCACAAATATCATTTATATAAAGGACATTATGTGATGTTAAGTGATTACGTCAAGAGAACATTTATTTAAACACACATTTATATGACTTGAACATAATGACGGATGGTACGCGGAATAAACGGTATTGAATTGACACTTGAATTGGATGATAGGCCTACTGCGTTATTAACGGGAGTCAATGGACGCGTGATTACACATTTTGGGAGTATAGCCTACCGTTCGGCGGTAGGCTAATGTAGGTTTCTGAGGTACTTACGAATATGATGTACTTAGCTTAGGGCGATGTAAAACTTGAAGACGGGCTGAAGACAGAACCTATTACGCAGATTCGAGCTGTCGTTGTTCGTTAAGCCTCTTGAGATGATGGATGTAGGCTTCGTGGAGACCTGAGGTGATGTTACTTCTCGAGGTGCAGGCTGTCGGCCTGGGATGCTGAATATATCTCGAGGAATGTAGAGAAACTTGAAGGCCGACCTGGCAAACCGCAGGCCCGAAGTGGTTCCGGTTGGGCCTCGTTGGATTGCTTCTGCAGGTGGTCTTTAGATCTTACGTTGAGACAAATTGTAGGCCCTGAAGAAAGTAGCGGCCACGGCCCCTCGGCCAGGGGGCCGGAAAGCGGTTGGTGGACGCGCTGCTCACGTGATGACGTGCGACGAGTGAGTGAGAGTGAGAATGAAAGCAAATGGAAGCTCGCTTTTATACCCTGGTGACGTAGGACTATACCAAATCGTAAGACGCTTGGTCCGCGTGTCCTTTAGTTTACAAAGGCTTCATTCGCGCCTTTCTTGGGAAGACACAGACTTTCCATTGTTTGATTGCCCACGTGTGTTTTCCAAGTTCTTTGATGATAGCGTGGAAGTAAAGTATTTCTGTCGATTTGTTGGTCTATTTCTTGTCGATCCGCTACAAGTAGTTCCCTCTCAGAGACGAAGGAACGATACTGAGAAGAAATACCATTCTGTTGGGAGACCTGATGAGGCCACTCCGAGATTGACGCTTGGCCTGGTATATCGTGGAATTCCTGACGCAGGAAGGAGTGAAAGGTCGTCAGATGCTCGGAAGAGGAAACGCTGGTGTATGGGGTTGGGGTTGGGGTACGGCAGGAATGGGGACAGTGAGGAGCGAACGGAGGAAACGAGAGGGGCGGGGGACTGTGTTGGTGGTCGAATGCTGTGCCCGTAACTCGTCGCGTGGTGGTTCTCGTTGAGGTCGCTCCTGCCGCAGGGGTTGGACTTCGGCAGGAATGTGGAGCAATGAAGAGTGGACGAAGGAAACGAGAGGGCCGAGGAACTGTGTTTGAGTTCAAATGCTGTGCCCGTAACTCGTCGTGTGGTTGTTGTCGTCGAGGTCGCTCCTGCCGAAGGGAGAAAAAGAAACGTCGTTCGAGTCCACGAGCAGCAGAAGTAATCCACGGAATGATGCAAAGAGACAGTTGATGAAGGCAGGGGATCGCCAACCCTGTGCCTGAAGTGTCTGTTTTGCAGTTTGCCCTTTTGTTGCGTGGATGCATGTGTGCGCTCTGCTCGTTGACTTAAAGAATGCTTTCTTTTTAGGCCTTCCCGTAGGGAATGGGGAAGGGAAAACCCGTCGAGCTTACGGAAAAAAATTCGCTGATCAATGAGGCGCGTCACCAGATTTATCGCCAAATGATTTACCGTACAACGGCCGAGACGGGACCGTTGAATATTTTGGCCGAGGTGGTGACGAAAGAATGCGCCGTTTGAAACGAATTTGGGACTGACTGCAGCGCTGGGGGGGTGGGGGGTGAGTGGTCCTGAGGCGTTAGATGTGAATTTCGTGAGTCCCTCCACGATCCGTATGACGGCGGAGCAGGACCCAATGCCAGTGGTGGCTTCTCCAAGGGGTCGCCGCGCCCCTACCGTCAGGAGGCAGTGAGACTCGACTCAGGGGGACGCACTCGGGAATTTGAAAGTTGCGGTGATTGTGCGACGGCACATGACCGCGAGACAGTAAGGCATTAAAGTACCGCGCGGAACGAATATCACTGTTTGCAAGTAGGCCTATTTAATTTCACTGAATTTAAGAAACCGTACGTACATAGAAATTTGATATGGCTGCAGAAAATCACATTAAATTTATGAATACCGTATTTACATAGAAATTATTTAATGTGGCTGCAAAAAATGAAATGGTCAATAATAGCTAAGCACAAGGATCGCTGTGAATAAATAACGTAAAATAAGATCGAGTCACTCCGGGGTCACCAATTTATAGTGGAGCTAGTTTTAGCCGTTTAAGGTGATAATGATTTAATTGTATGCAACGATTGATTTAGGCAATGACTGATTGCTTTATAATGATAGGCTGGGTTAATTACTTATATTGTAATACAATATCACCGATTGGAATGAATTGTTATTTGATTAGATCCACCATACTATTGGAAGTGACCGAAATGGCAGCGAGGTCACCCAGCTTGATTTAGGTTCAAGCAAATTAATATTAAGGTTATGAAAGACACCTTCTTTTGTAGTTTATTATGAAATAAATCCGTTATTTTATTCACTGTGATATAACAAAGAATTGACAGTAATTAATTGATAGTTTTGCGTTATGCTTATGGCATAGGCTTAGCTAATAAGATGAAATGTTAATAGCTTAATTGACACGTAATAAATAATGTAATACTCATCGATGGTATGTAAATGGCATGCGACATGTAATTGATAGGCCTAGTTAATGATATAAAAGATGCACGTGCGTTTGGTACATTGAATGGAAAACATGACACTGATTAAGTAGGCTAAATGATTGCATAGATGCACATATAATAATTGATGTGGCCTAATAATAATGGATTGAAATGCTTGCACAAATATCATTTATATAAAGGACATTATGTGATGTTAAGTGATTACGTCAAGAGAACATTTATTTAAACACACATTTATATGACTTGAACATAATGACGGATGGTACGCGGAATAAACGGTATTGAATTGACACTTGAATTGGATGATAGGCCTACTGCGTTATTACGGGAGTCAATGGACGCGTGATTACACATTTTGGGAGTATAGCCTACCGTTCGGCGGTAGGCTAATGTAGGTTTCTGAGGTACTTACGAATATGATGTACTTAGCTTAGGGAGATAAAAACTTGAAGACGGGCTGAAGACAGAACCTATTACGCAGATTCGAGCTGTCGTTGTTCGTTAAGCCTCTTGAGATGATGGATGTAGGCTTCGTGGAGACCTGAGGTGATGTTACTTCTCGAGGTGCAGGCTGTCGGCCTGGGATGCTGAATATATCTCGAGGAATGTAGAGAAACTTGAAGGCCGACCTGGCAAACCGCAGGCCCGAAGTGGTTCCGGTTGGGCCTCGTTGGATTGCTTCTGCAGGTGGTCTTTAGATCTTACGTTGAGACAAATTGTAGGCCCTGAAGAAAGTAGCGGCCACGGCCCCTCGGCCAGGGGCCGGAAAGCGGTTGGTGACGCGCTGCTCACGTGATGACGTGCGACGAGTGAGTGAGAGTGAGAATGAAAGCAAATGGAAGCTCGCTTTTATACCCTGGTGACGTAGGACTATACCAAATCGTAAGACGCTTGGTCCGCGTGTCCTTTAGTTTACAAAGGCTTCATTCGCGCCTTTCTTGGAAGACACAGACTTTCCATTGTTTGATTGCCCACGTGTGTTTTCCAAGTTCTTTGATGATAGCGTGGAAGTAAAGTATTTCTGTCGATTTGTTGGTCTATTCTTGTCGATCCGCTACAAGTAGTTCCCTCTCAGAGACGAAGGAACGATACTGAGAAAAATACCATTCTGTTGGGAGACCTGATGAGGCCACTCCGAGATTTGACGCTTGGCCTGGTATATCGTGGAATTCCTGACGCAGGAAGGAGTGAAAGGTCGTCAGATGCTCGGAAGAGGAAACGCTGGTGTATGGGGTGGGGTTGGGGTACGGCAGGAATGGGGGACAGTGAGGAGCGAACGGAGGAAACGAGAGGGGCGGGGGGACTGTGTTGGTGGTCGAATGCTGTGCCCGTAACTCGTCGCGTGGTGGTTCTCGTTGAGGTCGCTCCTGCCGCAGGGGTTGGACTTCGGCAGGAATGTGGAGCAATGAAGAGTGGACGAAGGAAACGAGAGGGGCCGAGGAACTGTGTTTGAGTTCAAATGCTGTGCCCGTAACTCGTCGTGTGGTTGTTGTCGTCGAGGTCGCTCCTGCCGAAGGGAGAAAAAGAAACGTCGTTCGAGTCCACGAGCAGCAGGAAGTAATCCACGGAATGATGCAAAGAGACAGTTGATGAAGGCAGGGGATCGCCAACCCTGTGCCTGAAGTGTCTGTTTTGCAGTTTGCCCTTTTGTTGCGTGGATGCATGTGTGCGCTCTGCTCGTTGACTTAAAGAATGCTTTCTTTTTAGGCCTTCCCGTAGGGAATGGGGAAGGGAAAACCCGTCGAGCTTACGGAAAAAAATTCGCTGATCAATGAGGCGCGTCACCAGATTTATCGCCAAATGATTTACCGTACAACGGCCGAGACGGGACCGTTGAATATTTTGGCCGAGGTGGTGACGAAAGAATGCGCCGTTTGAAACGAATTTGGGACTGACTGCAGCGCTGGGGGTGGGGGTGGTGGTCCTGAGGCGTTAGATGGTGAATTTCGTGAGTCCCTCCACGATCCGTATGACGGCGGAGCAGGACCCAATGCCAGTGGTGGCTTCTCCAAGGGGTCGCCGCGCCCCTACCGTCAGGAGGCAGTGAGACTCGACTCAGGGGGACGCACTCGGGAATTTGAAGTTGCGGTGATTGTGCGACGGCACATGACCGCGAGACAGTAAGGCATTAAAGTACCGCGCGGAACGAATATCACTGTTTGCAAGTAGGCCTATTAATTTCACAGAATTAAGAAACCGTACGTACATAGAAATTTGATATGGCTGCAGAAAATCACATTAAATTTATGAATACCGTATTTACATAGAAATTATTTAATGTGGCTGCAAAAAATGAAATGGTCAATAATAGCTAAGCACAAGGATCGCTGTGAATAAATAACGTAAAATAAGATCGAGTCACTCCGGGGTCACCAATTTATAGTGGAGCTAGTTTTGCCGTTTAAGGTGATAATGATTTAATTGTATGCAACGATTGATTTAGGCAATGACTGATTGCTTTATAATGATAGGCTGGGTTAATTACTTATATTGTAATACAATATCACCGATTGGAATGAATTGTTATTTGATTAGATCCACCATACTATTGGAAGTGACCGAAATGGCAGCGAGGTCACCAGCTTGATTTAGGTTCAAGCAAATTAATATTAAGGTTATGAAAGACACCTTACTTTTGTAGTTTATATGAAAATAAATCCGTTATTTTATTCACTGTGATATAACAAAGAATTGACAGTAATTAATTGATAGTTTTGCGTTATGCTTATGGCATAGGCTTAGCTAATAAGATGAAATGTTAATAGCTTAATTGACACGTAATAAATAATGTAATACTCATCGATGGTATGTAAATGGCATGCGACATGTAACATTGAATAGCCTAGTTAATGATATAAAGAAGCACGTGCGTTTGGTACATGAATGGAAAACATGACACTGATTAAGTAGGCTAAATGATTGCATAGATGCACATATAAATAATTGATGTGGCCTAATAATAATGGATTGAAATGCTTGCACAAATATCATTTATATAAAGGACATTATGTGATGTTAAGTGATTACGTCAAGAGAACATTTATTTAAACACACATTTATATGACTTGAACATAATGACGGATGGTACGCGGAATAAACGGTATTGAATTGACACTTGAATTGGATGATAGGCCTACTGCGTTATTAACGGGAGTCAATGGACGCGTGATTACACATTTTGGGAGTATAGCCTACCGTTCGGCGGTAGGCTAATGTAGGTTTCTGAGGTACTTACGAATATGATGTACTTAGCTTAGGGCGATGTAAAAACTTGAAGACGGGCTGAAGACAGAACCTATTACGCAGATTCGAGCTGTCGTTGTTCGTTAAGCCTCTTGAGATGATGGATGTAGGCTTCGTGGAGACCTGAGGTGATGTTACTTCTCGAGGTGCAGCAGGCTGTCGGCCTGGGATGCTGAATATATCTCGAGGAATGTAGAGAAACTTGAAGGCCGACCTGGCAAACCGCAGGCCCGAAGTGGTTCCGGTTGGGCCTCGTTGGATTGCTTCTGCAGGTGGTCTTTAGATCTTACGTTGAGACAAATTGTAGGCCCTGAAGAAAGTAGCGGCCACGCCCCTCGGCCAGGGGCCGGAAAGCGGTTGGTGGACGCGCTGCTCACGTGATGACGTGCGACGAGTGAGTGAGAGTGAGAATGAAAGCAAATGGAAGCTCGCTTTTATACCCTGGTGACGTAGGACTATACCAATCGTAAGACGCTTGGTCCGCGTGTCCTTTAGTTTACAAAGGCTTCATTCGCGCCTTTCTTGGGAAGACACAGACTTTCCATTGTTTGATTGCCCACGTGTGTTTTCCAAGTTCTTTGATGATAGCGTGGAAGTAAAGTATTTCTGTCGATTGTTGGTCTATTTCTTGTCGATCCGCTACAAGTAGTTCCCTCTCAGAGACGAAGGAACGATACTGAGAAGAAATACCATTCTGTTGGGAGACCTGATGAGGCCACTCCGAGATTTGACGCTTGGCCTGGTATATCGTGGAATTCCTGACGCAGGAAGGAGTGAAAAGGTCGTCAGATGCTCGGAAGAGGAAACGCTGGTGTATGGGGTGGGTTGGGGTACGGCAGGAATGGGGGACAGTGAGGAGCGAACGGAGGAAACGAGAGGGGCGGGGGGACTGTGTTGGTGGTCGAATGCTGTGCCCGTAACTCGTCGCGTGGTGGTTCTCGTTGAGGTCGCTCCTGCCGCAGGGGTTGGACTTCGGCAGGAATGTGGAGCAATGAAGAGTGGACGAAGGAAACGAGAGGGGCCGAGGAACTGTGTTTGAGTTCAAATGCTGTGCCCGTAACTCGTCGTGTGGTTGTTGTCGTCGAGGTCGCTCCTGCCGAAGGGAGAAAAAAAACGTCGTTCGAGTCCACGAGCAGCAGGAAGTAATCCACGAATGATGCAAAGAGACAGTTGATGAAGGCAGGGGATCGCCAACCCTGTGCCTGAAGTGTCTGTTTTGCAGTTTGCCCTTTTGTTGCGTGGATGCATGTGTGCGCTCTGCTCGTTGACTTAAAGAATGCTTTCTTTTTAGGCCTTCCCGTAGGGAATGGGGAAGGGAAAACCCGTCGAGCTTACGGAAAAAAATTCGCTGATCAATGAGGCCGTCACCAGATTTATCGCCAAATGATTTACCGTACAACGGCCGAGACGGGACCGTTGAATATTTTGCCGAGGTGGTGACGAAAGAATGCGCCGTTTGAAACGAATTTGGGACTGACTGCAGCGCTGGGGGGGTGGGGGGTGAGTGGTCCTGAGGCGTTAGATGGTGAATTTCGTGAGTCCCTCCACGATCCGTATGACGGCGGAGCAGGACCCAATGCCAGTGGTGGCTTCTCCAAGGGGTCGCCGCGCCCCTACCGTCAGGAGGCAGTGAGACTCGACTCAGGGGACGCACTCGGGAATTTGAAAGTTGCGGTGATTGTGCGACGGCACATGACCGCGAGACAGTAAGGCATTAAAGTACCGCGCGGAACGAATATCACTGTTTGCAAGTAGGCCTATTTAATTTCACTGAATTTAAGAAACCGTACGTACATAGAAATTTGATATGGCTGCAGAAAATCACATTAAATTTATGAATACCGTATTTACATAGAAATTATTTAATGTGGCTGCAAAAAATGAAATGGTCAATAATAGCTAAGCACAAGGATCGCTGTGAATAAATAACGTAAAATAAGATCGAGTCACTCCGGGGTCACCAATTTATAGTGGAGCTAGTTTTAGCCGTTTAAGGTGATAATGATTTAATTGTATGCAACGATTGATTTAGGCAATGACTGATTGCTTTATAATGATAGGCTGGGTTAATTACTTAATTGTAATACAATATCACCGATTGGAATGAATGTTATTTGATTAGATCCACCATACTATTGGAAGTGACCGAAATGGCAGCGAGGTCACCAGCTTGATTTAGGTTCAAGCAAATTAATATTAAGGTTATGAAAGACACCTTACTTTTGTAGTTTATTATGAAAATAAATCCGTTATTTTATTCACTGTGATATAACAAAGAATTGACAGTAATTAATTGATAGTTTTGCGTTATGCTTATGGCATAGGCTTAGCTAATAAGATGAAATGTTAATAGCTTAATTGACACGTAATAAATAATGTAATACTCATCGATGGTATGTAAATGGCATGCGACATGTACATTGAATAGGCCTAGTTAATGATATAAAGAATGCACGTGCGTTTGGTACATTGAATGGAAAACATGACACTGATTAAGTAGGCTAAATGATTGCATAGATGCACATATAATAATTGATGTGGCCTAATAATAATGGATTGAAATGCTTGCACAAATCATTTATATAAAGGACATTATGTGATGTTAAGTGATTACGTCAAGAGAACATTTATTTAAACACACATTTATATGACTTGAACATAATGACGGATGGTACGCGGAATAAACGGTATTGAATTGACACTTGAATTGGATGATAGGCCTACTGCGTTATTAACGGGAGTCAATGGACGCGTGATTACACATTTTGGGAGTATAGCCTACCGTTCGGCGGTAGGCTAATGTAGGTTTCTGAGGTACTTACGAATATGATGTACTTAGCTTAGGGCGATGTAAAAACTTGAAGACGGGCTGAGACAGAACCTATTACGCAGATTCGAGCTGTCGTTGTTCGTTAAGCCTCTTGAGATGATGGATGTAGGCTTCGTGGAGACCTGAGGTGATGTTACTTCTCGAGGTGCAGGCTGTCGGCCTGGGATGCTGATATATCTCGAGGAATGTAGAGAAACTTGAAGGCCGACCTGGCAAACTGCAGGCCCGAAGTGGTTGCCGGTTGGGCCTCGTTGGATTGCTTCTGCAGGTGGTCTTTAGATCTTACGTTGAGACAAATTGTAGGCCCTGAAGAAAGTAGCGGCCACGGCCCCTCGGCCAGGGGGCCGGAAAGCGGTTGGTGGACGCGCTGCTCACGTGATGACGTGCGACGAGTGAGTGAGAGTGAGAATGAAAGCAAATGGAAGCTCGCTTTTATACCCTGGTGACGTAGGACTATACCAAATCGTAAGACGCTTGGTCCGCGTGTCCTTTAGTTTACAAAGGCTTCATTCGCGCCTTTCTTGGGAAGACACAGACTTTCCATTGTTTGATTGCCCACGTGTGTTTTCCAAGTTCTTTGATGATAGCGTGGAAGTAAAGTATTTCTGTCGATTTGTTGGTCTATTTCTTGTCGATCCGCTACTATATATATATATATATTTTTTTTTTTTAATTTATTTATTTTTTTTTATTTATTATTTTTTAGGGGGGGGGGGGTCGAAGCATATCAAATAGAGTTTCTCCAATTCCACAGTATGCACGTAGTTGGAAATAATGATCTCAACATCTTGTAAAAAAAAATGAGTATATGCGACCCCCCTTACCCCTTCCATAGCATCCCCCCCATTTTACTGTCTCCACAGATATAAACCCCAAATGTGACAATCATGCATAATATTAAGTCTTATTAAGTAGATTAGATTAATTTGGATAGATTATTTAGATAGATTGAACAGATTACATAGATTAATTTAGATAGATTAGATGAATTATATAAATTATTGTCACATTTTTTTGTTTAGTTTCAGATTGTTTATGATTGAATGAGTTATGATTTAATTCCGAATGAGTTATATTAAATTCAGATTGAATGATTCAATTGCTAGAATTTAACAAATAGTTTCTTGTTATTAACATTCCCCTGTCTGTCTTCAGTTTTAGATCATCCGCAAGAGACATGATCTCTGTGATGATCCCTTCCGTTGAACCTACCCTACCGCCTTTGAGGAACAGGTCGTTGCCACCAGCGTGGACAATAATCGCAGTCCTCCGACTAGCCACGCGCACCTTTTCTATCTCCTTCCTTAAGTGCGCCGTTCCCCGCCCAGGTAAGCACCTTACCTTCCTCCCGTCCCGGTTTGCAGAAGCAAATTACTTCTCCTGGCCCATGATCTGCGAGTCCCCAATCAAAACGGTGTCTTCCTCCTTCGAGCACAGGAAACTAAAGCGGTTGGAGGTCTCAGGCTTCGGCTTCGCAGCCTTCTTGCCCGAGACCTTTCGATACCCGTCGCCACCCATAGACGCAGTTACACCACCCGACCCACCTCGACCGGCAGCTACATCTTACGGATTCTTTGGGTCATCAGTAGGCCCCTTCCCACCCTTTTTCTTTATCGGCCCCTTCCCACCCTTCTCTATCGGCCCCTTCTTTACGCCCTCCACCTTGCGCCGCGGTTCCGTGCATTCCACATGGGTTGCTTGCGATTCCTGACACTGATTTTGTACCCTGGTCCCCGGTTGCACCTCTACCCTTTCTCCGCGGTCCCGAGCTCTGACCAGTCCATCGCTGGACCGCTTTTCCATGGCAGCTATCCTATCAATGAGCTCCGGGGTGGAGGGCGCAGCCGCGTCAGTGACCGCCGCACCTCCAACAGCCGGTCTGGACGACTCGAGCCGCCGGACCCTCTCCTCTAGCTTCTCGTAAAACCGCATGAGTTCGCAAAAGCGGCACATGCTGGAGTGGTTGATCTTCTCGAAGCAGGCTTCTCTGAAGTTCGTCACCCACTAGTTTACTTCACACCTCGCACATTCAGCCTTCAGTTTCTGCGGTCCAGTCATTGTAACTTTTGGTTTTTTTTTCGAACTCTGAATACACTGAATAAGATAAAGCGTTCTAGCAATGACCAGTATTAAAAAAAAAAAAAAAAAAAAAAAAAGAGTTACAAGGAAAAGAAGTACCTCAAAAGGCCTTGCGGCCCATACCGAGGAGGTACCAATGGCAACGGGTGCCACGGAAAATTTTCTATACACTCAAATAGTGTGCAAGATTTGGTCTAACCTTTTCTTGAACTGATCCACAGAGGAACTGTTCACAACTTCCGAAGGTAACCTGTTCCATGTGTCACAGATCTTAAACGTAAAGTAATTCCCACACACACTAGTCCTAAACCGTTTCAAATCCAACTTCCAACCATTGTTGCGAGTTGGGTTATCATTTAAACTAAACATACTTCTAAAATCGACATCGTTGAACCCGCGTAAGAGCTTGAAAACCTCGATCAGTTGACCGCGTAGCCTCCGAGTTTCCAGCGAAAACAAGTTCAGGGCGCGTAACCGTCGATTGTAGCCCATATGCCTAACGGAAGGGATTAACTTTGTGGCCCTCGCCTGCAGTCGCTCCAGCCTCTCAATATCTTTCCTGAGGGTGGGCGACAAGAACTGCACAGCATACTCCAGGTGCGGCCGAACAAGGGAATTGTACAGTGAGAGCACAATCTCCTTGTTCCGAAACTGAAATTGCCTCCTGATATAATCCAATAGTTTCTGGGCTTTCTTTTCCACCTCTACGCACTGTTTCGTAAACTTCAGGTCGCTGCTAATTAGCACACCCAAGTCCTTTTGTAAATGAGTCACCTCGATATTACTACCCAACATCGAGTAGTCCGACTTGGGATTGGCGTAGCCAATGTGCATCATTTTGCATTTACCCAAGTTAAACGGCATTTGCCATTTTTCGGACCACTCTCCTATCCTACCTAGGTCCGCACGCAGTTGCTCGATCGCTTCGGGCGTCCCAACATTGGCCCTAAGCTTGGTGTCATCAGCGAATTTGGCGATCCGACTGACGATGCCACCGTCGATATCATTTATGTAAATGATAAACAACAGTGGCCCCAAAACGGAACCCTGAGGAACCCCACTAGTGACCGAGGCCCAACCCGAACTAGCCCCTTTAATTACAACCCTCTGCCGCCTATTCCTCAGCCAGTTTTCAATCCACCTACCTATTTCCCCACCGATACCCAGCGCGCGCACTTTCGCCATTAGCCGGCGGTGAGGTACCTTATCAAAGGCTTTCTGAAAGTCGAGATAAAGTATATCAATCGCCCTACTCTTATCATACTCACTCAACATGACGTGGAAAAACTCGAGCAAGTTGGTGAGACACGACCTATGCCGTCTAAACCCATGTTGGGAGTCCCCAAGCAGCTTGAAGGAATCCAAATGGTCAACGATCCTATCCGCTATTATCCCCTCTAGTAATTTACCTACAACTGAAGTGAGACTAATGGGACGATAGTTCCCTGACTTTCGTGATCCCCTTTCTTAAAGATAGGGGTCACGTTGGCTTCCCTCCAGTCACCAGGCACCTGGCCCGTCTCCAACGATTTGTTGAAGACTGTAGTCAGGTGGGGAGCCACCTCGTCGCGCACTTCTCGCAACACTCTGGGGAGAAACTGGTCTGGCCCAGGAACTTTAAACGCGCTCAGTTTGTCTATTCTATCGGCAACGACTGTCGCGGTACATCTAACACTATCCAGGCCAGCACCTTCGTGCCTCACGCCTGGCTCGGGGATGACGCGGGTATCCTCCCTGGTGAACACTCCCGCAAAGTACTCATTAAGCACATTAGCGATGTCCGCGTCGGAGGTCCGCAGAACGCCGCTTCCGTCCTTCTAATGGGCTTTCTACTATTAACATAACTGAAGAACTCCTTAGGGTTCCCCTTGCAGAGGCTTGCCACCCGTATTTCTTCGTTACGTTTCGCTAGCCTAACCTTCGCCTTCACTTCCCTACACAGGCGGACATACGCTTCAGTATTCTCGTGGGAGCGATTGGCCTTCGCCCTCCTATACGCTACTTTCCTATTTCGGATAGCCGAAGCGATGTCACGATTGAACCACTTAGGCTGCGTTGAAGCAGGGGTGACCGGTTTTGAGGGTATGGCAGCAGACTGCAGCACCATAAACTCGTCCCGGAATGCACTCCACACTCCCTCAACATCGCCGCCGACCTCTAACCCCATCTCTCCTACGCTATCCCTGAGGCTAACAAAGTTCGCCCGCCGGAGATCGAGCTTACTGCCTCTCGAGTTACTACGCTTCACTCGAGGGACGCAGACACGGAACCTAATAAGACCGTGATCACTCCCGCCCAATGATTCGTCAACGGTGAGGCCAGTGACGAGGTTGTCTTCGGTCGTGAATACTAAGTCTAGAACGCTTTCGCCTCGTGTAGGCTCGTTGACCCACTAAGTGAGGAAGTTCTCATCAGAGAGAGAGAGAGAGAGAGAGTTACAAGGAGTTACAAGGACAAGAGGAAGCCTCAAAGACCTTTCGGTCCGCTCTGGGAGGTTCCTGTTATTAAAAGTTTATTTTTCTTTCAACTATCCTAGTAGTAGTAGAATACTGGATAGAAAAGTAGAAGGCTCTCTCCCCACCCTCCGCTCCCTCCCTGCCAGAGGCAGGTACGGAAAAAGGTTGAAGAAAATACCTTGACCCTGGAAAAGTAGCCAAGGAAATTTTACAGGAAAGTGGAGAATATATAAATAGCTCTATATTTAGCTTGCTCACAGAGACCGTGCAAGCGAACTCCTGCAGAGTTTTGTTATGTTTTAATCTTAAACTATGAGAGTATTCAGTACTTTGTCTAGCCATTTTTAAACACACTTACACTTTGACTGGAAACAACCTCTGAGGGAAGTTGGTTCCAGATATTAACTATTTTATAGGAAAAGAAATTTCCGCAGACAGAGGTCCTAAATGTCTTTAGTTCCAGTTTAAACCCATTATTTCTTGTCGGATTGGCATTAAGTGAGAATAAGTTTCTGTAATCTACCCTGTCTATTCCTTTGAGCATCTTGAAGACTTGAATAAGCTGACCCCGCAACCTCCTCGTCTCTAAGCTAAACAGATTTAGGCGCTCCAATCTCCGTTGGTAGCTTTGCATTCTCATTGAAGGGATCAATTTTGTAGCCTTTCTAACCTTTCTATGTCCTTCCTGAGGGATGGAGACCAAAACTGCGCACAGTATTCCAGTTGAGGTCTGACTAGAGAATTATAAAGAGACATTACAGGCTCCTTGTTCCGAAACTGGAACTCTTTTAATGTAACCTAATAATTTTAAGGCCCTCTTTTCGACTTCTGCACAGAGCTTCGACGCTTTCAGATCGTTGCTGATATAGACTCCTAAGTCTTTCTCTAGATCGGTCTCAGTCAAGTTCCTTCCCAAGAGAGAGTAATCGGTCTTCGGGTTTTTATAACCTATGTGCATTACCTTACATTTGTCCAAGTTGAATGGCATCTGCCAAGTAGCAGACCATTCGCCCAACCTGTCAAGATCGTTCTGAAGCGTTCTTACGCCCTCCTCAGTACCTACACTACTTCCTAATTTCTTATCGTCTGCAAATTTGGAGATTGCACTTAGAAGCCCGACGTCTATATCGTTAATATAGATGATAAAAAGTAAAGGACCCAGAACGGAACCCTGTGGGACACCACTGGTGACGGGCGCCCACTCCGAAGCCACTCCATTTATTACCACTCTCTGCTTTCTATCTTTTAACCAATCCTCAATCCAGTTGGAAACGAGCCCGGTGATTCCTAGTCCTTTGACTTTAGCTATCAATCTAGCGTGAGGGACTTTGTCAAAGGCTTTTTGAAAGTCGAGAGAGAGGAGAGAGAGAGAGAGAGAGAGAGAGAGAGAGAGAAGGAGTTACAAGGAAAAGAAGTACCTCAAAAGGCCTTGCGGCCCATACCGAGGAGGTACCAATGGCAACGGGTGCCAGGGAAAATTTTGTACACACTCAAATAGTGTGCAAGATTTGGTCTAACCTTTTCTTGAACTGATCCACAGAGGAACTGACAACTTCGAAGGTAACCTGTTCCATGTGTCACAGATCTTATACGTAAAGTAATTCCCACACACACTAGTCCTAAACCGTTTCAAATCCAACTTCCAACCATTGTTGCGAGTTGGGTTATCATTTAAACTAAACATACTTCTAAAATCGACATCGTTGAACCCGCGTAAGAGCTTGAAAACCTCGATCAGTTGACCGCGCAGCCTCCGAGTTTCAAGCGAAAACAAGTTCAGGGCGCGTAACCGTCGATTGTAGCCCATATGCCTAACGGAAGGGATTAACTTTGTGGCCCTCGCCTGCACTCGCTCCAGCCTCTCAATATCTTTCCTGAGGGTGGGCGACCAGAACTGCACAGCATACTCCAGGTGCGGCCGAACAAGGGAATTGTACAGTGAGAGCACAATCTCCTTGTTCCGAAACTGAAATTGCCTCCTGATATAACCCAATAGTTTCTGGGCTTTCTTTTCCACCTCTACGCACTGTTTCGTAAACTTAAGGTCGCTGCTAATTAGCACACCCAAGTCCTTTTCTAAATCAGTCACCTCGATATTACTACCCAACATCGAGTAGTCCGACTTGGGATTGGCGTAGCCAATGTGCATCACTTTGCATTTACCCAAGTTAAACGGCATTTGCCATTTTTCGGACCACTCTCCTATCCTACCTAGGTCCGCACGCAGTTCCTCGATCGCTTCGGGCGTCCCAACATTGGCCCCAAGCTTGGTGTCATCAGCGAATTTGGCGATCCGACTGACGATGCCACCGTCGATATCATTTATGTAAATGATAAACAACAGTGGCCCCAAAACGGAACCCTGAGGAACCCCACTAGTGACCGAGGCCCAACCCGAACTAGCCCCTTTAATTACAACCCTCTGCCGCCTATTCCTCAGCCAGTTTTCAATCCACCTACCTATTTCCCCACCGATACCCAGCGCGCGCACTTTCGCCATTAGCCGGCGGTGAGGTACCTTATCAAAGGCTTTCTGAAAGTCGAGATAAAGTATATCAATCGCCCTACTCTTATCATACTCACTCAACATGACGTGGAAAAACTCGAGCAAGTTGGTGAGACACGACCTATGCCGTCTAAACCCATGTTGGGAGTCCCCAAGCAGCTTGTAGGAATCCAAATGGTCAACGATCCTATCAGCTATTATCCCTTCTAATAATTTACCTACAACTGAAGTGAGACTAATGGGACGATAGTTCCCTGGACTTTCGTGATCCCCTTTCTTAAAGATAGGGGTCACGTTGGCTTCCCTCCAGTCACCAGGCACCTGGCCCATCTCCAACGATTTGTTGAAGACTGTAGCCAGGTGGGGAGCCACCTGGTCGCGCACTTCTCGCAACACTCTGGGGAGAAACTGGTCTGGCCCAGGAGCCTTAAACGCGCTCAGTTTGTCTATTCTATCGGCAACGACTGTCGCGGTACATCTAACACTATCCAGGCCAGCACCTTCGTGCCTCACGCCTGGCTCGGGGATGACGCGGGTATCCTCCCTGGTGAACACTCCCGCAAAGTACTCATTAAGCACATTAGCGATGTCCGCGTCGGAGGTCCGCAGAACGCCGCTTCCGTCCTTTAACGGACCTATCATGCTTCTAATGGGCTTTCTACTATTAACATAACTGAAGAACTCCTTAGGGTTCCCCTTGCAGAGGCTTGCCACCCGTAGTTCTTCGTTACGTTTCGCTAGCCTAACCTTCGCCTTCACTTCCCTACACAGGCGGACATACGCTTCAGTGTTCTCGTGGGAACGATTGGCCTTCGCCCTCCTATACGCTACTTTCCTATTTCGGATAGCCGAAGCGATGTCACGATTGAACCACTTAGGCTGCGTTGAAGCAGGGGTGACCGGTTTTGAGGGTATGGCAGCAGACTGCAGCACCATAAACTCGTCCCGGAATGCACTCCACACTCCCTCAACATCGCCGCCAACCTCTAACCCCATCTCTCCTACGCTATCCCTGAGGCTAACAAAGTTCGCCCGCCGGAGATCGAGCTTACTGCCTCTCGAGTTACTACGCTTCACCCGAGGGACGCACACACGGAACCTAATAAGACCGTGATCACTCCCGCCCAATGATTCGTCAACGGTGAGGCCAGTGACGAGGTTGTCTTCGGTCGTGAATACTAAGTCTAGAACGCTTTCGCCTCGTGTAGGCTCGTTGACCCACTGAGTGAGGAAGTTCTCATCAGCAAAGTCAACTAGCCTCCTCCCTTCAGCATCGGCAGTCCTGTTTTCCCACTTTATGCCGCGACAGTTGAAGTCTCCTAAAACTACACACACCCTATCCCCTAGCAGGCTACTGAGTTCGGTGTACAGGGCTGTATCCTCCTCGAGGAGGAGATGCGGAGGTCTGTACACCAAGATTAACCTATAGTTCGTCCCTCCCACGTTCAGATCGACGCCAAGCAGCTCCCGTTCCGACCGGAACTGGCAGTCAACCGGACTCAACGTGTCTCTGACGTATATTAGTACCCCACCCCCCTCCCCACGGGTGCGGTCTTTGCGAAACATTCTATACCCGGGAATTTCGAACTCCCCAACGTAGTCCCTACGATCAGTATGAATCCAGGACTCGGTGATAGCAACGATATCCTGGTATTCTGATGCTAAGAGCGCCCGTAGCTCGCAAAACTTGTTCCTGATCGACCTAGCATTAAAAAGCATTGCACGGAGGGAGCCTCCCCTATTCTGACCGCCCCCTAGCACGACCCGTTTCCCGAACAGCCAGGGCTGTCGGGAGTTGAAGAGCCCCTCACTAACGAGGGGACAATCTCCGCAGGAGCCTGAGCCCCCTCCAACGTGGAAGGAGAGTCACCCACCTGTACCTGGACGCACCCTTCAGTTGAAGGTACGTCCGCCACCGGCTCATCATCATCCCTCCCCGGTGGGGGCCCATCATCTCTCCCCGGACTCGACCTCACCATACGGTATAGGTGCCGGTCAAGCAGCGTGCCTAGCACACCTTTACCCCTGACATTGAGGTGGACACCATCCCTCTGATACAGGTCCCACCTACCCGAAAACGCGTCGAACGGGTCAACAAACCTCACGCCCAGTGGGACGCACAAGTCTTGCACCCTCTCGTTGATGCCAATGACCTTACTGAGCGCGTGGTCACTGGCATTCATCCGCGGTAAAATACCCATCAACATTCCCCTGTCTGTCTTAAGTTTCAGATCATCCGCAAGAGACATGATCTCGGTGATGATCCCTTCCGTTGAACCTACCCTACCGCCTTTGAGGAACAAGTCGTTGCCACCAGCATGGACAACGATCGCAGTCCTCCGACTAGCCACGCGCACCTTATCTAATTCCTTCCTTATGTGCGCCGTTCCCCGACCGGGTAAGCACCTTACCTTCCTCCTGTCTCGGTTTGCAGAAGCAAAGTACTTCTCCTGGCCCCTAATCTGCGAGTCCCCAATTAAAACGGTGTCTTCCTCCTTCGCGCACAGGAGACTAAAGCGGTTGGAGGTCCTGACAGGGGCAACTGGGGTCTCGGGCTTCGGCTTCGCAGCCTTCTTGCCCGAGACCTTTCGAAACCCGTCGCCACCCATAAACTCGGCCGCACTTACACCACTTACACCACCCGACCCACCCCGACCGGCAGCTACATCCTTCCGCTTCTTTGGGTCATCAGTAGGCCCCTTCCCACCCTTTTTCTTTATCCCTTCCCACCCTTCTCTATCGGCCCCTTCTTTACGCCCTCCACCTTACGCCGCGGTTCCATGCATTCCACGTGGGTCGCTGGCGATTCCTGACACTGATTTAGAACCCTGGCCCCCGGTTTCACCTCTACCCTTTCTCCGTGGTCCCGAGCTCTGTCCATTCCATCGCTGGACCCCCTTTCCACGGCAGCTATCCTATCCTGAATGAGCTCCGGGTTGGAGGGCGGCGCAGCCTCGTCAGTGACCGCCGCACCTCCAACAGCCGGTCTGGACGACTCGAGCCGCCGGACCCTCTCCTCCAGCTTCAAGTAAAACTGCATGTGTTCGCAAAAGCGGCACACGCTGGAGTGGTTGATCTTCTCGAAGCGAGCTTCTTTGAAGAGAGAGAGAGAGAGAGAGAGAGAGAGAGAGAGAGAGAGAGAGAGAGAGAGAGAGAGAGAGATCTTGAAGGGATTTTATTTGGCTAATCAAATAAAAAAAGGTTTGTACACTTGAAAATATATTTATTGCGATTTTAATTACAAATTTAATATATGGTGAAAATCTTCATTTTCATTGCGTAAATCTAAAATCGCATTAGCGTACGTTATCCGACTCTGATGATCTTGTGGTTTAATTTCTTGAGCAATTTGAATTTTGTACGGGTAAAGATTGATATCCTCTCTTAAAATTCTATGTAAGGAACTTCCTAAAATGTTTAGTTCTTGGCTGCGTCGTCGGACTGATGTGGATTTTCCTAAACGCTTTCACGAACCATCTTAACCAGAGTTGGACTTCGGCTTGTCCGAGGACGCCCAGCCCGTGGTTCGTCTCCCTGACCCTTTCCCATACGAAATTTAGCGACGTACCGTCGAATAGCTCGATCAGAAGAAGCAGAACGTGTGTTGAATTTTAATCGAAAAGCTCTTTGAGCGGCAACGATGGAAGAGTCGTTTGTCAAATAAAGTTCCACAATAGCCACTCTTTTCTCGTTTATTCTTCTTCTCATGTCCTGACTCATGCTTTCTTTTATATCCATCTGACATATTGGAAGACTGGAGAAGGTTGGATCACCAAAAATGAGAAAAAAAAAATTGTATAGAAGTAATGATTTGAGATTAATTAGTATTATTTTTATTATTATTATTATTATTATTATTATTATTATTATTAACTACTACTACTATTATTCAAGATAATTTTCATCACCCATCTACCCATAGAAATCGATACACTCATAAAAATGTGGGTTTTTTCCGTCTGGGGTCTAGCAGCAAATTTTAACGGAAATCGGTATACTAATGTAGTTTTGGTCACTGATTTAAAAAATAAATTCTTTTTTTTTGAGAAATGAAAAACAAATATGTTAGAGCACTTTAAATAATTAATATATGTTTTAACTAGCTTAAACTAGTTACAGAGGATTGTGTTAAATTTAGCCAGAGTCACAAACTGCTACTGTTTATGAAAAAGTGCTCTAAGTGTGGGAAAGTGTGTTCCTTTGATAAACATACCCAGTTCTTTCGTTGCCAAAAGCGCCGGTGAAACGGTAAAAAGTGCAACTTTACGAAGAATACGTTGTTTGAAGGATTCCGGCAGATCTGTAAAAGTAGCAGAAAAAAAGTCAAGAATTAATGACCAGTTAGGTCAATTGAATGCCCGGTTAAGTCAACTTTACGACCTTGACAATTGGTTAGGTTAAGTCATGATATTTTCGTTAAAAACACATTCATTATTTAAAGTGCTCTAACATGTTTGTTTTTCATTTCTCAAAAAAAAAAAAAAAAGTTATTTTTTTAAATCAATGATCGATTTTCATTAAAATTCGCTGCTCGCCCCCAAACGGAAAAGATCCAAAAATGGATCCACCAAAGGGCCTACGAAATAGAAGTGCCTAGGGCCTACAAGGACCTCAATCCAGCCCTGCTGGGCATAAGTATAGAATCCGTGGTTAAATTATTTCTTGTGATATGCTGGTATATAGTCCGTGGTCAAATTCAGAAAATGTAAATTTGTTCCTGTTTACGTCGTCTTGTTGTTATTAATGTCTATTTATTGCCTGGTTAGATCTAATTTAGTCTAAATATTATTGATTGTACCAGCTTCGGCGGTACATATACTAAAATTGGAACGATACAGAGAAGATTAGCATGGCCCCTGCGAAAGGATGACACGCAAAATCGTGAAGCGTTCCACATTTTTGGTTGAGAGAGTTTTAAATCTTGCATTGTATACCGATTTTCATTCCCACAGGTTTATTAATCTGTTACCTCCTAGTTACTCCATCTGGCTGTTACTGTTGACTTAGTACTTGGTTCCATTTTTATCAGTTCATGTTTAGTAGTACTAACAGGCCTCATATTCATCCCTTTCTGAGTGTTCTGGAATTGGCCCCAGAACTGAAAAAGGTAATGGTGTGCTTTCTCTATTGCTCTCTCATCCCAATAATAATAGACCCAGCACTTGATGTAGGAACAGTGGAAGTTCTCCTGGAACAAGGTGTTTTGGTCTTGGAGGATGTAAATAGCCTTATTGGCTGAGCTCCTCCATATAAAACTTCAAACAATCAATCAATCAATTATTGTTGTAGTGTGAGCATGTGACAATGTAGTGCTGTGATCTATCTACTTGTGTCTATCTATCTACCACTCAATTAAATGCTCAGTTAGGTCAATTGAATGGCAGGTTAGGTCAACTGTACGCCCTTGACGATTGGTTAGGTTAAGTCATGATATTTTCGTTAGTTTTAACGAAAATATCACGACTTAACCTAACCTAACCAATCATGAAGGGCATACAGTTAACCTGCCATTCAAGTGATCTAACCAGGCACTCAATTAACCGGGGGCCGCAATTTGTTTGTTTTATTTAGTCAATATTGCAGTCTTAACTTTAAACAATAATGGCTGGTCGTCCTCCTGCTCCAACTGTTATAGTGCATGTAAACGAAATTCTTGACTTATTCTACAGAAATATCATGTTTAAAAACTTGTCAGACTTGCATTTTATACTTGGCATGTTTTAAATAAATATAACCATTCCGTTGTCCTGAATAATAATTTAACCACGGATTCTATACTTAGGCCGGTATCCTGTATGTAAATAGTACATAAGTAATGTAGTTGTTCATATTTACAAGCAAAAGTATTCAATAAATATATTTTCAATTGTACTTGTGTTACCGTACTTTTCGAACATACGGCTACAGCTTCGTTCACTTTTGTTTATGAAGTTTATTTTAAAACTAAAATCAAAAGAATTATATTTGGTTTTAACCCACCTCAATGACCCTCATTTTTTTGAAGGAGGAGTTCACTTGTTTAAATTCCAATATTCCTTTATGCAGAAAACAAGACAGTGTTTTGGTTTGGGTTAAGTGGTAAAGTTTTCCTGAATTTTAATCTAATGATATTAAAACTAAATGACGTTTTTAGAAAATGTTGATATCCGCTATGGATAACACTAATGACAATAAAAATACGAATAGTAATAGCTCGAGTGAGTCTAACTCTTTTAGTATTAGCCATGAACAGGAATCCGGAGATGTACAAACTGAAAATGAAAGTGAATCCCATGAAAATGAGGAAAATCAAAGCAATAGACCATCTAATCATGCTCAAAAAAGTTTTAGTGGATCGGATACTTTTCCAGAAATTGATATGACAGAAATCAAGTTTCTTAAGGTTAGACTCGGGTGTCAGGCTAAGTATGAAGGTTTAATTTTTTTATTTTTAACCCAAAGCCTACTTTTATTTCCAGACAAGACTGGATGATAAAATGTAAAATAATGTTATTAGAAAATATGGCAAAATTTTACTATCCAGACACAGTTCAAAGACAGAGTCCAAAGACAGAGTAAAACCTCAAAACCTCAAAATTTGCTGATGATACAAAATTAGGCCATAATGTTAAGTCAGTAGCAGGAGCAATGACAATACAAAAAGACTTAGACAGAGTAACAGCCTGGGCAGACAAGTGGGAGATAAGATTTAATGTTGATAAGTGCAAGGTTATGCATATTGGGCCAAAAAATCTACAATTTGAATATAATATGAATGGAATTTGGATTAAAAATGATGATGAAGAGAAAGACTTGGGTGTCACTGTGACTAATGAACTTAAACCCTGAAATCACTATGGAAATCAGAAACAAAGCAAATGCTAAACTCAATCTCATGCAGCGATACATTGAATACAAATCACCCAATATTATAAAGTAATTATACGTTTTATATGTGAGATCCTTCCTTGAATACTGTATTTAATTTAATAGTCCCTATTTGATACAAGATATTGAAAAACTGGAAAAAGTACAGAAACGAGTAACAAGAATGATCCCATCTCTAAGACAATTGACATATAAGGAAAGACTGGCGTATCTAAACATGTTCTCATTAAAAACATAAGAAATTTTTATAGTGGGTACACTAGGGGCCACTTTGGCGCATCGAGGTGGCTCCACTATATAAAAACTGCTTGTACATTGGCAATAACCAATTTTTACAAAACTAATTAATTATCAATTTAAAACAAATTAATTATCAATTTAAAACTAAAGATAGAATCTCTGGATCCAGAGGATCAAAGTCATAATAGGCTACTATTCACAAATATGTTACACTCTATATCTATTTATGGTATTATTATAGTTCCAACCATAGCTTGATTACTGCATATTTGATATGTTGTTTAGCTATCTCTTCATTTCGGACAACTTTTTCTAATACTACTTTTGTCACAAATGGATAATAACGGAGATAATAAATATAATAATTTTTGGTCTGCCATATTGTCTCAGTCTAGCCATGGGTACAGTGTATGAAGGTTGTGCTCTTACTCCATTTGAAGTGATTCATAAATTTTTTAAGAATAACATTGACTCATTAGGTCAACTGAATGCCTGGTTAGGTTAATTGAATGTCTGGTTAGGGCAACTGTACACCCTTGATGATTGGTTAGGTTAAGTCATGATATTTTTGTTAGTTTAATGATTTATTTTTTAAACTAATTTATAGCTGGATTCTGAAGGAATCATTTTGTGGAACCAATTTGAAGGAATTGTTTATCTTATCACTCTGTCATAACCCAACCCAACTCAATCCAGTGGATTGGATTGAGTTGGGTTGGGTTATGAAATTTATGTTTTTCCTATATTTTTTGAGGTGATTCACTCTAATTTGACATCCATTTCCACCACAAATCACTCTTTTTTGGGCTTTTGATATTGGGGGTAGGGATCTCAAAAACGAGTGATTTGCGATGGAAATGGATGCTAAATTTGAATGAATCGCATCAAAAAACATAGGAAAAACATAAGTTTCATGTTCAAAATGAATTGGGGCCAAAACTGCAAATTTACCAGGTTTGGTTCCTAGGTTTTCTGTTGGTTTCTGATGCGATTCATCTGAAAATGACATTCATTCCCATCGCAAATCACTTGTTTTTGATCCTCCCCCCTACCTAAAACCCCATTTTCCCATGCATTCCCCCATATTGTGTGTATGGGGGGGGGGGGGGTGAAATCATAAAAATGAGTAATTTGTGACAAATGAATGTCATTTTTGGATGAATCACATCAGAAACCACTGGAAAAACTAATTCTTATTTTTCAAAACGAGTTGTGGTTGAAACTATAAATTTACCCTATTTATAACTGACATGCAAATATATCAGATCCAAAGAATCCAGTGAATTTCATTATGGTACCCATCAATACCAGTACCTTGCCAACCAAAAATAAGTCACAGTCCATATCAATTGCAGACCAAGTCACAATTTACAACCATATACATTACAATATATATACTTAGGAGAAAAAGTGTAGGTGTGGCTGTAAAGACTGTACAGTAATATAGAAATGTATGTGCACCCATTTTGGGTCTCCCATTTAAAGGTGTTTGTTGGGCAAGTGAAGATCATGAGTTTTTCAATACCTCAGTACTATTGGGGGCACTGCTCGGCAGAGGAATCTCTTTAAATGGGGTGTGTAAGGACAGAGAGTATCCCCTAACCCAAGATGCTGCCTCCCTATATCCCACAATACCTGTGTTGAGCCGTGGGATCTATCACCCAAATGCACATACTGTAATATATATGAATAAACTAGTACCACATGCAATAAAAAGTAATTAAGGAACGAGTCAGCAGCATATGCAGTCACTTTTGCTACCAGAACGTATAAGTTTTATTTTTATTCAAAACTAAATACTTTAGTACCAGTCACTGAAATGATAAACATTTTGGGTTCCTTTCCTGACAATAAATGACATCTGTATATAAACATGTAGAAACATTTATAGAAACAAGGCATTGTAGTACAATTTATATTATTATTTCTGGTGGACCTTAAGGTACCATCCATCGTTAAAGGGTTAAACACCATCACCAGATGTCCCTTGCAGACATCAAACTATCCCATGACTCCAGATTCCTGGGATCTTGGGAGCATTGCTCCAGTAAATTTGACGATGAGAAAAAGTAAATTTGGGTTTGGGTTTTGTTCATCCGCTAGACGTTATGCAATTTTTTTGCGTATACGTTCTTGTACAAACCAATTTTTTTAAATTATAAATTTAGTTATTTTAAGTTTAGTTGGTAATTCCATATTTAACAATTATTTTTATTTTTTGTTAAGCTTCAATGTTTTGATAATTAAAATTTTATTAAAATGTATATTTTTTTAATATAAAATTATCAGGATTGGACTATGTTCCATTGATCTCGGCCAGGTTTGATAAATTGGCCAGATAATTACTTGTGCAGTTTTAAGTAATCCACCATGACTCTAGAATTGAAAAGTTTAGTTAAGTTTAAACTTACTTTTACTTACTTTAACTTACCTACTTTTACTTACTCTTCCTTACTTTTACTAAGTTTAAAGCACTTACTTTTACTTACTTTCATTGTACTATATTTACTTACTTTTACTCACTTTTACCATACTATATTTACTAACTTTTACTTATTTTGTATTTTTTCAGGTAGTCAATAATCAATAATGGATCCTAATATTGATGAAGTTGGAGAGAAAAGTGAGGGTGTTAAAAGGGGTTACTTTTGTGGTCAATGCAAGAACAAATATTCAAAGAAGCAAAACTGGGAGGAACATTTTAATTCCCCAAAAAATATTTGTTACAATACAAGAGGTCCCAGAGTTTGGGCCCACAGCTTAGATATTGCAGTAAAGAAATACCAGGATGAAGTGCAGCAAAGAGATACGGCAAAGCAGTCATTTAGTTTGTTCACAAAATGTGCTAGTGCTAGACCTCAGAAAAATGAACCAACTTCATCAACTGTTAATCTAGAAAATGAAACTTTTTCACTAGATGTTTCACAGACTGAAGAAAGTGCTTCTCCTCCACCTAAGAAACAAAAGGTAAGTGAGGAATCTGCGCATCAGACTAACAAAACTGCTTTAGAGGAATTTGAAAATTCCCAAATCCAGAAGACATTGAATGCAATTTTGTGCCTAAAAAAAGAAACTCACCAAGCTGTTGTGGTTAATAAAGAGAAGAGTCAAAATATGCCTTCAAGTTCAAGTGTTGCATCCAAATCTAATAAAGCAAAAAGCAACAAATTTGACATTTCCATAGCCCATTTAAGCAAGTGTAAATCAATACAAGAAATCCTGAACAATGATTTGATCAAATCTACATTCAAATTGGTGGAAAAGAAGGATCTAGGGCATGCTGATGATTCATTTTCACTACCAAGTGATATAATGGAAAACATTGCAAATAGTGACACTAATATGCCTGATGTAGATATAGCTGTTGAGGATGAAGATGATGATAATCAAGAAGATATTGATGATGCTTCTGATAATAAAATGTTTACATTATATTGCATAGCTTGCACAGACCCCAAAGCATGTGCTTCAGACAAACATTCTAACATAAAAGGTTACTTCAATGTTAAAGATTTAACCTATGTATGCAAACAAGGAGAAAATCAAGAGAGATGGTTTAGAAATCTGAAAACCCACCTGAAGAGACATTTAATTAAACTTCAGCATCATCAAAGAGCTGCTGAATAAATAAACTTAAGGTGAGTTATAAACTGTACATTATTGTATTATGATGTTTAGCTAAAACAATTTGTAATTGGTATGTCGTCAATTCAAGAGTACTATCATTAACCTATCTAGTGGTGTAAGGGGAAAAAAAGTAAATTCAGAGCTGTGCTCCAGTAAATTTTTTCAAATCTGGAGTCATGACCTTACCTAACCTACCTAACCTTACCTAACCCTACCTAACCCTACCTTACCTAACCTTACCTAACCTTACCTAACCCTACCTAACCTTACCTACCTAACCTTACCTAACCTTACCTAACCCTACCTAACCTTACCTAACCCTACCTTACCTAACCCTACCTAACCTTACCTAACCCTACCTTACCTAACCCTACCTTACCTAATCCTACCTTACCTAACCCCACCTTACCTAACCCCACCTTACCTAACCCCACCTTACCTAACCCCACCTTACCTAACCCCACCTTACCTAACCCCACCTTACCTAACCCCACCTTATTATGGATTAGGTGGTGGATACAGATGAGAAATAGCGGCGAGAAAATGGTGCAAAACTGTTCCGTGATCTGGATAGGAAGTGAGAGAGGTACTTCTTGTAGGACGCATCAAGGTTTCTATTGCTTGGGAGTCATTAGAATACACTTCGTGTATTAAATCCTCAAAATAATATTCGCACTCTTCACATGTCATTGTGACCAACATCTATGAAAAACTAACATAAGTGGAAGTAGTAACCTAAAAAGCCTAGCTCATATATCATGTTTTCATGACATCACTAGGCAAATATTGGAAGGGTGGGAAAAAAATACCGCAAAAATGTCATAATATTCAAATCTACATAATTTGGTAAGAACACATCTGCGAACATAGTGACTTACATCAAAATGATGAGAAAATTATGCTTTAATATTTTATAATTATATTTGCTTTTGATATTCTGAACATGATGATACTCATATTATCCGCATCTTGGGTTAGGGGATACTCTCTGTCCTTACACACCCCATTTAGAGAGATTCCTCTACTGAGCGGTGCCCCCGATAGTACTGTGAGGTATTGAAAAACTCATGATCTTTACTTGCCCCACAAACACCTTTAAATGGGAGACCCAAAATGGGTGCACACACATTTCTACATTACTGTTCAGTCTTTACAGCCACACCTACACTTTTCCTCCTAAGTATATATATTGTAATGTATATGGTTATAAATTGTGACTTGGTCAGCAATTGATATGGACCCAGGGCCGTAGCCAGACCAAATCAGTAGGAGGGGCGGAGAAATTGACAGGGGGGACAATGAAAAAATTTAATGTCATTTTTTGTGAATATTGAAATATACTGCAGAAAATTACATTCAAAACTATAACAAGTAAAACACTGTAGGCCAAATAAAAAAATGATCAAACCAACACATATAGATAGGCATATTGGGTTATAGAATATAATATTTAGTCTAAATTTAGTGTAAATAAAAGTCTTTGTAAGTTTTTTAATTTTAGAATAACTGTATGCGGAGAGTTTTTTTAGCGAAATTCTTTAGGAATTCAAACATGTCTATTTGCTTTCTTCTCTTATTTTCAAAGGCAAGTAAAACAAGTTGGCTTTGGCATTTTTGTAGCATAGAACGCCATTGCGGTTGGTTTTCCCAGGGGGGGGGCATATTATTTTCCAGGCGGGGCTTTGACCCCCCTGGCCCCCCTTGGCTACGGGCCTGTATGGACCATGACTTATTTTTGGTTGGCAAGGTACTGGTATTGATGGGTACTGTAATGAAATTGACTGGATTCTTTGGATCTGATATATTTGCATGTCAGTTATAAACAGGGCTGTGGAGTCGGCACCTAAAAAACCGACTCCGACTCCTCAATTTTTTGTCTATCCGACTCCGACTCCGAAGGTATATTAATTCTAAATCTGCTATGATGATGATGATAATTACACAAGAGGCATTTCATCACCACCACAGTAACTTTGTCTGTAGTAAAGAATCTTGTAAGTGGTGCTTGTCGTTCAGTAGATTTCTGATCTTTTGTTAACTTTGAAGTAGTTGGAAGGTTTTTATTACTATCTTTCTCAATGACAACTTCTAAAATTTTGGGATGGAAACACTGCAAATGTCTTTTCAAATTTGATGCTCTGGTTGGTGCATTTTTATCAGAGCCAGTAAAACCACTGATTTTTGCTTCACATAATTTTTCATCATCATCTATCATACACTGACACACGAAATGTTTCCCATCTGTGGTTATTGTAAAATATTAAAAAACTGCAGACTTTGTTGGAAGTGTCTTTGCCATTGTGAAAGGGGTTTTAGACTTGAAAGTTAAAAACTTATGAAATTTAGAAAGAACTCGAAATTAAATAAGCATTAAAAATAAAAAATATTATCTGAAAAGAAAAAATGAATTAATGGCATTAGTGTCTGAAATGGAAAACATTGTGTTTATTATTTAAGTGGTTTAACCACCATAGCTGCCAGTGATATCACACACAAAAACATATTTTATTAAAATTTATATTGAGGTCGGAGTCGGTACATTTTTACCAACTCTGACTCCAGCACCACCAAAATTGCTTCCGACTCTGACTCTCCGACTCCGACTCCACAGCCCTGGTTATAAATAGATAGAGTGTAACATATTTGTGGATAGTAGCCTATTATGACTTTGATCCTCTGGATCCAGAGATTCTGTCTCTAGTTTTAAATTGATAATTAATTAGTTTTGTAAAAATTGGTTGTTGCCAATGTACAGGCAGTTTTTACATAGTGGAGCCACCTCAATGGGCCGAAGTGGCCCCTAATGTGCCCACTATAAAAATTTCTTATGTTCTTAAGGCTCTAATTACAGTAAAGATTCAGTAGAACACATCCACCCAAACTAGTGATGAAAATAGGTTTTTCTGATGTATTTCATGCTGTTTCAATTGAATCTGACCTTCATTTTTGGCGCAAATGCACCATCATGGAGATACTCACCCCCAGGGCTTTGAAGAAGGAAATTGTGGGCTAAAAGGCCAGAATCAATTGAAACAACATGAAATACACAAGAAAAACCTATTTTTGTTAGTAATATTCACAGCAAAAGTAACCTAACCTAATGAAAATAACACAACTTAACCTAACCAATTGTCAAGGGCATAGAGTTGACCTAACTGGGCATGGGTACCCCTAACATAACCTAGGCCTTATTGGAAATTATATATTATCAATGCACTTATATTAATTAAGTTCATTACCACACTGAGGACATGTAAGAAAGGTCTTGAGCATGCTGTGAGCTCAAAATCTAGCAACAGCAGTAATTATGTCGCAAATGATATGGCCTGAAGTTGAAATAAAAAATATATTTTTCTAGTGTATTTTGGTGTGCTCTGTTCAAATATAACCTTCATTTCGTGTGCAAATGGAAAGAAATATGATTATTTGTACATTACTTCGGAGTCATATTTCTTCATTTCTGGTCATGTGAATAGCAATATATTAACAAAAAATTATGAAAACTAACTAAACCTAACGCTAACAAGGGGGCTCTGCCCCCTTGACCCCCCTACTAATAACCTAAAGTTCGTTCCTGATATGACGAAATATGACTCAGAAATAATGTACAGGTGACCCTCGGTATACACGAGGGTTAGGTTCTTGAAAATGCCTGTGTAAACGGAAACTGTGCATACAGGGACTAATACCTTATGGGAAAAAATACAATCAATCCCTAGACCAACTGACCCCCTCCCTATGACCAACTATATTTCCTCATACATCACTAAAACACGTACAGAAACACCAAAACACATGCTATACATACATGTATATTTATATATTAACTGCACATAATATTATTACTGCAGTAACAAGGAAAAAATGGTTTAACTTAAAAATAAAGGTAGGCAGATTGGGTAGAGTTGCTGTAGACGATGTTTACTGGTGAGAGTGTTGTTATTTATTATGATTATTGTGATTATTTGTTGTGAATTATTTTTTAATTGTAGTACTAATAAAGTATAAAAATACATTGTAAAGAAGTTAAAATCATTAGAGATGCATATATTTAACATAATGATTAATTAAAATATTGGATAACATCTTTTATGTGATGTATAATTTGTAAATTTGCAAAATTGGTAATAGAATCCTTGCCACAGTTAGATTCAATATTGGGGGATTGGTTAGGGCAATTGTATTGTAGATTGGCAACACTGGTAACTGGTGCACTACTGACTGAGTGAGTGGTGGAGGGGTAGGGAGGGGAGGGGTAGAGTGACAGGCCACCACACACAGCTGTGTTGGCTCGGGAAACCGTGTATGGACGAGATCCCCTCCCGTGTATATGAGGGGGTGGGGAGCAATACCAAAGCAGTGTATAGCTGAAACCATGTATACAGAGGGTCACCTGTAATTAAATTCTTATTTCTTTACATTTGAACAAAGCACACCAAAATACACTAGAAAAATGTATTTTAAGGAAAGATATGAGGCCTAATAGATGAACTAACCTTGAATTATTCTGTGGGTGGAGAGAGAAGGGCAGCTTGCTTGAGAAAAGCATGAAGACGTTAATGATGCCTGATCATTATGGCCAAAACATTCAATTGCCGTAAGGTAGGACAACTCGCACCCTTCGCACAACAACATCATACAAAACTGATCTGCTACATTTGGACTGAAAGACATGTGAATGGCGCATAGAAAATGACATCATTATTATTTCCCTGTATAAATAGCACAAAATTATACTCATCAGACCAGAAATGAGTGTATTTGTATATATATTATTAGTATCATAATTTTCACCATCAATATGCATTTGCACAAAAAATGAGTGACAAATTTGAATAAAGCAACTAAAACTACCTCATAAAAAGTTATTTTCATTTACAGGTCCAGCCCATGTCATTTAAAACATATTAACTGCAATGGTAGTGCTGTTGTCCCTCAAAACTTGTTTAATAATATCCCACTCAGACTTAAAGCATCCACTAGATACAGGGTTGGCAAAAACCCAACTAGTTTTTTTCTGGGTAGTTGGGTTTTTGCTGGGTTTTTGCGGGTTTTTGCCGGGTTTTTGCCGGGTTTTTGCCAACTCTGACTAGATACAGCCATTCTAAAGCAACTGTTGAATTCAAATTTCAGTGCTAGGCATGCGTCAGGGTGTCATGTGACAATGGGGCAGCTGCTGATTGGCTAATGATGATAATATGACTACATGCGCATTGCGCACAGGATGAGATGGTTTGACAAGTGAATAATGGTGCTAAAATTTAATAATTTCAAAAGTAAATATCTTGATAAATAGGAATTTCTGCTGAAATTAGAATAGAATAAAGTATTCTTATTTTTTTCACTATCTCCCTGTGTAAATATCAATATCGAGTTTGGTGGATGTGTTCTATTGAATCGTAACCCAAATTACTATCCTAACTGGTAATCATGCAGTTTATAATCAGATTTAATTAATTTATGGTAGAGGTTTTATTTGGTAAATCTTACTTTTAAGGCCACACAGCAACCACCTTATCCTACGTTAATAACATATACCATATCAATTGATAGAGCAGAAAAAACTACCAGCCTTAAAAGTAATATTTTCCAATAAACTTAAACCTTTCATACCCAAATTAAGTCAAAAAGTAGGTGGAATCAGTTGATGCAAAAATCGTCCTTATAACCTTATAAATAAGGTCTAAAATTGCTTCCAAAGTTAACGATGAAAATTTCACACACTGGGCATTAAAGGGTTAATGGTTAATATTTGATTTTACCCCCAGTCACAAGCAGTTGAACAAGTACCGTATGGTACTATATATTGAATTGCCATTAAAAACTGACTAAAAAATATATACATATCTTATCTTGTGCAAATTTGTTCAAATGTACTTTTTTTCAATAAAATATATTTCCTGTTTTGGCTATAATATACTTTTTTTCCTAAAATATTTTTCCTGATTAGGCTATTTTTTTTCTACTCTGCGACTTAATTAGTTTGTTGTTTTCTGTTCTGGCTATTTTTTTGCAACTAAATTTTGTTAGTTTTGTGCTAGCAGTATGATGTGTCAGTCCTGTGAACTTGATTTGTCATGTGCCCTAGATGAAGACAAAGCATTGGATGTTTTTATCAATTACAGCATTATTCTCTCATCCTTAACTTGCCTGAAATGTGACAGTAAGTGCCTAATATGAAAAGATCAGAAGATATTTAGGTGAAGTAACCAATATTAACCTGTTAGATTAATTGAAGGCAAAATTTTACAAGACACCTGCATTGCTATGAAACATTGAAATGGGGGCATGATGCTGGTAAGTGTTATTTTGTAAAAATGCGTTTGCATTACTCACCTACCGGATACTCTGTTAGTTGGGTCACGGCAGCTGCTGCTGGTTGCTGAGATGGGAGATTGAGCTGCCAGTGAGGACCACCCAGAGGGCCTTCAATTGAATGAAAATAACTCCTTTGACTTCAGCATCACCCGCACTGCTAAGAATGAGAGAAATGAGGTGAGCAAGTTCCCAATTTTAGTATGGTTGAGATTATGTCAGATAGGCGGCTCCTACCAATTTGAAACTGGGTTCTCACCTTTAAGATCTCTGGGGCATAGCCAGTCTGCCTCTTTTAAAGACTTACTCTTCAGCTTATGGTGGGAGGATTTAAGAAAAGTAAAATGTCCTTTGCCTAATTTAATCAACGAAACAACAATAACACTTACGAGGTTAACTGCATCAGCAGGCAAGTTTTTACAGGTAACTAAAGAAAATATGAACAATTTTATTGATCATACACCAATGTGTATTCAGAACCAACTAAGCACTTGGGCAAAAAAAAAAATATTACTACAAAACAAAAGAAACAAACATCATTAGTCCCATACCACACACAAAAATGTCAACATAAAACCATTAAATTATTGGCCATCACCAGCCCATTACCACACAAAGAAGACAAGACTTACAAAAAAAAGGAACTTACGTAACTAATGCAAAAACAACAAAGAATATTAGTCACTAGGGCAAGGTCAATGAGTGTTACCCAAATTGTATAAACCGGATAAGTCCCAGATGTGTTATTTTAAACCACTTCATCTCACAATCATTAAAGGTATTCTTGGCTCAATCAGTGCAAACAAAAGCGATGTTTATAACAAAAAAATATGTGAATGGCTTCAGCATTTGTGCAGGTATTGGGGAAGAAAAAGCTTTGTCCAAATTCACTTCAATAAGTAAATGTCCTAGCCAAAAACAAATCCCTGATAAAGAGAAGAAAAACCCAACAACATTTAGAGATTATCCCCCCAGCACTGTCATCAGTGGACACACAGGAATCCATGAGTGCAATGATGCCAGAAAAGGGAGCAAAATTGACAATGATAAGTAATGTTCTAAAATTTTGGGATATGTATTTGCATTAATATGTTGCTCATAAGGCAGCTAAAAGTACAATTTAGTTCACAGCCTGAGAAAGCTCAAAATCCATTGTGATGCATATTGATAACTGAAGTTAGGTTTTTCAACAAGGTCTTTATAAAGGAAATCAGGCATTCAAAAATGATTATTATATTTACATTTTTAAGTGATCCAAATATGAGAGACATGGTTCTTATAGCTAATGGATAAGCAATACAAAACACCAATGGTAAAAACAAGACTATAGGATCACCTACCACACCATCAAGGAGAAGTGAGATGCTTTCCCATCTCTTGAAATGGGTATATGATTGCCTCAAGCTTCTCTCTATACTGAGAGAATTTCAAAGCTGTTATAATCAGGCATATGATTGCCTCAAGGTGCTTATTATTCTCTATATTGAAAGAATTTCAAATCTGTTATAATCAATTAAAAAGAGAAGAAAAACATTTTTAGTAACTCTGAAGGCCTGGCTTTCTAAGAAAGCTCTGGCCCAATGGGGATTACTGAAACCTCCCAGGCCCTACTGAGGGGTTTGGGAGCTCTCAGGAATCCTTCCCAATTGTGGAGTTCCCACCAACTTGGGGTGTTAATCATACCATCTCAACATGCTACAGTAACGAAACATATATCAATCGATAGAGCAGAAAAAATGGTGCAAGCAGCTATGTACCGTATCATTTTGAAAGTATTAGAAAATAACACTATGAAGATGTTACTAGGCCTATAATAGCTTACACCATTTGGATCTTTTCCATTTCATGTATTGTTTCTGATTTTGTTGAAAATAAGGTATTTAATGTAGGTTAACTGAATGCCCAGTTAGGTCAACTGTACACCCTTGATGATTGGTTAGGTTAAGTCGTGATATTTTTTAGTTTTAACGAAAATATCACAACTTAATCTAACCAGTCATCAAGGGCATGCAGTTGACCTAACTGGGTATTCAGTTGGCCTAACTGGCCATTCAATTGACCTACATTAAATATCTTATTTTCAACAAAACGGAAACAGTACATGAAATGGAAAAGATCCAAATGGTGTAAGCTATGATAGGCCTAGTAACATCTTCATAGTGTCATAACTTTATTTTCTAATATTTTCAAAATGATACATAGCTGCTTGCACCATTTTTTCTGCTCTATCAATTGATATATGTTTTGTTACTGTAGCATGTTTCATGGCAATGCGGGTGTCTTGTAAAGTTTTACCTAATTGAATTCCTGGTTAGGTCAACTGAATGCCCAGTTAGGTTAATTGAATGCCCAGTTAGGTCAACTGTACGCCCTTGATCATTGGCTAGGTTAAGTCATGATATTTTCATTAGTTTAAACAAAAATGACGAGAGCAAACTTTTCTGGTTAATTTTGGTGTTTTGCACATTTCCTATGGTAATGTGTCATTTATGAGATCTTGTAACATGACCATATCCTATATGTTTATGTTATGATATATCAAAAACTACACATTTGCACAGGAAACCAATGGCAGATTCATGCAAAGCACCTTGAAATTGACCAGAAAAGTTTGCTCTCATTATAAAACCAGACTGGGAGTAAAATTGAATATTTACCAACTTAACTAACCTAAATAAACTTAACCTAATCAAACTAATTGATTTGCTAAGTTTTGCAAAAATCTGTGAACATTAACAACAATAACAAAAACTACTACTACTACAATCATCACCATTGTACGAATTGCATTAAATTTTATATATTCCTTAAAATTATTGCAATTTTTTATTTTTGAAAAGTTTATATAGCTGTATATATAGTTTTTTCTGCTCTATCAATTGATATACGTGTTATGAGTGTAGGATATGTCATTGCTATATGGCATTAAAATAATATTTACCTTTTATTTTTAGTGAATAATCTGAATAATGTGCAATATAATAATGAATTGTTAAAGAGGAACAATGAAAAACTGAAATATAGAAATACAGTGATCCCCCAACCTGCACAAGGGTTCCATTCCTGAAAAAGTTTGTGCAGGTTGGAACGATCTCCCCATAATATAAATGGGGTTAGGGGGTAAAAGTTTTAAAAAATCATTTATAAAGTAATTTTTACCTGAATAAAAGCTTTTAAATCATTGTACAATAAATGTATAATAATAATATTGCATGTAAAATAATATACAGGGTGTACATAAAGTCAGGATCTATTTTTGTGAAGCACTTGGAAATTATATGGAATTCAATCATAAAGTGATAAAGTGGTAACATTTATTAAATAATTAAGAGTAGGATTCGACGTGACGCCCATCAGTATCCCTGCATAGCTCAAATCATTCCGCAGCATTTCTAAACACATTCTGGAGCATTTGCGGGGTTATGTTATCTGCAGCAGTTCGTATACGTGTACGTAAGTTTTCAAGACTCGTAATCTTCGTCTGATAGACGTGCGATTCGATAAAGCCCCATGCAAAGAAATCTAAAGCGGTTAAATCTGGTGATCTCGCTGGCCAAGGTCTGTTGCTTTGGCGTCCGCTCCAGCGATTTGGAAAATGTCCATTTAGATAATCCTGAACAATTTTGGCATAGTGACAAGGAGCACCATCATGTTGATAGACGACGGGGATAGGATTGTTAGTACCCTCGTCTATCAACATGATGGTGCTCCTTGTCACTATGCCAAAATTGTTCAGGATTATCTAAATGGACGTTTTCCAAATCGCTTTATCAAATCGCACGTCTATCAGACGAAGATTACGAGTCTTGAAAACTTACGTATACGAACTGCTGCAGATAACATAACCCCGCAAATGCTCCAGAATGTGTTTAGAAGTGCTGCGGAATGATTTGAGCTGTGCAGGGATACTGATGGGCGTCACGTCGAATCCTACTCTTAATTATTTAATAAATGTTACCACTTTATCATTTTATGATTGAATTCCATATAATTTCCAAGTGCTTCACAAAAATAGATCCTGACTTTATGTACACCCTGTATAACAAGAAGTATAAATAGTAAAAACTCTTAAAAAAAAAAAAAAAAAAAAAATTTCAAAAACATCACACTAAAAACAAAAGTAATAATCCAGAGGAGCATTAGAAAGATGACTCAATATAAACTAGCAAGTCGTACAAGAGATGAGCTACTGGGCATGTTGCTGCAAATGTGAAAGTATCATACATACATATTGTACATGTAAGTATCGTACATATCATACTGCATGTGCAAAAAAGTGTTAAGTAATTTTTTAATATTTACCACAATTTTAAAAAATTCATGCTGATCTATCTTTGAGTCTTAGCTCGTGCAGATTGAAAAAAGGGTAGTGAAATGTGTCTGTCCTATGTCTGAATTCTGTAGGTTGGGGGATCACTATATAGAACTCGAGAAGAGCATTTAGTATGGTACCGTACCTATGCACATGATGAGATAAATGATCTTAAGTCTAGCTTAAACTTACTTAGCTACTAAAAACAATTATAGTATGGAAATGATAAAAATTGAGCACAATTCAATTAGGAACAAATTAAGCAGCTTAGATGATAATTCATGTACCAGTAACTTAATCATAATGGAGGTAGCTCAAATGAATAGAGAAATGAATGGTGAAACTAAGAAAAAGGTGGAGGACATAATAAAAGATAGACTGAATTTGGGGAATATCAAGATCAAAAGTGCCTGTAGATTAAAAAAAAAATTCTACCACAAAAGGCAAATTCTAGAGTTAAAGACACGACTGAATCTTAGATGTCTATGGCAGCTATAAAAGTAATATGTGAGGATGAAACTCGCAGAGATTTAATACTAAAAAATGGAAGAAAGCTGAGAGGATAAAAAATTTTCGCCAATGACAATGTATGTGAAGAAACAGAAAATTCATAAGAGAAAAGTTCCCTGAACTCATAGAAGTGAGAAGACTCGTGAAAGTTGCCTACTTCCTTGAAGCAAAGTTAATTATTAAAGAGAGAGAGACTCCTCCAACACAATACTTCAGTCAAAGGAGTTCACCTTGTGAGTGAAAGAACATTCTAAGCTATGATAATTACGAAAAAGCCAGCTGAAAGTTAACACACACAGGAGGCCTGTGAATAACTCCACACACAATCTCCTCAGTTGACTTTCCTATTCTCAGCTCAACTAGGTGGTAACTCCTTATTCTCATATTCTGTATTCAGTGAAATTGTTTGAAAACTACTGTTAAAATGGCTTTCATTGATAAAGACTTTCATAATATATGTGCAAATATTAATTATTTTAATTCATTAACAAAAAATTCTAGCTATATCCACTTTAGAGAATCTAGAATAGTAATCTGGTGTAGGCAATTGCATGGTCTCATTGATGGATGAGTTAAATGCCTTTGTATTACAAAAAGATATTTATAGAAATCTTTCAGTGCTAAATCTAAATATTTGAAACTTACCTAGGAACTATAACTAGGTACTTATTGGCCCTTTGGAAAATTTCTATGGTCAAATTTAGTGTCATAATTCTCTCAGAAACCTCTGGTTAAATAGCAGTATTAAAAACCTCTATAATATAGATAATTACATTGCTTATCATACTGCAAGAGATGGTCAGGCTGTGGGGGGGGGGGGGGGAGTATCTCTGTGTATGTGCATAAAACTTACAACTCTGATGAAGTATTTTCTGTATTAATAGTGATACTGAAAACCTGATAGTTAATATAAAAGACAAAAGTAATGTATATTCTGTTCATGCAATATATACGGTAGACCACCTAATACCGGTACTAATATCAATAGCTTTTTAATTCACTTAGATAACATGTTATGCAACTTCCATAAATTGAATGCCCTAGTTGCGGGTGACTTCAACATCCGTTTGCAATCTGAAGCAATCTCTCATAAATTTTTGAACTTAATGAATTCTTTCTATCTTAGTCATACTATTACCAAACCCACTTGAGTCTGCAACTTTGGTAATTGAATAACAGAATCTATGATTGATAATATATTTGTAAATAGCAATGCCCTCACAAATTCTGGAATTATAACCACAAACATCAGTGATCATTTTCCTACTTATGCTATACAGGTATGGGGCCATTCAAAAATTATGTAATGCTAGTTTTGCTACAGCTTGACACCCCCACCCCCTTATAACATTCCATAACAATGCTAGACCAGATACCCCCTATTAGGGGTTACATAACATCTTAGTGGGTGTCTGGTCTAGTGTTATAGAACATTACAAGGGGGTGGGGGTATCAAGTTTTAGCAAAAATAGCATTTTGTAATTTTTGAATGGCCTCTATCCCTCGCATAATGTGGTAGATGCATTCCTGGAGATTCTGTGTTACATGAGGGAATTGTAACATAGGTCTATAGGGATAGGTGCAGCCCCCACCCCAAGTCACCACAAAAATTAAATATGTTGGAAAATAAAATTTTATTATTAATAATAAAAATATCTGAGGAAGAAAACATCTAACAAATAAAATACATATTAAGTAAATAAAATATATATTAAGTAAATAAAATAAATAAAACAATAAATAATACTCACTGAGTCACCGTAAGGGTCTCTTAGAGCTAGCTTTTTAATCATCAGTACCTTAGCGCTTTCATCACATTCTGACCCACAACTCTGTGGTACTGGTGGTGGGAGGGCTATTGCTGGCTGTCTCCCTCAGGAGCAGGATCATCATGGTCTTGTTCTCCTGATAGAGGCACCTGTGGCACTGAAGAAGGCTCTGACTGATGAGATTGTGTGAAAAACCTGTCCAAAGTGAATTGCTTGGCTGCTGCCTTATTACGGAGCATTTGATGGTAACAGGCCAGCATGGTGTCACAACCTTGGCTCACCACAGTCACACAGGTAAAGTCATCGTCATGCTTCCTCAAGGATCTTGGCCATGAGCACTTTCATGGGAGCTACTTCTGGTTGTTCAGCCTCCTCATATGCTGTGCCTGTCAAACTTCTGTAGCTCCTTGGTGGTCAGGGGCTTACTGTGAGAAGCCAGTAGCTCCTCCACATCATTGGTGCCAACTCCCTCGATGCCTGCATCAGTAGCAAGTAGGGTGATTTCACCCTTAGCCTGAGGCAGTTCATCCTCAAACCCAGTGAAATCATTGATGTTATCCAGGTGGAGTCTCTGCCAAACATTTTTGAGTATTTTTTGAACCATGTAATGATGAAACCACATTGTATGGGGCTGTGTTAAGCAGGGGATACATGTATACAATAACATTGTTCAGGTTGCGGATAAAACAATTATTGATTACAGAATATTCTCAGAGGACTGACAGAGGTTAACAAAAGAAAATTTATTGGGGCTGTAGAAAATACTTGATTTGACTATGACACACCTATGAATGACCCAGATGATATGTTTCAGTTCTTCTATGACACCTTATTCTATATTTTAAATACATGCTTTCCTTTAACCCTTCAAATATGGGAAGCATACATTAATGTACATTTAACCCTTCCCCCATAGCAGAAGGGTTAAGGAGGAAAACAGTTTTGCCTGAAAGTATTGCAAATCCATGGATCACTCCAGCAATTATCACTTCAACAAAGAACAGAGATAAATTATTCAAATTGCAATTACAAAGCAAAATTCATATAGTACAATATACTCAATATAGAAACAAATTATCTAAAATAATCAAAATTGCAAAATATAAGTATTATAACAATCATTTTTCCAAACATAAAGAAGACATGAAAAACACTTGGACAACCCTAAAGTCTTCTTGGAAACCACATTAAGAAAAATTTAAGAGAGAAATTAAATGTTGATGATAAAGAAATTACTGATGATACTTCTATTGCAAACTCTTTAAATATACATTTTACTTCAATAGCAGATAAGATTCACTCACAGTTACTAAATAATAATCACTCGACTCTCAAATATATGCCACCCAGCCAACTAAATTCATTTTCTTTTGTTCCTGCTACCTCTACTGAGATCAGGAATGTTATTGGTAAGTTAAAAAATACAAAAAATAACATAATGTTCCTGTAACCATATTGAAACTTGTTGAAGATAAGATATCTGTAACTTTGGCTGAAATTATCAATCACAGTATTTCTAAAAGAATATTCCCATTAATGCTAAAAACTGGTTGTATAACACCCTTTTTAAAGGTGGTGATCCAACACTAATAACAAATTACAGGCTGATGTGTTCATTAACTGTGTTCAGCAAAGTTTTTGAAAAAATTTTAAAAAGTAAAATAGTGATATTTAGAATCCTACAATATATTATCTCCAAATCAATATGGCTTCCATAATAATAAAACAATGGAAATGGCTATTTTAAATATTATGGAAAATGCAAATACAGCTAAGAGAACAAAGAAATAATGATACAAATATTTATGGGTTTGAGTAAGACATTTGATGTAATAGACCATAATATTCTACTTAATAAATTACTGTATATTGGGGTGTATTAGTTGGTATTTTAAGCTTAAAATTATGCCCTTAAAGTAGGGCTTGTATTTAAAGACAGGTCTACCTGTCATAGGTCCTCAGTCCTGCATTAGCTCACTTTTGGTCAACATCTGAATTGGCTCCATATGACAAAGCACATGCAAATGTATCTCAGGATGTATATAATGAACTTATGATGTCAGATGATGATTATGAAGGATTTGATAACTAATTTTTAAAAGGTTTTTACAAAGTTTTACTTTTTTATGTTGGCAAGTTGGTGGTTGACTTAAACACCCAGAATAGGCTAAGATCTAAATCTGAAATTGAAAGTTAGGGGATTGACTAATCTGGACCATAGACTTTATACGCCCCAATATATGGTATATTGTTACGGCTTTAGAGGAGCAATCAGTGATTGGTTTAAAAGCTATTTGTCTAAGGGGTATTATTTTGTATCATTAAATAAGGTTTGCTCAACTAAAGCACTTGTCAAACATGGTGTGCCACAGGGCTCACTTCCGGGTTCTCTATTATTTTTATAATATATAAATGACCTTCCACATTCATCTGATATACTAAACTACATAATGTTTGCAGATAATACAACTGTCTTTTTCTTGCAAAGATATTAATTCAGCTAAGAATATATTTAATTCCAAATTCATCAGTGTAATGAAATGGTTAACCACCAATAAACTCTTCCTAAATGCCAGTAAAACAAATTTCATGATTTTTACTAATAAAAGAAATGTATATCTTTATGAACTTAATATTAATGAAATCACTGTAAAGGAGTGTACTGTAACAAAATTTCTTGGTGTACTGCTAGACAAGAATTAGCAATGGAGTGATCATGTGAATTATATCACAAAAAATATTTCAAGGAGCATTGCTATAATGTTTAAACTTAGAAATGTAGTCCCTAAACAGATTTTATTGATGCTTTATCATACTCTTGTTCTTCCTTATATAATGTACTGCACCCTTGTTTTGGTATCTTTGTCATCCAAAAAAGAGCAATAAGGTTATTATCTGATGCCATGCCTTTGGATGGGGCAACTTTGACACCAGTACTAGTTTCTACTCTACAGCAAGGTAGCTGCTGAATTTACATCTATCTCTTAGTGATCTAATCCTGAGGTGTTCACTAATATCAGAATCTGATAGCTTCAGTTGTCTTCCCATATCTTTTATCATCAGTGGTCCCAATTTTATTATTTCTTCATTAGTTTTTAAAAATGTATTTGAAAAGCCTTCATTCATTTATTAATTTCTTATTGAATCTAGGCAGGCAAATATAAATTTTTTTTGATTATATATATATATATATATATATATATATATATATATATATATATATATATATATATGAAAATTATTTCACGAAAGTAACACGTGAAAAATATTTATGATAAATAAAACCACGAAGGAAAGGAAACACAAAATGGTGCTCAAGCGCTTTCGTCTAATGACATCCTCAGGAACACTGAAGTACATAAAAAGGTTACAGCCTATATATAGGTTACAGAAAGAAAAAAAAGAGAAAAAATAAATAACATACACACACACACACATATATATACATATACATACATATCTATATATACAAATACATACATACATACATACATATATATGCAATAAACAGAGAAGTAAAAATAAAAAATTAAAAATTAAAACCTTAAAGGATTACCAGTGAGGCGTACAGATTTGTAAGGAAAAATATCGATTTTTAGCACAAGATCAAATGGATTATAAAAATACAAATTTATACTGGAACTCTGCCCAGGTTTTAACACACTGCTGCCTATGGTCAGGTTTCGATATATATAAAAAAAAAATAAAATGCAAATTAAAAGTTAATAAAGTAGCAGACAAGTTTACCAAAGATTTAATGTTTTACCCTTCTTATCTAAATCTGTTTTAAAGGAATTCAAAATAACAGGATCGAGTTGAAAAAGACCTTGCCATTATCCAACTTTCAAATAACTTCAACATAAGCAAAGGTCTTTCTCAACTCGATCCTGTTATTTTGAATTCCTTTAAAACAGATTTAGATAAGAAGGGTAAACATTAAATCTTTGGTAAACTTGTCTGCTACTTTATTAACTTTTAATTTGCATTTTATTTTTTTTTATATATATCGAAACCTGACCATAGGCCAGCAGTGTGTTAAAACCCGGGCAGAGTTCCAGTATAAATTTGTATTTTTATAATCCATTTGATCTTGTGCTAAAAATCGATATTTTTCCTTACAAATCTGTACGCCTCACTGGTAATCCTTTAAGGTTTTAATTTTTAATTTTTACTTCTCTGTTTATTGCATATATATGTATGTATGTATGTATTTGTATATATAGATATGTATGTATATGTGTGTGTGTATGTATGTTATTTATTTTTTCTCTTTTTTTTCTTTCTGTAACCTATATATAGGCTGTAACCTTTTTATGTACTTCAGTAAGGAAAAAATGGGCGAAATTTCATTGGCCTATTAGGAGGGGAAGGGTCCCCTCATTGACCTTGTTTATTCGACCCTATATGAACAAACGTAAATGCTCAGCATTAATCATTCTAGAATGGAAGAATGAAATGTAAATTCTTTCTAATGACTAAATTAAAGGAAATGGAAATTCTTCCTAATGGCACATTTCATTTCAGGGGACAGAGGATCTTTTTGTCTGCTGAGGGGAACTGCTGGCGGTGGTATTCAACGACTTGGTACACGAGCTGCCGTTCCTCCTCTTTTTTGTCAGCCCCTCATTGAAATCTTCCGCCAGTTTCACTGCCCATTCTGCCGCGTCGTTCACAGACTTCAACGATGGTGCACATCCTTCGAGATCTATGGGGTTTTTTGGAACCGGCAGCTTCAGGCAATGAAAAAGGTTTTGAGTCCTTTTCGTGACCAAGGTGCTCAAATCCTACCGTCTCACGGTCAAGACACACTTTCCCTCCAGCTGACGCAGACCTTTTGGGTTTTCAGTCTTCTTGTGCAGGTTTTGGAGCATGGCCGTCTTCTCTGCATCGGTGGTTTTGGAGGAGAACATAGCGAGTCCGGCTAAATCTTCGCTTAGGTACCAGAGGTGGCCCCGGAATTTTGTCAATGCGGCGGTACCTACATCATGATCCACCGCCTTGTACCGCTCTAGGTCCTCCAACAGCTCCAGGTCATTGACGGGCGTGTCTGCCGTCAATGGAGCCTCGAACCACCTCTGGAGGTAGATGGTGACGGCAAAGACATTTATCCTGCGTAGTGACCGGACCTCGTGAGCGGTCAGGTGGAATTGGCTTCGGAAGATGAACATCTTAAGACAGTAAATGCCTTTCGCCATCCACCTGGCCCGGTGGTATGCTCCAGGATGATTGTACCGGAGATCTCGTTTGCCATGACCATCGAGGAAGACCAGAGTGAGGATCAGGAACCCGGTAATCGTCTCTTGGGTAGCCAATTCAGCTGGTCTTCAATGAAGTGGACAATCTGCTCTTTTTTCAACGCCACCCATTCCGAAAGGATGTCGCTTGGGCCATCGCCGTTGAACGGAGAAGCCTGCTTCTGGTCGATGAACTCCCATTGGGATTTGAAGCGAGGCAACAGCGCAATTTCGGGGCCAGAAGACCTGAAGAACAGTCAAGACTGAGGTGATTACCATTCCATCATGTGGTGTCTGCAAGCCAGGAAGAGAACGCGGCGGTCCATTTGGTCCTGGATAATCGTACAAGCGCTGCTGTTGTGTCGAAGCAGAGACTGGCAATCCATGGTTGAACTTGCGGCCAATCGTCCAGCACCTTCAGAACAGCTCCAGCCATCCGCTCTCCCGTGCTGTCAGGGATTTTTGGGATCGCCAACAACTTCTCAAGATTCTTCCCGCTGACCAGCACTGGTATGTGATCCAATTTCCCTCCATCCGAATCAGGGAGGTGTTTGCCATCAAAGTGGACGACAAGCAGCGTATCAGGATTGAACTCGGTCTTGATTCCTGCTGCCAAGTTCTTCCTGGACTTCTGCCGTGAATGGTGAAGACTTGATTTGGACAAGGTGACTGAGGATAACTCAACTCCCACGGCAGCGAGTGCTGGAGCCACAATGTGCATCGCTTGGCGTACTGAGGTTCCAGTTCGATCCAGGGCTGCAGCAAAATTGGGATATGGATGATCCTCCTTGCCGACACTTGGCCGTCCTTGGGAGCGGATCGAGGAGCCGAAGGACCAGGAGAGGAATATTGGACATCATCATTGGATGCTTCGGCCATGGACTCCGAAGAAGAAGAAGACCCACTTTTCACTGTTCCTTTTGCTTGCAGTGAGTCCATCTCTTCGCAGCTTTTCTTCTTCCTCTTCTCTTTGTGGTGGGATTCGGATTAACCTAACGGCACCACGAATAAGAATTTTTCTTTTGTTTAAGACCCCCACGAAACCAGGCTGCTTACCTTGAAGGGTTGTTGGATCCAGGCTCGCTGCCCAGACCCCGATTCCACGACTGCTGGCTCCTGCCACCAACAGTTTCTTACTTGCCAGAATAGCTTCCTTCTGTTAGTGGTTCCTATCTCCGGCATCCCCTTCCTAACAGAACTTAAAGTTCCCTTGGTCCAATAACGGTCTTCAGCCTCAGACAAATCCAGCCTGACTTTAGTTTCCTCTGTTATGTTCTTTATTTTCTCTTGTCAAATTACCCTCTTAAACTATATTTTTTATTATTTATATTTCCACACATGCGCCAATTGGTTCCCCCACTTCTCAAAACTCGAGTTTTGACACACACGCCGACACTTTTAAACCTCAGAAGCGTCTCTTTTACTAAATTTGTTTATTCTTCTTTTCATTTGTTTGTTTGTTAATACTTAACAATTTCAGTACTTTATTATTCATTTACTAACAGGGTTTAACAAGCGACTGTCCAACTCTCACTCTTTTTCCCATACTAATTTAATAAAACTGTTTTATTCCTCATTCCTTGTTTACAAGTTTAACATTTCTTTATATAACTTATTGTTTAGTCTTTTCATTCATTAAAATATTAACATTAACATATCTTATAACTATTTCTTTATTTATTTGTTTGCTAATATTAATATTTAGTACTTAATGTTTATTATTTATTATCTTAATGCTTAATAGTTTACTACTATCTTTCTAATTTCTTATAACAGTTATCATTCTTATTCATTATTTGTTTGCTGGAAAGAGAGAGAGAACCATTAAAATCCTTTCTATAACAAATATTTCATTCAAAAATCAAAGAAATTTAATATATAAATAATAATAATCAAGGCCAGGGGGAAAGGGCTGAGAACTAAAAGGGGAAAGGGTTCACCCTCCACATCTTCCCCCCCCCAAGCTCCTTTCCACCTGTCTTGCCATATAGCCTACACACCTACTATATTACCCTAATATGGTTCTCTCTTTTTCCTTACAATTTTTATACCAAATATTTATTAACAAATTATTTACATAGATACCCTCTTTTTTTTCCGAAAAATAATTTTTTCATTTTCAAATATATATATATATATATATATATATATATTTTTTTTTTTTTTTTTTTTTTTTTTTTTTTTTACAATTTTTTTTTTTTTTTTTTTTTTTTTTTTTTTCAAAAATAATTGTTTTCAATTTTAAATCTTTTAAATCATTAATTACATACATGGCTATCATAAGAATAACATATTTACAAATTTACTTTATAAATCATTTATTTATTTAAATTATAATTCAGTTATTTAATAATCTTTATATTTAACAAATACAGTAAACATTCAAACATTCAATATTTAGGACTAACAGCTGGCTAACAATTACTTTCTCTTTAATAATTTACGTTATACTAAAAAAATATACCTACAATTTAATTTTTTAATTTATTTACAATAGTTATTTACAATAGTTATTTACAATACCAGGAATGAGGTTGAAACCTGCAAAGCAGCAAATCACCAGAGGCAGGTATCAGCAGGTCTGGGAACTCACCCAGGCACCTTCCTCCTTCAAGCACAGCCCAGCTTCTGGCCTCAAAATGTAGGCTGCCACCTGGTTGAATTTCCAACCACTCACTCTTTCACACATCATACAATACTACTATTTTTTTTTTTTTTTTCCTACAGAACACTACACCAATACTTTATACTACATTACCATCACCACTCCCTAAACACTGTTGCACTTTCTCTATCATTCTAACCCATCTACTTTTAATATCTTCTCTAATACTACTTGTTAATTCTACATCTAAGCTTTTATTCAACACATTTTCTTCTATCTCAAGCAATAACATTCTCACTTCCTCACAAAAATCAATCACATTCATTCTCTCCCTCATTCTTTCATTTATACTTCCTTCACCTCTATCTACTCCCCATTCATCCCTCACACTTTCCATTAAGGTCACAATACTTTGCTCAGTTACACTCCTTTCTCTCTCACATACATTTTCCCTTTCACTCTCAAGAATTGTAAATCCCACACTCTTAATGCCCCCTCCCTGACACAATCTTTCCACTTCTGAGTGAAGAGATTTCCCTTCTTCTCCCCTTCTCCTCCACCCTCGGAAAATCCCAGAAAAGAAAGGCCCTCAAGGTCTGAGACCCCAAAACCCTCAAACGAGAATTCCCCGGATGGACCAGGCTGGCACCATGAACCACCAAAGTCCCGAACATCCCATTCTAACTCTGCCTCACCCGCGGCTGTTCCAGAGTCCAACTGGGAATCCTTCAGCTCATATACTTCACCTATCTGCCTGGCTTTCTCACCTTTCATTCCCTTTCTTCTCACCTTTTTCTTCCTTTTTGCCCGCTTTGACACAATCAAGAACTCCAGATCTGCATCCATCCATTCATCCTGGATTCCCATCATGTTCTTGGTTTCTAGCGCTTTCTTTTGTTCCATCCTCTCACACATATCATACATTGGGTGACATACGATGTACTCCGGAGGTATTCGCCATTTGCGCAACTGCCGATGATGTGCTCTTACTTCTTCACACTGTCCATTCTCTTGCTCCCTCTCAATCACATACGTTACCCCATTCTCCCATACCTTTTTCACCACAAATGGACCCTCAAACTTTTGCGCCAACTTATACTCATTCCTTCTTCCAGCCTCATGCACCTCTTTCAAAACAAGCTCACCAACACCAAATGACCAAAATGCACACCAGCCTCTCTCCATCTATCACATGTATTCTCATTTAATCGTATATCCTTTTGCACAAACCTTCCAAATGTAGACACATACCTTCTTGGGGAAGTTTGAATGGCTGAGTGGTATGTCGAATTGTAGCACCAGGCAACTCTTGCCAACTCAGCATCCCACTCAGCCCCTTCCCATACATACAGCAGCATTTCACTTATCGTTTTCACCGTTCTCTCAGCCAAACCATTCGAAGCAGACATAACAGAGTTATTCTAACATGCTCTATCCCATTCTCACTCAACATTCTCTCAAACTAGCACCCCTAAACTCAGGCCCATTATCTGTTAAACACTTACGCGGCCTTCCAAGCATCATTGGAACATACTCTCTCTCATCACTCTCGCAACATGCTCACTTGTTTTATTCTCTAACGCAGCAACATACACAAACTTACTCTTGTGATCGACCCTACTAATATTCCAACTTTCCCTCTATTTTCGGCATACTCACAATATCAAACACCACAAGCTCCCAGGGTTCTTTCACTTCAATCTTTCGCACTGGGGGGCGGCTATACTGGGACTGGTATTTTCGCTTTTGGCAACTCTCAAGTAGTTGCCACTTCTGCAACAACCAGTCCCAGCCTAGGGTGGAAAACCATTCCTTTCATCAATTCCCATAACTTGTTTTTTCCCACATGCCCATACATCCTATGTGTAATAATCACCAATCCTACCATACCCTCAAATGTCATCACTGGCACACTCTGTCTCACCCACCTTATTTACCCTCATATAATATAGCACTCCCATCCATACAGCCAACTTTTTCGCATACCTTTTATACTCTTCCACCTCTTTTGACCACTCTCTCACATCTATACCATTATACACATATTCTCTCAACTTGCATATCACCTCATCTCCCTCTTGCATATCTAAAATATCTTCATCTCTCAACACTTCACACTGGTCTTCCACCTCTAACTCAATTGCTCCCACTAACACAGCATCTATACCTGTGCTCGGAAACATTCCCATACTGACCACATGCTCTCCTTCTCTCATTACTGAGCCCTGACCAACATCCACACTCAAGTTCATATTCTCAAGGAAATCAATTCCCAGTAGAAAATCCCAGGGCATTGATTCCCCTTTCAAGACTATGAACTTGTGCTCCCATACCTCTTTACATGCACCTAATCCCACCCTCAACTGCACAGCTTCATGTGACGCGACTGTTCCCCCTCCGATACCACGTATTCTCACACCCACTCTTTCTCGGGATACAGGCACATTCCTTCATCTAAATCACACAACACTCGCTCATTCACCAGACTGATTTGGGCACCTGTATCCACAAGACCCCTGTAGAGCTCAATAGGACCTTCTGGAACCCTTACAGGAACCACAGAAGGGCTGAGCTCTACCTCATCCACACAGTCACGTATCATCCATGGCCCCTCTAACATACCTACTTCCATACAACCTTCTCCCTCTGACTCTCTCTGTGCAGCTCTAACTTCATCCAAAACCCTTTCCAAATTTTCACCTGGCACTATGCTTTTATACCTCTTCCTTTCACTCACCCAATTGTAATGTACACCACTAATACACTGCAAATGCAAAATCAGGGCTCCTTTCTCCTCGATCCTTTCATCTTTATACACAATCGGACAATCACTACCATAATGCACATACACTTCAACTAAACAATGAGCTGACCACCATGAGGACCTCTTGAAAAAGAAAATACCCGGGCTCCCCATGGCTTTCAGCTCACGTACATAATTGCGGACCTTACAAACACCCATCCTTTCTGGTTTCTTAATCGCTTCATTCATAACCAAGGTCCGCAATTCATTCACACTCCCTGGTATTCTCATTTTTAACCCATCCAATTTCAAATCTTTCAACCCATACCATACACTTTCAAACAAACTGTCGCCACCCCCCCTACTTTCATGCAACTTTACTATTCCCACTGGCAAATACTCAGGGTCGACCACCTCTTTCTCACACCTTTCATTCACCCCAGGTATTCTTGACATAGGTCAGCCATACAATTCCTCTCCCCTGGCACATACTCAATCTTATAATCAAACTCACTCAACTCAAGCAAAGTTCTAGCAATTCTTCCATCCACAACTTTCATTCTCTCCATATATACCAAGGGCTGATGATCAGTCTTTAAAATAAATTTCATTCCATACAAAAATGACTTGAAAGCTTTCACACAAAACCTCATTGCCGCAAGTTCTCTCTCAATTGTACTGTACTTTCGCTCTGCCTTACTGAATGCTTTAGATACATACCCAATTACTCTCCTTCCTTCCTGTCCTTCCTCTCCCTGCAACTGGCACAAGCACCCACCCATACAAAATCCACTCGCATCTGTATACAATTCTAGCAAACTCGCTCCTTCACTCAGGTCCGGATAAGCCAACTCCACATCTTTCGCTGCTTCCACTCTCAATTGCTCAAATGCTTCATTCATCTTCTCCGTCCACACCAACTGAGTACTACCTTTCATTCCAGTCACTTCGGTCAGGGGTTTCGAAATCCCAGAAAAGATTTAAGTTCACGAACTGTCCGAGGTTTCGGGAACTCCTGACTTTTTCCATATACTCCCCACTCTTTCGTATACCACTCGAACTCACCTTGTGCCCCAGAAATGCCACACTTTCCCTGAACCACTCACACTTACTTGGTTTCACTCGTAGTCCGACTTCATCCAACACTTGCAGTACCTCTCTCATTATCTTCAGGTGCTCCTCAAATGTCTCTGTCATAATCAAAATGTCATCTATAAAACATATGACATTTTCCCTTGCAAACTTACCAAGAACACGATTCATTGCTCTCTGAAATGCAGCAGGTGCAGCTGTAAGTCCGAACGAGAGAGCACGGAACATATAATGATTCCTGGCTGTGGAGAAAGCAGTTATGGGACGAGACTCTGGCTCAACCGGCATCTGGTAATATCCCCTCAATAGGTCCAATTTACTAAACACCCTCTTTCCATGCAAAGAGTATACACTTTCATTTATCAAGCACATCGGAAACCTGTCTTTCACTGTCCTTTCGTTCACCATTCGATAGTCCACACACAAGCGAATCCTTCCATCAGGTTTCCGCACAGGCACTATTCTACTATTCCACGGACTTGTGCTCTGTTCAATCACTCCCATTCTCTCTAATTCCTCACACTGCTCTTCTATCTCATTCATTACTGGTGGGGAGAACCGTCTTGGCCTTTGGTAGATCGGAGTCTCATCCGTTAACTGGATCCTGAAGGGAGGTAGTTTTGTTAAACGGAGGTCATCATCTCCTCGGGCCAATACGCTCCTTTTCTCCCCTGCCAACTGCCACACCTGCATTCGCTCACTCTCACTCAACTGTTCGCCAACAATCACCTCCTTTCTGATTTGTTCAGTCGTCCATTCCTCCCCACATTCTTGCCCTCGTTCATCCGTTTGTATTCCATTTTCTCCCTCCTCACATACTTCCTCAATCACTGTATATGCTCTCCCTATCACATCCCCCTCATTTATTCTCTTTCGCCATGCACCCCCATCTTCCCTAGCTTGCACACAAATCCATGGGTTACTCTCATCAATTATACCATCATACACATGCCCAACTCTTTTCACTTTATAGGATGCATCCATACCATTCACAAAAATCATGCTTCCCTGCCTTTTTCTTCTATTATCACTCACTGGCCACTCAACATGCACCAATGCTGGGGTTCCCTTTTCCAGATTTACACTCTCAGATGCTCTCACCTCATACCCTTTTATTACCCTCATCCAATCCGATTCACTTCTCCCCACATAGAATTCACACTTACCCAACTCATTTTTCCACTCAATCATACGTCTAGCAGGATGGATCACCAATCGATTCTTTTTCAAAAACTCATACCCCAGAATCATGTCATACTTTTCACTCTCCTTATCAACCACATAAAGCACACATTCTTCCATTTCACACCCCATCACTTTCACTTTAATCTGCACCTCTCCCAACACTCGTACTGGGATGTTCCCAACCCCTTTAATTTCCCCAGTTACTCCCCAATTCACTCTTCCTAATTCATTCTCTTTACACAAACATCCAATTCCTTGCTTACTTATTAAATTAGGTGAACATCCTGTATCCACTAATGCCCTCCATACACTCCCTCCCCATTCAACAGGAATAACCATACACTCTGCCTTTTTCTCACTCGCTCTCACTTCCTTATTCACTTGACACCATCCTGCTAATGCCTCAAATACACATTCATCATTCAGAGAAGCAGGGACCCCAACCCCAATGAGAGGCCCCTGCCCTATGCGTTTCCCGTACTGGGACCAGCCTCGCCATTTCCAGTGACAGCACCCCCTTGAGGGCCCTGCCTCTGAGGTTGAGGAGCTGGCATGGCTGACACTGGCCGATTTCCTGCATGAGAGACAGGACTCCCTCCCGCCGGTGCCGGAGCACCCTGCTGTTGGGCTTGACAGAACCGGGCAATATGCCCAAAGTTCCCACATGCCCTACATTCATACCCAGGTGTTCTGCATTCATACGCCATGTGTCCCATCTGCCCACATGCAAAACACGCACCCACTCTTCTTCTACAGGTCTCTATACTATGTCCCCCTCTACCGCAATATGCACACCCTCTCACATTCCCCATATTCCCTCCATTCACTGGCCCTCTTTGCTCATTCATTGTTGACTGGCCTTGAAGCCCTTGCCTTCTATACGTTTGCCCCAGCATCGGACCATTCATTCTGGGACCCGATGTGGGAGGAGGCCCTGGTTGTTGCATGGCCGACCCTCCATACACCCTTGTGAATTCGTTCACAAAGTTAGCCAGCATTTCCATTGGGTTTTGGGCCATGGATGCTTGGCTAACTGGAGGGTGACCTGGCCTAGTATTTCTTAATGCGTCCGCATAACTAGGAAACACAGGTACTTGTTCCTCCCTCATCGCTGTCCCCATTCGCACATCTGCTTCCCTATTACGCCCAATCACACTCTCATACACTCGGTCCTCTAACAATTCCAAGATTTCATGCCACTTCAAACGTGTCCCTCTCACTCTTACACACTCTTTCCTCTTAACATTCAAAAACTCTCTCACACTCTCAGGTACTGTCTCAATCAACTTTCTTACCAACCTTTTATTCTCATCTATCCCATCATCTCCAAATTTCTTTCTCGCCAAAGTTTCAAGTCTATATGCATACAAATCAATACTCTCCCCCTTCTGCATCCTTGCTCTCTCAAAATCATCCTTCTTTCGATATTTCACACCCCCTCTTATTCTTAACACTTGCTCCACCAATCTCTCCCTTAACACCTCATACTTCACAGGCACTCCTGAATTTACAACAACATTGTAAAACTCTAGCAACCTACCTTCCAAACAGTCACCCATCTCTTTCACCCAATACTCAGGAGCGTCTGGATACTTGCTCTTACAATAACGTTCATACTCTTTCAAAAACTCTTGTACATCTCTTCCACTATAAACATTAAATTTTGCAACCTTCGGAATCTCCCTAATTAAGATTCCCTTATGCACTCTTACACCCTCACTCATTTCAGTCTCACTCTCACTCTCATACATACTGTCCTCAATGCTGGAATAGAGGGAGTCATCTGCACTAACGCAGCGTTGAACCTTCCGAGAAGCCCTCTTACCAGATGCCCTCCGAGCCCCCTTCATTCCCGCCTTGCCCCTCTTAGCCTGCCCTTCCATCCTCTTACCTTTCTCCCTCTGATCCTCACCCTCAAGCTTCTTCTTACCCTCCTTAGGGGTGGAATGCACCATCACCTTGTAAGGTCTTTCTTCTTTCCCCTCACTCACGCTTTCACTCCCTTCTCCTTCCAGGCCCCCTACTGCTACATCCTTTAGATGTGCCCCTTTCTTACTACCAACACCCTTACTATTTTCCCCTTCAAAACCCCCTTCCCTTCCTTTTTCACTTTCCCATCAAGCTTGCCCTCCAACTCACTCATTCTCTTAACCATTGCCTTTAACCCATCATCCATCTCTTTCTTACTCTCAATCATTCTTTCTTCCATCTCTTGACGACAAACTACTAATTCTTTACTCTGTTCCTCTAATCTACTCTGCAATTTCCCCAAAACATTCTCTAATTCTGCCTTCTGTAACTCTAACTGATGGTTCCTAGCCTTTTCTACCTCTAATGCCTCCTCTATCTCCCTCAACCTCCTTTCTAACTCCTCCTTGGTAGGCATCTCTAAAGATGCTACCCTACTTCACTTCTACTCTATTACTACTACACCCAACCTACAACTACTCTTTCACTCTTCTTCTATACAACCCAACCAGGAAACAACCCACTTTTCTGAGTGGAAGTCCCTGTTCGGGCGCCACTTATTTTATGTGGTGGGATTCGGATTAACCTAACGGCACCACGAATAAGAATTTTTCTTTTGTTTAAGACCCACGAAACCAGGCTGCTTACCTTGAAGGGTTGTTGGATCCAGGCTCGCTGCCCAGACCCCGATTCCACGACTGCTGGCTCCTGCCACCAACAGTTCTTACTTGCCAGAATAGCTTCCTTCTTAGTGGTTCCTATCTCCGGCATCCCCTTCCTAACAGAACTTAAAGTTCCCTTGGTCCAATAACGGTCTTCAGCCTCAGACAAATCCAGCCTGACTTTAGTTTCCTCTGTTATGTTCTTTATTTTCTCTTGTCAAATTACCCTCTTAAACTATATTTTTTATTATTTATATTTCCACACATGCGCCAATTGGTTCCCCCACTTCTCAAAACTCGAGTTTTGACACACACGCCGACACTTTTAAACCTCAGAAGCGTCTCTTTTACTAAATTTGTTTATTCTTCTTTTCATTTGTTTGTTAATACTTAACAATCAGTACTTTATTATTCATTTACTAACAGGGTTTACAAGCGACTGTCCAACTCTCACTCTTTTTCCCATACTAATTTAATAAAACTGTTTTATTCCTCATTCCTTGTTTACAAGTTTAACATTTCTTTATATAACTTATTGTTTAGTCTTTTCATTCATTAAAATATTAACATTAACATATCTTATAACTATTTCTTTATTTATTTGTTTGCTAATATTAATACTTTAGTACTTAATGTTTATTATTTATTATCTTAATGCTTAATAGTTTACTACTATCTTTCTAATTTCTTATAACAGTTATATTCTTATTCATTATTTGTTTGCTGGAAAGAGAGAGAGAACCATTAAAATCCTTTCTATAACAAATATTTCATTCAAAAATCAAAGAAATTTAATATATAAATAATAATAATCAAGGCCAGGGGGAAAGGGCTGAGAACTAAAAGGGGAAAGGGTTTACCCTCCACATCTTCAGCTGCTCGGCGTTTCTCCCGCTCCGCTGCCCTGTGAGCAAACTCCAGGTCCTCTCCTCCGATGTACATCTTCCGCACGGTTCGCTGGTCATTCAGAAAGTCTCGATCTTCGGGGACTTTGATGAGTTTCATGGCGTTGGCATGAGCTGTTTCGAACAGTGTATTCAGGTTGGCTTGGAATCCCTTTTCCCGCTCCAGTTGCTTCTCTCCCCCACGGTTTTGGTTTCTGGCAACCTTCTCGTAGTCCGTGGAGAGGGCCTTGATCCTCTCGATGCACTTGGGCTTGTGGGAGGTCGGAATAGATGCCCGAGCCCACACCGCCATAACCTCATCAGCTACCACATTGGCAGCTTCCGCTGTGGACATTTTTTTCTTCCGAGTGAAGAACAACAGACGTCGAAGAACATCTCCCACTGTCGGGAGTTGACACAGCGTTTCCAGGGGTTCATTTCGCAATACCCCCACCAACCGCACAGTCTCCTGCTTTCTTGTAACCATAACCTGAAAAGAAATATGCTACAATTAGTATAAGGTAGAGAGTAGCCGTTCAGCAATAGTAACACATGGTTTGAGGGACCCTTAAAATTAAAGAACACGAATGAAATTCATCTTGCTGGCATGTTTTCACGAGTGGAAGAAATTAGGGGGGTGTGCATGACAAACTTCAGGAACAAAAAAATTGGGACACACTAATATATATATATATATATATATATATATACATACATACACACACACACACACACACACACACACATTTAAGTAGGTATCTAACCATTATTAGCTAGACATATTGTATGATATATCTCCTTGGCTTAGCCTTATTTTTATCATATTAATATTCCTTAATTTTTCTTTTAAAGGCAATTGGAAAAGGATCCTTTGGAGTTGTCCATAGAGCTATTTGGGCAGGAAAAATTGTTGCTGTGAAGAAAGTGGAAACTGATACTGAGGTAATTCCAAAGTTACTGAATGTAGCCTTCCTTTGTCTTGCACATTAAAAATATATAGGTACTGGTAATAATTAACAATCACTTTCCAAATGTTCAACAAAGAAATAATGATGATGGTAATGGTAAAAATTGCTATTATTATTATATACACCAGGCATCGGCAACCTTTTTGGTGTTACGTGCCAATTCCATTTTTAAAAAAATAATTTTATGGTCTTGAGTAGTATTTCTCCTCTCTTTTTTTAATCTTAAAATTATTAAAAAAAATTAAAATCTTTTCGCGTGCCAAGGATAGATGCCTCGCGTGCCAGGGGTTGCCGACGCCTGATATACACTGTACATACATTATCATCATCTCATTTCCCAATGAGTTGGGGGTGAGAAGGCAGAAAATAGCCTGGATGCAAGAGAGAAGGTAGGTAGTGAAAAAGAGAAATGGTAAAAGCAATGGGTTCACACCTTTTCTTCTTATCTTCTCACTCACTTGACACCCTCCCATTCACACTCTCCAACCCATTTCATCTTTGTTTCACATATCCTTAGGACATCAAACCTACTCCTGAATATTGGTACAACTTTTGCTCATCATTTATTCCCCATACATTCTTCACACCCACATGTGCCTGCCTGCATTTATGTGGATGGCCCTGGCAGGTGGAGCCCCCATAGCCAAAAGCTATTGCTGCCTTTCATGGGGATAAAGAGGGAAGGATATGACCCTGGCCCAGTCCTTCCCCTCCTGTATCACATAAGATTCAGAGCTAGCTGCACTTTTCAGCAGGTGGTGGGGTTGCTGTATCCCTACACCATGATTAATATTATCCTTTTCATTATTTCTTTTATTACCTCATTTTTTTTTTTTACAGTTTGACATTCCACAAATATAGTTCATAGGCTACATGCAAGTTTTGTATGTACAGTGCCCGCGAAAAGTATCCGATCACTCAAGAAAATACAATATTTTCCCTTAATATTCAGAGACACGTAATTCACTTTCTATTTGTTCTAGCGACATCTGGTAACTTTGAGGTTGCTCGCTGATATGAGAGCTATCCAACGCATTCTCAAATTAGTGTTCTGGTAGCCTTCGTTGCGGGTGGCTGTGTCTCAAATTTGTCAGATTTCACTGTTTGTGTAAATTTCTTGATTTTTTTTTTTTTTACAGAAAGTGGTGTAAATTTATATATAATGTGTGCTACAAAACAACTTAAGAGTGATTGTCGAGGTGCTATTGTTGCTTTGCATGCATGTGGGAAATCACAGAGACAGATAGCTAAGGAATTAAACATATCCCAAAGTACCGTTAATTTATGGGTTTCACGGGCTAAGAACAATGGTGGCCTAACCACGCCAGTCCCTAAAAAACGATCTGGCAGACCGAGAAAAACAAATTCGCGAACAGACAAACTTATGAAACGTTTAGTATTGAAAACCAACAATAACTGCGAAAGAAATAAAATTTAATATGAATAATTGTTATCTGGTGTTTCTGAACGAACTATCCAGGAGCGGCTCCAAAAAGAACTCGGATTACCATCTCGCCATGCTGCTAAGAAACCGTTCATTAATGAAAAAATGCGTAAAAAACGTGTCGCATTTTGTAAAAAATACATTCATTGGACTGTTGATGACTGGAAGAAGGTTTTATTTAGCGATGAGTCGACATTTTTGACATTCAGAAGTTGTCCAAAAAAGGTTCGCCGGCCTATTGGCTCAAATAGGATGGACCCTAAATACACCCTAAAGACAATGAAACACCCTCCAAGTGTGATGGTTTGGGGTTGTTTCGGTTACTATGGGCGTGGAAACTTATATTTTCTTCCGAAGAACACAACTATGAATGGTGCACGGTATTTAGCAATGCTACAGGATAAACTTGTAATGGCAATGGCAATCCAAAGGACAAAAACATACATGCATGATGGTGCACCATGTCACAGGGCCAAAATAGTGACAAAATGGATTACTGACAATAAATTTGATATTTTGGATTGGCCTGGTAATAGTCCAGATCTCAATCCGATAGAAAATCTGTGGCTAATAATAAAAAATAAGGTTGAATGCCACGACACTGGCTCAGTCGAAAAATTACAAGAGGCCATCAAAAAGGTATGGTGCAAGGAAATATCAGTGGAAGTTTGTCAAAACTTGATTAAATCCATGCCAAAACGTCTAGAACAAGTCATCCAAACCAAAGGACAGATGACAAAATACTAATATAAGGTTAGTATACATTTAAACATTGTTTTTTATGTAAAAAATACAAATTTCAAGGGTGATCGGATACTTTTCGCGGGCACTGTATGTGTATCAGACATAGGGTAATAGTAATAGTAATAAACTATTACAGGATTTTTCAAGTAATAGTAATAGAAATAGATCATAATTTTTTGGCTGTAATAGTAATAGAAGGCAAAGTAATAGATAATAGTCTATTACTTTTCTATTACACTGGCAATGAACATATTGTGTGAACAAAGAACTGGAAAATGAACTAAATCTACACTAAACTAAAATAAACATGTATGTGAACTGATATTGTGGCAAATTTTTCCTTCAATAAAGTAAAATTTATCAAGACCTACAGTCTCTGAAATTGTAATGATTTAGTTGAAACAAATATTTGTTATTTGGCTGCCACTCAGCCTCATCCTGGATCCATGAGTGCAGAGCCCTCTGCCACTCAGCCTCGTTCTGGATCCATGAGTGCAGAGCCCTCTGCCTCTCAGCCTCATTCTGGATCCATGAGTGCAGAGCCCTCTGCCTCTCAGCCTCATTCTGGATCCATGAGTGCAGAGCCCTCTGCCTCTCAGCCTCATTCTGGATCCATGAGTGCAGAGCCCTCTGCTTCTCAGTCTTATCCTGGATCCCTGAATCCAGACACTACTACATCACCAGCTCAATACCATTTCACACATGGTACCTCCCCCAAGGGGGGCCTTGGTGAATTGGGATGCTGGGAATGCAGTCAGGAATCATGATGAGGAGGCATCTTGGAAAATAGTGGTAAGGAGGGGCCAGAAGCGAGCAACCCCTCCGAGAATTGCAACAACTGCAGTAGCTAATGGTGGTGGTCCCTCAAGGGGGTCTGGTCCCACTCATGCACTGGCTAGAGGGAGTCAGACTGTGGTAAAGGCCGGCAGAGAATGGCGGGGTATCATTGGGGCTGCCAAAACAGATCGTATGATGGCTGTACCAACAAAGACTGCAAATATTTTCATCTCAAGCTGTCAACCTGATCTTACAGCCAAGGAGCTGCAGGCATTTGTGGAAGATAAAGTGAACCTTCAGGTTACATGTAGGAAAATTGATTCCAGATGGACTACATACAATTCCTTTCAAGTTACAGCAGTCTGTGATGATCCAGGGGTATTTATGGATCCAGCAGTGTGGCTGGAATGGGTATATGTACGGCAGTTCTATGACAAGAAGGGAAGAAAAACACTTGCAGCCCCTCTCACAATTGCTGGAGAGGGTAATTATGGAGACATCATGCGTCGTACTATGGAGGAAAATCCAGCTGGGTCTAATGCTGTAACTGCTGTACTTGGTATAAGTGGAATTCAACATGTAGAGATGGCTGGCAGAACTGCATCTTCCTAATTGAACATTCAAGGTAATCTCTTATAACTGTAGAGGCATAAGCTTAGGCAATAACAGCAAACACAGGTGGATCATAATTGATAAGCTGTTAGAGGATGTTGATATTCTCTGTCTGCAGGAAACATGGCTATGGAAACAGGACTTAAAGGACCTGAATAGCCTGTCCAGTAACTTTCATGGCATAGGGGAGGCCACCAGAGATAAACAAAATGGTCTTGCAGGCCACCCACCTGGTGGGGTACCAAATAGAAATTTGTGTAGACAATAAAAAATTTGTAATTCTGTGTATCTATATGCCTTTTCAGGCAGTTGGTAATGAAAAAGATTACCTCACTAAATTGGGGCAGGTCAGCAGTATTATTGATGAGTTGGATATGACATGTGTAGCTATTATTGATGACTTTAATGCTAATGTGCTTAATGATAATTCTTTGTTTACCACTTAAAAGCCTTCTGTGAAGATAATAACTTGACCCTTTCATCCATGTGTAGTCTTCCTGGTGATAGCTTTACTTATGTTAGTGATAGTTGGCACACCACCTCATGGTTGGATCATTGTATTTGTATGTTTATTATACATAGTGATTCACTGGCCTACTTAGTCAGTGCTCCAGACAACTATCTCTTAACCTTCTATGGACCTCTTGTATAATGTTTGTACATGTTGAGTCTGAAATAAAGTGTTTGTTTGTTTGTTAACACACTGCTTCTAATTGCATTTAAATAGACATAAAGATCCTTTTCAAATGAGTGAAGTACCCCACATACAAAATTAATAGTAATAGATGAAAATTAAAGTAATAGTAATAGAAACCCAGTAATTGACCCCAGGTCTGATGTGTATACAAATTAATTCCTGCATATGTCATCCTGTTTTAAGAGTACCATATAGTCACTACATGTTACATAGAGAGACATATTTAATACAAATGTTATAATATAATTATTCATATAGAAACAATCTACTGTCTATTTTAAGCATACAAAGACATCAGTTACCTGAATGTGCAACAACCTATTATAATGAAAACACTTTCCAAGTTTATGTATTTTTAAAAAAACTATATAGGGCTGTGGGTTGATTGCCCATTACCCTCATCCATTGGAAATTTCCAGCAGATTTCAGTGGAGAGTTAATGACAAAAACCCTACATTTTTTTGTTAAAGAGTTATGTTTGTTAGTTCTTCAAAGGACCTTGTTAAATTTATTTGCCTTTAGTGTTTTAGCACTGCCTAATGGTAAAGAAAGAAATCACCTTACCTAATTATTTCATTGGGCCTCGCTTCTGTTTCGATGTAGGGCTGTGGTACAATGAAGTTGCACAATGAGTTGATTTGGTTTAATTAATATAGGCAATCACTATATTTAAATTCCTGAAGGTATAGGCCTATCCTTTTGAGTTATTAGGTTTATATTACTTGTTATTCACTCAGAACTTATAGGAAGATAAAGTACATCTTCCTTGCTTAAAAGCAGGGCTTAACATAAGCAGCTCTGATCAGTGCTGCAAAAATATAAATCCTCTCAGGAATTCGCAGATTTTTCAAAGTTCATTGACTCTTTTCTCGAAGTAATTTTCATGAGTCAACAATGGAAAATTTTGAATAGAAAATAATAAATTTGATTTTCTTGTCATGCAGGCCCAGTGCCTACATATGGGGTTCTATGTATGGCAATTAATTTCATTCCCAATAGGCTATGTTGGCAATTTTGTAGATATTTAATTCAATGAATTAATAATTTGTATTTAATTAAGAAATAAAGGTATCACATACCATATTGTAAGAGGCATGTATAGTTTTCCATAGTATTGAAATGTAATATTTAAAATTAATATGTCCTTGTCTGTAAGTTCTTTCATCTTTGTCTTCATGTAAAAATTTTACAATTAATAGTGCCTAAATAGTAGATTTCAGCCTGTAAAGCATGTCTGCTTGCTGAGGCAGCTTACAGTTGTATACTGTATAGGCCAGTGGTTCTTAAACTTTTTCCCCCCTGTACCTCCCCTATGAGTTAACTTCTGACCCATCACCCCCCTGATGTTTAAGTGCATTGACTAATATTACAGTTCATTAAATTTATTTGATATAAAAAGAAGGAAACACAGACATCTTCCATTTACAATTTTATTTAATATGGTACATTATATATAGATAGCTGTTGCGCAACACAATTCTAAGAACATTTACAAAGGTAACACAGTTAAGTACTCATGATTAATGGGATGGATGGTACTGGCTCTTTTCACTTACAATACTGATGATTGTCCACTGACCCTGTGTTTAAGAACCACTGGTATAGGCTATGCATTGTAATAATGAAAATATACTGTACTCATCTCCATAAATTTGCGTATGCTTGTAAATGAAGAGTTGAATTATTATAATTATTACCTAATTATTATTTTGCATAAACCTAACCACTTTTGAAATATTAGCTAATTAAATAACTCATGACTGTACTAATAAATTCATTATGTACTGTATATTTAATATCTTTTACATAGATGAGTTTCACTTGCCATAATTAATATGAAAGGGTCACATGAGCTCTCAGTAATCATAATGCTAAATATTTAAAACACATTATTACAGAACCTGTGACTTTTATAATACTCATAGGCACATTTGACCTTAATTTAGGTAGGCTGTTGCTACATTAACCTCTTAATGACTGAAGTTTTTGTAGGGTTAAGTTATGAATGCGTGTATTGGAAATGGTACAAATTTGACCCAGTGGTCCAAAAGAGGTTAATATACCGTTTCTTCAAAGATCTGATGGGCTTCTCCTATGGCTATCATGTTGTTATTAACTGTACACAAGCCTCTTTTTAGTCAACAACTTGGTAATCCAACACTCGATAGTCCAGCACCTCATAATAAACCATTAGTGTATATCCATCCATATTTTACTTATCTGTTTGTGAGCAGCAGTAGGAGGAGGAAGAGGGTCTGCTGCTGGTAAAATTATATAAAACCCTCACCAATGAATGCCACAAACAATGATCCCCAACCAATGGAGGAGAGCTGACTAAGCAAAGACTGAAGCTCTTCCCAATTTTCTTAAGCAAGCTGGTCTGAGTGTTCTGAAACAGATGAGTAGCAGCACCAGTGTTGCCTTTTGTAAATTATTAACTTTACAGCCTGGTGCATACAGTGATGCATACTAGTTGTATGGGAGGTGGGTGGAGCACTCAGTAGTCTGGAAAATTTACTAGTCTGGTATGCCTCTGGAACCAGTCATGCTAGACTAGAGAGAAGCGAGTGTATAGTTCAAGCTCCCTCATTCTCAAAGAGGTACTTTGTTTCTCAGTTAAATGAAATAGTTTAATGTACTGCAATTTGAAATGGCTATTTTATTTGCTGGGGATAAAGATTTTTATTTTTTCATCAGTCATTAGGTGTCTCTATCAGGCACATTGAAGGCTAGTTATAACTAATATGACCTGTCACTATGATTGCTGTATGTAGTGGTCATACAGATTGATAAAGGTTTTGGAAGTCATTCCTGATGTTTATCACCTAGGTTATTACAGCCTTTAAGGCAGGGCTAAATATGCAGTGAACTTTCAATCAATTGATCACCTAGGTTATTTAAGATACAGTATTTTAATGTCTTCTGTTTGGTAAAGCAACTCAATCATGCTTGAGATGGGCTTAGCTTCAGCTATTCTACAAATACGATGAAACTTGCCAATTTGCTTTAGCTTCTTGGCTCTTTTTTTTGTAAACAAACCAAAATCAAGAATAATCCAAGTTTTTTAACCTCTATGAAAGGATTCAAATTTTGTTTATTTGTAGAGAAACATGATTCTGGAATATTTGCAACAAAAACTCCATTATTCAGTTTTCTAAGCATCAGTATAAAAGTCATAAATAAAGATATTTTCACATAATGATCATTTCCTTTACATTTCAAGCAAAGCACAACCCAATCCATTTTGCATCACTTCAGAATTGAATCTGCTTCAGTTTTTGAGCAGTTTCACAAAGAGAGAATATTGCATTTACACTGTTCCATTCTTCAGGCAGGTTAACTCATTTTGTCAAATAAAAAATTAGTACCTAGTTCAAAATAAAAGTAACTTGCCAACTATTAACTATCAATTGATCAAGGACTTCTCAAAAGTTTTTACTCTATCTTTAAAAGGTAACAGCATTTCAAAATGAAATAAAGCAGTTGTCAAGAGTGAAACATGAAAATATTATTCAGATGTATGGCACAGGAACATCTGTTCATGCCAAGTGCATTATTATGGAATTTGCAAATGATGGCTCCCTTTATCAGTGTAAGTATATTTGCATATTTTTATTGCGTTTTATCCTGTTAAGCAGTGAAGTAAAGTTCTTTAAAGTAGATTTATTTTATTTAGACACAAAATTTTTAGTTAAGTATATCCTTACTAGTTGTTGACATGAGCAAAATTGAGATAAATTAGTTTGTAGGTTTTATAGGCCTAGACTAGTAGGTTTGAATTTCAAAAACTGAAAATTATGAAAAAATTACTAATGAAGATAATCTTGTAAACCACGATAGTTTTTGGTAGTATAGATCATTCTTAAAGGTGTCCAATTTTCAGTTGATTAATATTTTTTCCCAAGAGTTCAAGTTTTAGAATGCATGTTGTAAGCCCAAAAGGTTAAGTATTAAAGATAATTTGTAATTTTTTATCATTAAGCCTTTGGCTGTTTCTTGCTATTAATTTATTTTTTTATTTATAATAACTTAAAGATTCACATTGGTATATGGGTTCATATTTCGTTACTAGTAACGTAGTTGTTGTAAGAGTTGCGTCGTCCCAACACCGCTTCCTGTTCAATCAGCGAAGTTGAGTGACGATGTGTCTGGTAATTTGATGGGTGACTCATCTGCATGGTGGCAAATAACAAAATAATAATAATAATAATAATAATTCCTTATTGGTAAATATAAATATTACAATACTACAATTTACAATAATTTTTATAGAATATATTTATTTATCTCTACCTGAGTAGTATGGCCCTAAAGCTTTAGGCTTTATTGGGCTCTCAACTTAATTATAAGGTAAAAGCATGTCAAATATAGGTAGTTACGATTTGGTAGTATAAATATAAATAAAAGAGCCCAGTAAAGCTTAAAGCTTAAGGGCCAAATAAAGTAAAATAAATAGTCGAGCTTCACAATTATTTATGTCATTGTAAAATGAATGTAAATAGTCGGAAATAATAGCTATATATGAAAATGAAATGGAAATTTTAACTATACAAATTTCATTTATGAGGTATTTCTTCAGGATCCAAACAGAATGTGTTATTTATTGAAAATGTTTGGAATTTGGAAAATACCTTGCACATTTGGTTCATGATACCATTTCTGTATCATCATCTATGCACAATTTCATGATTGGATAGTTAGAGTATGGTAAAAAATAAGAGGCAGAAAGCTCAAAATCATTAGTTTACAACAGAGACAGTTTATAATCACAAGTTTTTATTAGACAGTAAATGAAAAGCTAACTGTTGACCACAATGACTATCATTGGGCATGGAACAAACATAAAGAGCCCCTGCCTCTCAGAGAAAGTCCCATACATGTACAAGGATTGTAAATGTTGAAAATGTCTGTTCATCACTTGGCTGGAATGGATGTGTGGGTGTAGCTTGGCAGAAAACTCCATTTGTGGCTGTTAGAGTAAGCGGAGATTAACTTAACTGCATTTTAGCATCATCTTGGATGAGTCATTCATAATTTTGTATGGAATGAACACAGGCAGATATGGAGAACACACTGAACAACTAATGAAGCATTTCAGGGGTCCTGTTTGAACACACAGTTCAACAAAATGGTTTTAATGTGATGATATGGACAGCTGTTTGAGATGGTGGGAACATTGGCATGGTATTTATCAAGCAGAATCTTAATTCTTGAGAATCCTTATTATCCACTGTTTCAACAGTTTGTTTTGCAATTGAATACACATTTGCTGCACATTTGTTCTCAAGAACTGTGCTTCCATGCTGACACACTATCTAGGCAAACCCTTTTATATTTGTTTTTCATCTGGTACTTTCCTTCAGCCTGTCCCAAAGAAGGATGACCACTCTCGACCTTCCAACTATCATCCAATTCCTTTGATTTCCTGTTTTTCTAAAGTTTTTGGATCTATCCTTAATAGGAAGATTTTTAACCCCCCCCCCTCTTCTCACAATGTTCTCTCAAATCATCAGTATTGGTTCCACAAGGGATGCTCTACAGGCATTCTTCTTGCATACCCCCTACTCTCTTCTTTCTCTCAAGCTAACCTTAGAGTGGATCTTAGGGTCTTTGTTAGCCTTAGCTTCTGTAGATCCTCCTTTCAGGATTTTGGTGAAACCTTTGCTATTGCGCTAGAGATATCAAAAGCTTTTGATAGAGTCTGGCACAAATCCTTAATTTCCAAATTGCCCTCATTCAGTTCCTATCCTCCCATCTGTGCCTTCATCTCTGATTTCCTTTCTGATCAATCTATAGCTGTGGTTGTAGATGGCCAATTATTCTTCTAAACCAGGGGTGGGGAACCTTTGTCGTGTGGTGGGCAAATTTCAACTAAAATACTCTCTACTGGTCAAATTGCAGCTTTAAAAATAGCTTGGGACATAATTAAAATGTAAATAGGCTACTGTACGATGTTAAATGATCAAACTGTCCATGGGCAATTAAAAATTAGGCTGAGGGCAACATTATGCCTGTGGGTGGCAGGTCCCCCAACCCTGTTCTAAAGCTATAAATATGGTGTTCTTGAAGTCCTGTCCTGTCACCCACTCTCTTCCTTTTATTTATCAATGATATATTAAGTCACACTTTCTGTCTTATCCACTCCTATGACAATAATTCCATCCTTCACTTCTCCATCCACTTCACTCTCTCTTAAGTCACTCTGTACTTCGCATGAGACAGCTATGGCACACTTGACCTCTAATCTTTCTACTATCTCTGATTGGGGCAAAGAAAACCTTGTGGCATTCAATGTCTCAAAAACCCAGTTTCTCCATCTGTCTACTCATCACAATCTTCCATACAACTTTTTCTTTATATTCAAAGATCTTCAAAAAAACAAAACTCAATCCTTCTTCTCTCAACATTCTTGGCAGAGCATTTTTTAACCTAGTGAGTGGACAACATGAATGTCACCCAGTGAAGAAAATTTGTCACCCAGTAAATGAAATTTTAGGGTACTGGGTGATGAGGAATTTTCAAAATTTGTGAAAATAGAAATGTCTTGGAAGCCATATAAATACATACGGTATAATACACGCGCATATGCCACAATTAGAACTGTTTATCCTGAATGTAAATATGAAATTTACATTGAGTATTTATATATAGATAATGCTAGTGTTATTTCAAACCACACAGGGATGGTGGCCTGATTAGGGAACATCCGGATCCATAGTATCCTTAATCCAGGAGTGTGCTAGGACTGATTCAGTCTGGTTTGCCTGAACTGGTGGTTAAATTTTGATTGGATCACAGAACCATTTGTTTGTTTTTAACAAATATTTAACAGTCAGTAGAAATTTATTTATATCTACATTTTTTTTCATTTTTTCAGGATTTTATAGAAAAATATAGGTAGTACCACAAGCAGCGGTTGTTTCAACATTTATTTATTTTTTTATGAAAAATTAGTTTATTTTTAGATAATTATGCCATTAGTGAGTATAAAGAATATGTTAAATAATTTCTGCTAAAATGTTACAAAATGCTGTTTGGAAAAGATAAAATGCATTGGCTTCCAGGGCTCACCCCAGACCCCCGAGCTTAATGACTCGCACCATTGGCGCTCGCCGATTTACACCCCTATCTGTATCAGAACCTGTTGTTAAAAAATTGGCAGCACACCCCTGCCTTGATCCCCCCCGCCCCACTTCCCGATCTGCCTTTGTTGCCCAGTGGGAAAAGCTTAAAAAATGCTCTGATTCTTGGTGTTTCATTTTCTCATTATCTTTATTGGAAAAATCAGATATACTGTACTCTGTAAAACAGCTCTGCAGTTTCTTCACCTTCACTCAGTTGTTGTCTCTCTGTACATACAGGGGTCTTGTCTGCCCCTCTTTCAAGTAAGCTTCTCATGCGTGGAGTGGCTCAACCCACACAGCTCTACTTGACTAGCTGAAATCAAAAGCTTTTTGCCTCTTACTGATTGTCCACAATCCCCTTCCACTACACTGTTGCCTCACTTTCTCTCTACTATTGCTATTATAATTAGGCTGACCATATTTCCTTGAGACAAAAACGGGACATTGGGATGGCAAAAAAGGGACGGGGTTATGTAATATTCTGTATTCATGAAAAAGTAAGTACATAAACATATTGAGCTTACAATTATTCTTCAGTAACAGAACCCATACAAAAATTTAGGTAGACGTAGTACTGTCCCGTTCAAAATGGTACGTATGGTCAGCCTAATTATAATGGACATTGCTCTTCTGAACTTTTTAATTGTGTCTCTCCTCCTTTAAGGAGAGCTTGCAGCACCAGACTTTTGACACATTCTCATCCCTTTTCTATCCAGCTCTCTAATGAAAGGGTTACTTAGTATTCACAATTTTTCATCTACTCAACTGGTCAACTCTGGAACAATCTTCCTCAGTCCATCTTTCCCCTTGTCTATGACCTCCAATCTTTCAAATTCAGCGCATCCAGATATCTTGAAAACTCAGAACATTGATTTTGGCACTACTACTACTTCTAGGGAGGGGGGCATTCTGCAGGCACCCCTCCTTCCTGCATAAAAAAAATCTGTGGCAGTTTTAAGGGAAATTTTATTGTACTTTGGCAAAATATTTGCCATACCCTAATTTAAAAATTAATTCTCTTTGTGACAAGATACCAAAATGTTTTATGGCCTTTGTGGAAATTAATTCACCTTTTTTTCCTGATTTATCAACAACTTTAAAATGAATTAGTTTCTGGAAAACCTTTTCTTAAAAAAACATTCTCTTGTATTCAAATTGGACATCTAGAGAAACATATTCTTTTCATTTGTGGGTGGGGAGTCGGGGGCAGGGCCACCGAGAGCTGCCCCAGGCCCCGGGGAAGGATTGGTATGTGGGCTCCCTGTTTACTCAGTATTTTATTATGAATGTTTTTTGTGTACATAACAAGCAAACTGATTATATGTCCATTTCACTATTCAAAACATACAGTATGAATAAACAACTAAGAAGAAAATAACCATTTTATTTTTTGAATCAATTATATTAATTCTATCACACTACAATTTACGAATGCAGTACCAGTCCATGCAGGCAAGACAATTGTTTACAGCAAGATTTTCGTAATTAGAAGTGTACTTTCTTTGCCTTCTCTCTAGCAAAGTGGTAAATGATTCTGATGAAATTTAAAGTACGGGCTAACTGGCTTTCAATTACAATGGTTCCCAGATCTGTCAGTCGGTCTTGGGCATTGGTAGACCGTGGATAATATTTTATCTGTTTCAGTTTGACTATGATAATCTCTATAAAATGTATGTTGATTTTATCCCCCCTCTTTCCAGCCCCCCTAGAGGTCTGGGCCCAGGGGATTTTTCCACAGTATCCCCACCCTCTCGGTGGGCCTGGTCAGGGGTGCATGGGGGAAGAAAGTAGCCAATGTATGTACTGATGTTAGGTCTGCCAGCACATTATTTCTTTTGTTATAATGTTTCAGACCAACAAAGACAGGTCTGAGGATCCACTCATGGCTGGTCTACCTGTGTTCGTAATTGTGTATTGTGCATGTCCTCCATGGTGGTGGAGGGGACCTACAATTTTGTGTGGGTTCCGAACCACAAAGCCTGAATTTTACTACCTTAAACTGTACCCAATCTATCAACATATGCATCTAATAGATTTTTAAACATGTTTATGGATGTGCTACTAAATACTTCTACTGGCAAACTATACCACCTATTTACTATTCTGTGTAAAAAAGTTTTTGGCAACTGCTGTCTCGAACCTTCTACTTATCAACTTACACCTGTTATTTCTAGTCCTATTATATTGAGATATTTCGAAAAAGCTATCTCCATCTATGTTATCGAACCCATTCATAATTTTAAAAACCTGGATTAGATCACCCCTTAGCCTCCTAGTCTCAAGTGTAGTCAATTCTAACTCCTTAAGCTTACCCTCGTATGACTTCGACCTAAGCAACGGAATCATCTTAGTTGCTAGTCTTTGAACCGGGGTTGGCAAAAACCCAACTGGTTTTTTGCTGGGTAGTTAGGTTTTTGCTGGGTTTTTGCCAACCCTGCTTCGAACTCTTTCGATTTTCTCTATATCTTTTAGCATATGCGGATTCCAAAATTGGATCACATACTCCAAATGGGGTCTAACTAATGATTTATAAAGAGGAACAATAATATCGTGCGATTTGTACTCAAAATTCCAAGCTATAAAACCTAACACTTTGTTTGCTTTATTGACTGCTGCTGTACTTTGTTTCGCTACTTTTAAATCACCAGTGACTATAACTCCTAAATCTTTTTTCTGCTCTACGCTTGCTAACTCCTTCCCTGACATACTATACGCAAACTTACCATTACGTGAACCTATATGTAAAATTTTGCACTTATTGATGTTAAATCTCATTTGTCATGTGACTGACCAATCAACGATTTTATTCAGATCTTCCTGGATTTTACCTCTATCTTCATCATTAATCACCCTACCACCCAACTTTGTGTCATCTGCAAACTTTGAAACTGTACTGACCAGGCTGACATCTAAATCGTTAATATATATATATATAAGAAAAAGCAAGGGGCCCAATACAGAACTCACTACATTAGCCCAAGATGACTCCGCTCCATCAATGACCACCCTCTGTTTCCTACCTCGCAACCACTCTTCTATCCAATTTATTACTACACCCCTGATTCCATGAGCCTTAGTTTTTTCAATGAGTCTTTTGTGCAGTATGGTGTCAAGTGCTTTTTTAAAATCTAAATACACTACATCAACTGCCCGATGACTATCGTAAACTTCAACCACGCTTTGAAAAAATTCTAAAAGATTAGTTAAGCAAGATTTGTTTTTCCTAAAACCATGCTGTGTATTTCTAACCAAGTTATGCAATTCTAAGTGTTTGACTATACGATCCCTAATTATTGATTCCAGTAGCTTACCTACAACAGATGTTAAACTGATTAGCCTATAATTTCCCACTGCACCTTTATCACCTTTTTTAAAGATAGGTGTTATATTTGCTAACTTGAAATTATCTGGTACGCACCCCTCAGAAATAGACGCATTAAAAATCTTTGTTAGTGGCACAACAATGCTTTCTTTTAGTTGTATGAGATATATGGAATCCAGCCCGGTGATTTATGCATTTTCATTTTATCAATATAGCGCATTATCTCCCCTTCACTAACCACAATATTATCCAAAATATTACCATTATCAAAAGGTATTATGTCTATGACCATAGGGATATTCGTTACATCTTCTATAGTAAAAACTAACATGAAAGACTTTGTTTTATTAAATTTTTCACTCTTCTCACAGGTTTGTAATGTTTTAAAAATATTTTCCTTATTCCTCACATTTTATTTTACAAATATTAAAATATTTATAACAAAAGTATAGCTTTGTCACTTTTTTTTGAGGTAGTCATTGCTGGCAGCCCTAAATATGGATGAAGCCTTCCTAGGCCTATGTGCATTCATTGCATTTATGTTGAAGATGATTTAACGATTAGAATGAAATTTTTATATATTCATTTTCCTTGCATGGTGAAGTTATTTTATCAGAAAATATATATAAATTATCATTAGCATTTATGACACCCATAAATACATTTTTTTTCCAGTTCTGCACTGTCCTCCTCACTCAAAATACAACCTTTCGAATGCTCTCAGCTGGTTATTGCAGTGTGCTAAAGCCATTGCGTATCTCCATGCCATAGAACCCAGACCAATTATTCACAGGTGAGATTAAGTTAATCAGTTTTTTGATTTTGTGCATGGACCAAATTTAGGTTAAAATTTAAAACTTTGACAAAGTAGCTGTTTCTCACTGTAGGTTTCATTGACAGTTGACAATCTCGAGTAAAACTTTCTTATTCTAAGTGGCACTTTGATATGAATAAATAAGTATTGTTAAATGCTCCAATATATGTATCTCTGAAGAGGAAGGTCTCTTAACTTTTCTTTGATGAGAAGTTATGGCATTTTGGAAATCATGATGATGATGATCCAGAAATTTAATAAGACCTATTTCATTATTTCCTAAACTTAAAAAATTTGTGTCAATTTAGAGAAGTTAGCTTTCGTTCCTGGTCACTTCACTGTAGAGCTTTTTGACGTTTCCCAGCACGAGTGTCTCGCTTATTTTAATCAGTTTTTAAGAATATTTTGGCACAAACCAAATTTAAGTTTCAGTAAGTGTACCCTATACCTGTTACCCTACACTTTCATGAGTCAGATCCAGGACCAGATTACTCATGATGCAACAACTGCACTGGCCCTCCACAAAAGCCAGTGAAGGTTAAGGATGACTCGCGATCAATCATGACTCAACAGAGGCTCATTAATTTAACTATGCTTAGTACGGAAATAGCTGTTATCCAGCAGTCAGCCTAGAGGAAATCCTATCTGATTTTGTATCCACAAAAATGCGCAGGCAGTTTATCGGCATTGAGAGATTTGTATCGTATATGAATAGTATATAATTATCATTGATATTTCTTTCAGGATCACTGCTTGGTGAGTGTATGTATATATATTATTATATACTGATCATAATTATGTTCATTTCATTTCAAGTTTTTTACTTGTGACCAGCAGAGACCAGCAGAGAACCTGTCCTTTGTGCGGGTAAAAAAAATATCCCATCTTACAGGTGGAATATTTTTGGTAGTTCTTACGGAAGGCTGTTATTACCCTTCAAGTGATACACAGTTACTGTAGTCAAAAATAATGTATTATATTTTTTATCTTTTTTTTAATGAAAATATCACAACTTAACCTAACCAATTGTCGAGGTTAAATTTAAAATTTTATTTTTCTAACTGCATTCAAAAATAAAATATATATATATATATATATAAATAAAATTTTTAGCATTAAAATTAACCAACTGATTAGGCCAACTGAATGCTTGGTTAGGCCAACTGTACATCCTTGATGATTAGTTAGGTTAAGTTATGATATTTTCATTAATTTTAACGAAAATATCACAACTTAACCTAACCAATCCTCAAGGGTGACAGTTGACTTAACCGGGTATTCAATTATTTTCCTGTAGGTTTCGATTAATTTCGTTAGTTTTAACGAAAATATCATAACCTAACCTAACCTAACCAGTCATCAAGGGTGTACAATTGACCTAACCGGGCACTCAATTAACCTAACTGGGCATTCAATAATTTTCCCATAGGTTTCGATTAATTTTAAGCAACTTTTACCTTATAATTTCCTCTCTCAAGGAGTCGTTTCTGTGTTTTAGGATGGAACCAGATACACAAACAGACAGCATATAGTACATAGATTTTTAAGAATTCAAATTTTTGTCTAATTAAAAAAAATTATAATTTTGTTTGCTGAATCGTAATTGCATAGAGTGAAAAGCACGCGCTAGAGCTCCGCCCCTTTAAGACGTGTGTCTGATGTCACTATCAACCAGTCTGGAGTACAGAGGGACGGACGGACGGAACTCCCTTTTTATTATAGTATAAATAAGAATAAATTATCGTATGAAGAGGAATTTATATATATAAAAAGCCATTTTGTTTTGAATTTGCAGAGACCTCAAACCTCTGAATTTGCTCTTAACAAGTGGCAGAAGAGTGTTGAAAATCTGCGACTTTGGCACAGCTTGTGTTCTTCGATCGGTAATGACAGACAATAAGGGATCAACGGCGTGGATGGCACCCGAAGTTATTAAAGGTTGGGACATTTTTTTTTTTATTTTTAGCTTTGGGTTGGAGATTGGACCCAAACTCGAAGAAGCTCAGGTTTGATTTCCCACTAATGCCGTGGTTGAAGTTGAGTCGGCTACATTTTTTATGATTATGATTGCTCGGGCTCAGGTGACCTTCGGAATTCACACCCAACCCCCTCTGTGTTAAGATAAAGGGGTTCCAGATATTATCATCATCATCATCATTATCATTATTATTCTGTAATAGTATCAAAAGGTACTTCTCTTTCTCTCGGGCTAACCTTAGAGTGGATCTTAGGGTCTTTATTAACCTTAGCTTCTGTAGATCTGCAGACATCATCATCATCAACCCTGAAAGAGTTTTTTTCTTGCAAAATTAATGCCTTTAGAGTTTACTGAAAGGTAACATCCAGATGTCCCATATCCCCGGGAAGTGGGGGTTAGGGGTCCGAGCCAGGCTACCTTAGCCAGAATCAGTTAAGGGGTGGCCGGTCCGCTGTCTCGCCCGGACGTAAGATACAAAAAAGATGACTGTTCGTCTTTGGGCAGAACTGGGGTTCAAACCCACGACTCGGAAGAGTCTCAGCACTGCCGAGCGGCGCCATAACTGATCGAGCCACGGGACGCTCTTCGAGTTTACTGATTTCTCAAAAGTTTTGCTATTTAGAAAAGTTTTCTTGAGTATTTGAAAATTAAGGACAGATAGAGCCATCATAATATGAGGACAGTTATTGAGCTCTAAACGTACGTATTTTTTCCTTCATTATAAGAGCTTTAGATAGGCAGAGGGACTTATTTAAGAATTTATAAAACTTTATCAAGCTGAAGACATCGTGATCGTGAGTATAATTATATTATTAACAATTAAGTATCGCATCCCCGCTTTGATTTTCCCAACTAATTGAAGTGCCTTTTCTTAAAAGAAAACGGGTGAAATAATCCGCTTTAGTAATAGTGATAATGATCGTGCTGGAGTCCTCCACTTAAAATAATTACTACTTTAGATAAATAGTTTATTCCTTAGGGACCATATTACGTGTCTCAAGAGAATCTAGGTACATCCGTTTCATACATTATAATAATAGTAACCCCTTATTTGATAATTAAGTGAAAAAATTTCTGTGGAGAATTTAAAAAAAAAATTAATAAATTATTAATAAGATCTGATAATTTTTGTTATCCAAGAATTACAGATCCGAGTTTTCTTTCAAGGAAAAAAATCTTCATAACTTAAAGAAACTCGTAAATTTTGTTCGTTTTCTTAATTTTCAATAAGGTTTTTACGAAGAGTATTTTGAGTTTTCAAAACATTTCAAGGAATTTGTTCGAGTCCTTCAATTAAAGAGGATACCCGAGTCAGTTGCGCTTTAAAAAGGGGTAAAGGAAAATAAAATAAAAGCAAATATCATTTCTGCAAAAACGTAAAAAGATTAAAGTTTTGATCCTTGAAACGTCGTAGGGAAAATTATTTGAGCTTAATCATTGGGAATAAAGTTGGATAGAGAGTCTGAATCGATAAATAACTACCACTGACCAGTATTACAAATTAAGATAAATCGAGAAATATTTTTTGCTAAAACCTTTCCTCACTAAACCCCTTACGTTTGTCCTTAAGAAAATTTACGCTTTCTATCTATCGTGATACGCTCGCACATATCGTTAACACCCGCATCTAGCCTTGGTTTGTGTGATTGTTCCCCGCTGTGGTTTCGCGCACCTCCGGTGTTGTCTCGTGATTTTCTGAAGTATTCCGTTTGTGCTCGAGAACTTTTGTCGCGATCAAGCCTCGCATATTTAGAAGTGTGCCAGCGGAATTCGGTTCCTAATGTAGGCATACGAATTCGAGTTCATTCAGTTTGCCAAATCAGAAACAAAGGTGAGTAAAAGGTTCTCGCGCCAACCCGCAACAACGTTACTAATAATATTCAGTGAAAAAATATTCGAATCTGAGCATTACGGATGACGTAGTTCCGAACGTGCTCTTTTAAAACCTCAAATTAATCGGTAATTAATAATGTCACTTGGTTCCTTATCGCCTTTCCTTTTTTTATAATTTTTTTCGCTTCTCATTCGTGAAATCATTCAGTTAATGTGAACCGAACTCTGCATCGATCTTTTCACGGATTCTTACTTTCTTTTCTCGTCTTTTATTCATCTTTCTCACCTTATCCTCAATTAAGGTAAGGAATAAAGTACCTCATCCTACTTTTAGTCGTACAGTATTTTCGTGTAATTTTAATAGACTTCAAGTACCGTACTTCAATTATAGTAATGTGGTCTTATTTTAGGCGTAATCTACAATGAAAAGTGCGATGTATACAGTTGGGGCATGATTCTTTGGGAGTTGCTGACGAGGCGCATTCCGTTTGAGGAACTAGGCCAAACGTATCGAATACTTTGGAAGGTCGTGAACGAAGTGCGACCGCCCCTTATCCAAGGGTGTCCGAAACCCATTGAAAGGCTGATGGAGAGGTACGTATCTCTTATATAAAAGATATAAATGGGATGTAGTCGAGCACGATGGAATTTTAGTATTGTGTTGGTAGCAAATTCCGTGGTAACCTTTGTCACCGAACGTACTTCGTAAATGTGGAAACAGTTTTAAAAGTTAAGGTAATCATGGATTGGCTACTTATCACTTATTGATCATTAAATGTTTTTTTTTACCCCTTCCCCAACCCGTGTTATTGATAGAAAGTAAGAAACGTCTTTTAACAATACGCTAATAAGTGTGGATTGTTAATCCATTCATCGTGGGTGGCCCATATACGGTTCCACAATTCGAACCGCAGTGAAATTCGCTGCAGAGAAAGAGGTAACATCGTTATTAATGATTTTAATTCCAGGCGAGATGGGTAGTAACAGTTTTTATATTTAAAAATTACTTAGTCAAATATATTTTTCGTAGCGTTTTAGAGAATGTCGGACATGGGTGTACATTTCTCAGGCCTTGAGCACGTAGTCCGTATTTTGTTCCAAAATTATGGTGAGAAATGCTCATTTAGCCTGAAATATACTGTACCCACATGGAAAATAGAAGAGCAAATTGACGAGCATGTTTTCGATTTCACTTAAACTCTTTTCTGGGAATGAGTAACTGATAACTCAGAGTATTCAACGAGACTTAGTCGTAAATTCATCCAATTTATATTCTGGTATGAATTTAACGACCATTTTTGTTTTTCTGGATAATGCAGGTTCAAATGGGATAGTTGTTCGCTCGGATAAAATTTTTGTTTGTGATGTTATAAAGTTTAATAAAAGCAAGAATCCCACAAACACGCATTTTAAGATGAAATTAAAACAACCGGAGTACCATCTGTTTTCCATCTCAGTTTGGAGTGTAGATGACATTCAGTCAGTAGATCTCATTAATTTGTATTTATCGTAGCTATAAATGAACAGCTTTTTAAATACCGTAATCACAGTGACCGACTTAAAGGTTTCCTTAACCCTTGAACTGCGGGCCATGTTAATAGACGTTAACGTAGGGGACTGCGGTCCACGTCAATAGACGTTATTAATTTTTTCATATTTTTTGCGCATATGATAATATCGGGGCTGACGAAAGCCACAGTGCAAAAGTTAAAGTCGGTGGTTTTTCAAATCTTTTTGGATTAACTAAACTTATACCGTTTGCAAAATAAAAAAAATGCTCTTTAATTGACGAAGTGTTCAACTCCACCATTATTTTGTCTTCTGATGTTCTAAACTCCTTAATGCGTAGCGTGCCACTTTACTACTTTATTCTGGCTAACACAGGACGATTAAACCCTAGTTCTTCTAATAGTAAATGAAGTCCCTGCGCATTCACACTCCGATATTAAGTAGGTTTGTTTTATAAGTGATAAAAGTTCTGGAATAATTCGAGTAGCCTGAATATGGCATAAGTTTCTTAAAAATTATTTTAAGAGCTAGAAAGGAAAAATGCAATATGCAATACTGTGGAAAACTAGGAGCTAGTGGGGCTCGAACTGCGTCGCCTGGTTTCATAGTGCATTTATATGATTTATAAAGGCGAGGTAGTTGAAGGGTTCTGGATGGCGTGATTTGGAGAAACGCTGACTCTAAAATTATTCGACGCGGGTTCGAAGTCCAGTAGCTTCTAGTTCTCACTTTAATGTCTTTTTCCCTTCCCATCTTATTTAAGTGCAGTTATTGTATTTAAAACGCATTCATCATTTTAAGTGTTTAACGTTTACTTTAAAGTGCCCCTTAAAACCCCCATTTTAAAAGTGATAAACGCGAGTTTGTTGAATCAGATTAGGTGATAGGAATAATTTTGTTTTAGATGTTGGTCAGACGAACAGTCGTCTCGTCCCAGTATGCAGGAGGTGGTTGACGTTATTTACCCGCTCTACAAGATCATGAGCGGTGGCGATGATCAGCTCATTAGTTACTCTTCTTCTTCAGGGGAGTCGTACACAGGTAGAGGAGGATACTTTTTGGCTTTGCTTTTGTAAACAACTTTTCCGTTGACCGCTAATTTAACGAGGAACTTTGCTTTAGTATTTTATTATGTTTAGATGTGCCATTTTTTATTTACTGCGATAAAGTGCTTTTTACTATAATGTTCAAATATATTAATTAGACTTCATAAATAAGAAAAAAAAATAGCGGAGTTACCCCTAATGCTGAGAGGAATGTTATATTTCATTTCCACGGGTACAGCCCTACCAGGAATTAAAACCGTCCCCGTTTTTTGCAAATAAAAAGAACAGGATGACGGGGGCTTGTCCTCTTTTATTAGCCAAAGGAAGCGTGTCTTTGGTTTGATTGCACTCGGAAAGTGAAAAACTACCTTTCTTTATTAAGTTACCCTTTAACATCAACTGAATATCTCCGCTAATTTTGCAGCATTTAGACAGACACGATGCGAGGTTTTTTAATTCTAAAATATTAAAAACTTTACATTCCTTGAAAAACTGCTTTTATCTTATACTTGCTACTAATAGTGAAATATTTGAAGTAATAATGTTTCGTACCAAAATGTAGGGTTTCTGCTTTCCTGAAAAAGACAGATTAAGCGCGAAACGTTTATATTTCTGTTTTTATTATGCACTGCGTGTTTCAGTATCAAGTAGATGACGGAATAGATGATGTAAGGATTTCTGATCATTTTACTCAGGATTAAAAAATCATAATCGCGGGGAAAACTAAGGTTTTTTATATATATATCAGGTCATCCCATAAGTAATGTCGTTTTTTACGATAGATTAAGTTTAAACTAGTCCTACTCGGTTTAAGCATAAATTTTCCGAAGGTTATATCTAAGAGGAGATCTATCGTGTTTCGCTACATACTTTACAGACCTTGACCAGTGAAGACGTGTGTTTTGCTTTATGTGAACCCCTCATAAACATGGCGGTATCAGAAGAGCATATCAGGCATATAATGCTTTACGAATTCAAAAAAGGGAATAGTGCTACTGAAGCAACACGAAACATTTAGGAGGTTTATGGCAACGATATTCTGTGTGTGAGGAAATGTCAAAGATGGTTTCAAAAGTTTAGGAGTGGTGACTGCTGTTTGACAGATGCAGCACGCTCTGGACGCCCTGCTGAGTTTGATGATGACCTGCTGTTAGCCGCACTTGAAGAAGACTGTTCAACAACTGTCGAAGAATTGGCCCAGAAATTCAATTCATCCCCGTCCACCATCCATCGACATTTGCAACAACTCGGGAAAGTGCCTAAGTTAGGAAAATGGGTGCCACATGAATTGTCGGTCGACAATCTGAGGGTGCGGGTAAATATTAGCACAGCTCTTCATTCCCGTGAACTCCAAGATCCGTTTTTGCACCGTTTAGTGACTGGTGATGAAAAGTGGATACTGTACCAGAATGTTAAGCGCCGTCGACAGTGAGTTTGTGCCGGAAAACCAGCCAAAACCAATTCTTCACCCTCGGAAAGTGTTGCTTAGTGTTTGGTGGGATAAAGGTGGTGTAATACACTTTGAAACCTTACCACACAGCCAAACAATCACCGCTCAAGTCTACTGTCAACAACTGGATCGATTGAACACTGCACTAAAAGAAAAGAGACCTTCTTTGGTTAATTGGAAAGGAATCGTGTTCCACCACGACAACGCACGTCCTCATACCGCTCGGATCACTTCTGCGAAAGTTGAGGAGCTTGGGTGGGAAAAACTTCCACATCCTCCATATTCTCCAGACCTTGCGCCTTCAGATTATCATCTCTTCAGGAGTCTGCAAAACTATCTTGACGAGAAACAGTATACTTCTTTAGATGACCTGCACACCAGTCTTTGTACGTTTTTTGCCTCAAAACTGCCTGAATTTTATAAACATGGCATTGAAAAGCTTGTAGGACGTTGGCAGTGTCATTGATTCCGATGGAAAATATATACTAGATTAAAAAGTTTTGTTTTTTTTGTCCTTCAAATTCTGATCTAAAAAACGACATTACTTATGGGATGACTGATATATATATATATATATAATTTTGTATATACAAATTTCATTCATATAGGGGTAATTCTACGAGAAATAGACAAATGAAGTACACGGTAACCTCTTCAAAATTCATGAAACTTGGTGTGAGGGTTGGTTTAGGTCCAAATTACAAATTTCTGAATTTTTTTGAAAATTGGTCAAGTTGGTCAAATTTTATGGCTTGACCAAATTTTGGTCAAATGAAAAACCAATAATTTTCAAACGTAAATATCTCAGCTCCTAATTGTGGAGCTTACCGACGATTATTATGAAAAAAAAAATGACTAAAAAAAAAAATCCTCCAAATTTTAACAATTTTTTGCTTTCTTTCCAGATTTTCAGTATATACCTAATTTTCTAGTATACGTAAATTTACCTAACCCTTAAAATGCCTCAAAACACAAAATTTTGTTGCGATCCTATGAAAAAACACTCAAGAAGAATTTTCTGTAACATCAAAAAAGTAAACTCTGCCATGGCAGCTGCAAGCTATGGAATTTTGGAAGAAAATCAATTACTATGCAGCAATTGCAATGTCACAATTAAAAAGAAGCCAATTGTATTAGAACATGTTCAACGTTCATCCAGAGAGCCGGAACCTGCACCAATACCTGAGCCAGACATACTTAACGAATGTATGGAGCGAAGCAGTAGCGATTCCACGAATCCACCACCATTGGAAGAATTTGTCGTTCAAGACAGGCAATTCAATAAAGATTTGCTCAGCGACAATATTTTACCTTTATTTGATGAAAGCCCTATTAAAACAGGTAATAAAACAATAGAGACTCCGTTCAGGACATTTGTTTCTTAATGCCAAATTCGTAGTTTTCTGTTTTTAAATATTAGCATCAGCACTTGAATACATATATACAAAATATTTGATATTTGATTACCGTATTTTCCGGCATATAAGGCGCATGAGCATATAAGACGCACCCCAATTTTGGCAGGCATATTCTTGAAAAAAATTAAAAATACAGTACTTGCTAGGCCTAGTGAGTTGAAGGTTTTAAAAAAACACGAATTTTATATTTTATTTTATTATTTTATTATTTTATTTTTTATTTTATTATTTTATATTTTATTTTATTTTTTTATTATTTTATATTTTTTTTTATTTTTATTTTATTTTTTTTTTTTTATGAGTATTACAACTCTATTACTATAATGAACTGCATGTCCATTTATAATACCATAAACACTAAACACAGAACAAGACGAATGGTTGTAAGATCGTGTAGAGATCAGTGGTTTTAACATCAAAACATTCAACATCATATTTAGTTAGAACATTTTAGTACAAACATACTATAACTTAGGGAGTTTTTATTAAATTTGTAAAACATGAGGCAATGGGAAAAGAAAATATTTTTATTCATCATGGCTACTGTCAACCTCATCCATGCATTCCTCGGGGTCATCACTGCTCTCTGAGTCAGAAGTGTCTGTTTCCTCATATAAAAGGTCATCTTCTGTGTCATCAAGGGCACTGCTAATGCCACACTTCCTAAAAGACCGTACAACTGTCTCGGTTTTAACTTCATTCCAAGCATTTTTGACCCACTGGCAAACCTGAGCTATTGCAGGCCTCTTGATCCGACCTATTGGTGTTAGCTCATGCTGTGGGAGCGTCATCCATTTGTTCCGTTCTTCACGCATGTACCCCTTAAAAAGTTTGTTTATCGACACATCTAGGGGTTGCAATTGACCTGTTAATCCCCCAGGTATTACGGCTAGTTTTGTTTTTAATCTGTTAACTCTACTCTTAGTGGCCTTTGATATGTGAGACCGGAACTGGTCCCACACGAGAAGCGACGGCTTTTTGAGGAGTCCACCAGGACGCCGTGACCACCCAAAGCCTACCCATGACCCTGACCTTGAACATATAAGGCGCAGGGTGATTTTCTGAGACTTTTTGGGGAAAAAAAGCGCGCCTTATATGCCGGAAAATACGGTATTTCACGCAACCTAAATTTATGAATTTGTTTTACAGCTGGATTGAAGCCGGGACAAAAACAGATAAAGGCTTCTACGAAATTCAGATCGACAACGGAAAAGGTTAACCCTTTACTACCTAAATATTTTGTAGGGTTAAGTAATGAATGCATGTATTCGAAAGGTTAGAAATTTGTCCTTTTCGGCAGTAAAGGGTTAAACGAAGTTTTGAAGCTGCTTATGGGGCTCCTATTGACTATTCTGAAGCTGGTCCGTCCAAAAAAAGTTGTTTGGAAGATGATTTAGAGAGGCAAGCCTACTTTTCGGACATAGTTATTGAAATTTGACATTTTAAATTAAATTTAATACAGGGTGTCTCAAAAGTCACTATCTATTTCGGTGACATTAGATGTTTTTTTAAAAATGCTATGCTGGCATAAAGATATGTACTTCTGGTGCAAATTTGTGTATTTAAAAAAAGTTAATTGGTTTATTTCGAATTTTGTGTAATTTATAAATTTATCTTGACATGCTTGAACAATTCCTCGAACCTCAACTTCTTACAGATGGCATTCTTGACACAGTAGTTTTTCAGCAGGATGGAGCACCGTGCCATTATGCAATAATTGTACGTGATTATCTTGACAGACGCTTCCCTGGTCGCTGGATTGGTCGTGGAGGAACACAACCATGGGCAACACGTTCACCCGATTTAACACCATTAGATTTTTTCGCCTGGGGTTTCATTAAGTCTAAGGTGTACACTGGTAGAAGAATTAGTGATGTAGCCGAACTTCGAAATCGTATTACTGATGCAGTTCAGAAAATAACACCTCAAATGCTGGAAAGTGTGTTCCGGGAAACAACTTATCGCTTTGAGCTCTGTAGAGACACTGATGGTCGCCATGTGGAGACAGATAAATAAATAGCACTAATTCTTTGTGACACTTACTTTGAAATAAATATATTTTTCATGTCTTAAACCAGTTTTTCGTAATTCCCATTATTTTTCAAAATAGATAGTGACTTTTGAGACACCCTGTACAGTCATCGAAGTATATACTAAATTAAGTTTTATCTGTTTACATTTTTATAATCGGACAATATAATACATATACATATATTTTATGAAAAGTTTAATTAAAAATATACTAATTAAACTTAATGTCAAATACACTTTATTTCAGGTATCAAAAGGTTATGGAAGAATTAAAGGAGAAATTTCAAGCAAGTAACGATCGCAATCTTGTTACAAATACTATCATTGTATCCCTATCCCATTGAAAAAACTGCTGACTTCTTTGGAGCAACAAAGTATATGGTGCGTAAGAGCCGCAATCTTCAAAAACAGTGGGATTCTTCCTAACATTCCAAACATGACGAAAGGGAAGGTCGTCACAGCTGAAATGAAAAAAATCATTCGGGAGTTTTATGAAAATGACGAATATAGTAGGATGTGCCCGAGAATCAAAGATTATAAGTGCAATAAATGAAGAGGGTGAAAAAATAAAAAAAACAAAAAAGACTGGTATTGTGTAACTTGAAAGAGTTATATGCTGAATATGCAAAAAATGATGAAAATCCCAAAATAGGCTTTAGTACCTTTGCTCATCTTCGACCGTCGTGGTGCGTGCTTGCGGGACAAAGCGGAACTCAGTGTCTGCGTATGTACGCATCACCAAAAATCCGAAACTACAAATATCAGCGTTAGGCATTAAAGATTTAGACTACAAAAAATTAATGTCTTTATCCATCTACGGCATGAACAATGAAGATTGTATGATGCACCGATGCAAAAGTTGCCCGCGAGAGGTCGGAATCAAAAATTATTTGGAAAGTTTGGACTTCATGGCGATGGAAGAGATAAAATATAAACAATGGGTGTCCGTCGATCACTGTATGTTAAAAGATATCACCGAAACTCCAGAGGAATACGTGGAATCGCTCACCAAAAAAATTGCACTACTGACAAGACACCACTTCACGAATAAATGTCAGTCGAGTTACTTCAAAAATCTAAAAGAAACTCTGCCGAAAATGAAGGTGTTTTGGTGGGCGATTTCGCGGAAAACTTCTCATTCATCGTACAAGATTGTGCCCAGGGGTTTCATTGGGAGAACTCGCAATGTACAGTGCACCCATTCGTTTATTATTCCAAAAACAATGCAGGAAAACTAATTTGCAAAAGTTACTGCTTCGTTTCAAACCGTCGCAGGCATGATACAATTCTGGTTCATAGTTTTCTCAAAAAATTAATCCTGTGCATCCAACAACAAAATTCAAACCTAACTAAAATTCATTATTTCACAGATGGATGCGCGGCTCAGTATAAGAATAAAACAAATTTTCTAAATTTATGCCATCATTTCGAAGACTTCAAAATTCATGCTGAGTGGAATTTTTTCGCGACATCCCACGGGAAGAATGCCTGCAACGGTATTGGCGGAACGGTAAAAAGAGCAGTCGCCAGAGAAAGCTTACGACGGCCTCTCGACCATCAAATCTTAACAGCTGAGGACTTCTACAATTTCTGCTCTCAAGAATTCCTAACCGCTATTGACTTTTTTTACGTCTCTGAGGCAGAAGTTGTAGATGTAGAGCTTTCTTCGCAAAAACGTCTGAGTGAACCTATTACTTCTATCAAAGGTACTCAACAATTACATCGCTTCGTCCCAATTTCCAAGAATTCGTTGAAGGTTTATCCACTCTCTCAGAGTGCACAGTCAGTCGAAATAAGAGAGCTCATTAGAGTTTCTGCTTCGGATCAAGAACATAATACTGTCTCTCAACGCGAAATTGAAACAGGCTCTTTTCTGGGTTGTATGTATGAAAATAAACTATGGCTCGGATTAGTCCAGTCCTTTGACTGTGAATATGATGATTTTCTGATAAAATTTCTCCATCCTTCGGGCGTATGTCCCTCATACATTTTTCCTGCGCAAGATGATGTTTGTCACGTTCCAACAGAAAATATATTTGGGAGTATTGAAGCAAGTTTACGAGGAGGAACAAGAATACAATACATTTTTCCGCTTCAAGAATTAAATAACTTTTCAAAGAAGATAAAATAAATTCTATCGAATGTATACTATTTAAGATTGTCTATATAATATTTCTAAAATTTTTATCTAAGATTTGTGTATCTACTTAATAGTTATAAAAATCTTTTCAAATTCTTTTTTCTTATTATTATATTATTAGTGTCTAAAATTTGGATTCACTGGATGAGAATACTGTCTCTTAATTCATTCTCAAAGACTTGTGTACGTGTAGTATTAGGAAGAGTATTTTATACTCTGATAAGCGCTTTATAAATTAAACATTATTGTTGTCAATATATTCTGTCCCTAAATATAAGAGAGGTTATGTATGTACATTGTACATATATTTTAAAAGATTTTTTCTCCTTTGGTTTATCTACATGTATTTTTTATATGATTTGAAAATTGTCTTTTTTTGGACCAACAAGTCTATAATAAATCGTCGTCTGAAAAAAAATTTATTACTTAATTTCAAACTCAGTTTTGAGCCTTATAATAAACTATAAGCCGACTTTTTATTACTTATTATAGTGTACATACATCAAATAAACATTTTTTATTCTTGGTCTTTTTTTCGAAAAATGATATCTTCGCTGCCAAATCGAAAAAAAAACAAAAAATTGACATTTTTTCAAAAAAATCATAATTTTATTTTTGTTACCCCAAAAAATGATACATATTTAGAAACTACAATTAATTTTACATATTTTATCATTTAAGACTTATTACGTTACCACAATTAGCAGCTGAGATATTTACGTTTGAAAATTGTTTGTTTTTTCATTTGACCAAAATTTGGTCAAGCCATAAAATTTGACCAACTTGACCAATTTTCAAAAAAATTCAGATTTTTGTAATTTGGACCAAAACCAACCGTCACACCAAGTTTCATGAATTTTGGAGATGGTGGAGTGTACATTTGGCACTTTCATTTGTCTATTTGTCCTGGAATTACCCATAGGTGAAGTTATGTTCCCTATTTGAAAGTAAATCTCGAGTAAGTGGTTAAGTAAAGCTTAAAGCCTCAAACCAAAAGCTAAAAGTTTAAGAACCAAATTAAATAAAATAAATAGTTCAATTCGCAATTGTTTATTCTGTGTTAAAATTATTGTAACATGGCAAATACTGTAATATTTATGTTATCAAAGAATTATTGGTGGATTGATTGAATAAAGTTTCTTTGTATAATACAGTATCTGACCGAGCGGGTCTCGAACCGACGTTGCACTGGTGGTTAGCGTGCCGTCTTTGCTTCACTTTGAGTTGATCGTTGCTTTGATTCGAATACTTTATATTAAAAGCGACTTTGTATATGCTGTAGGCATATATATAATTTACGTGGACTCTTCCTCAGAACGGCGTTAACACCAATTCCATATAAATTATCCGTTCAGTGAAGATATTGAGACCCCGGTTTCTTTTTATTTGAAACCCGCCAGTGTAACTTAGTGGTAAAACTCCGGGATGTTAATCTGTAGGTTCGGGTTCGAGTCTCGAATGAGACATCATATCTGAACGATTAAGGTGCTTCTCTGGGTTTTCCTTCGTGGGAAAGTAGTAGTAGTAGTAGTAGTAGTAGTAGTTCGGGTCCCACGTAAATCTATAGGTCCCCTCTGTCACGTGACCTTTGTCGTCAGGGAGGAAGTTGAATAACCGAAAACATTATTATTTATTTGAAATTGGGTCATGCTTTAATTAATATTTGCTTTTCGTATTTAAGAGTCGTGCGTGTCTCCGGTGAACGGGGAATCTAGCTTAGATCATACCAGCCGCGACGTGAGTGAATTCACCAGCTCCAACAACACATTGGACCTTCCTGAGAATGGAAAAGGCCAATCTATGTCGTCAGAGGGGCAGTCCACACCTGGAAATAATAATAATAATAATCATCATCATCATCATCATCATCATCATCATCAGGTAAGATTTAAGAGGAAATCGTGCAGTTTATACTCATCGCCTATTCTACGCATTTAAATGGTGAATACCTTTTTTTAAATGTTTGGAAGAGTAAATGATCATACTTAGCATCTTTGTGAACTACACTTTTAAACATTATTTCTAAACACCATTTTTGAGCGCCATTTTATTAAATCTTTTCCTCCAACAAATTAAATGATGTAATGCCAATAACTTACCATAACGATAATTAAATAACTACGTCAAACTTGTTCTCGATACAGTATTGGAAATCGAACATATGCCTTCATATTTTTAGCAAACGGTTTGGATCGAAATCTGATTCTTTGTTAAATAATAATCTTATTATTGAAGGTGAAATAAATGCAATTCTTTTTGACTAAAACCGAAGATTATTTCCACTTTTTAAATACTTCGTCAAAATTTGCTGTGAAGTTACTGTTGATGATAGAATGTTAGGTAACCACAACTTGTATTACTTACATTGAATTTATTTTGACGTTCCGCTAATTTCACACTACACAACAGGTGGTGCCACAAGATAATAGCCCTTTACTTTTTATTTATTGGCCATTTTACACACACACACACACACACACACACACACACATACACATGGTGTTTCAGGAGGAAAGGTCAATACTTCGGGAGGTCATAGTATCGGTCAATGTGAGAAAAAAAGTTCATATGAACATGTGTCTAATTCTGAATGGTTACGGAGATAGAGCTGTTTGAATCTACAAATACAAAAGTATTGTTAATGGTAATCAAGAGAGAGAAACCAATTACTGTTTCTAACATTTAATGTTTAAACATTGGCATTTTGAATGGTATCAGATACAGAAATGACAAATTTGTTACGGTTTACAATACGTTTTCGAAAATCCCACCGTCAACCTCAATGCACTTTGCAACTCGTGTGCGAAGATCGCGTGTTGTTCGTCTGAGTTGATCTTGACGTTCCTTTATGCGGGCAGCAGCATCCAAAATGCGCGCGAGCAATTCGTCTCGTGTATCCACCTTTCTTTTGTAAACTTGACTTTTCATCCACCCCCAAAAACAATCTAACGGAGAGAGGTCTGGAGACCTTGGTGGCCATTGAATGGGACCACCGCGGCCGATCCATCGACCAGGGAAAGTTTGATTTAGGTATTGCATCACCAGACGGGTAGAATGTGGAGGAGCTCCGTCATGCTGAAAGTACATACCAGCGTGTGCAGCCAAAGGAACATCCTCCAATAGTCCTGGCAATTTATTTTTCAGAAATTCTAGGTAACTTTGTCTTGTAAGACGATTCTCTAAAGTAACGGGGCCAATCAGCTGATCATCGATGATACCGCACCACACATTGGCAGAGAAGCGATGTTGAAAATTTGTTTCCACAGTGGCATTTGGATTTTCGTCTGACCACCGATGAGAGTTACGAGTGTTGTTGATACCGTCACGGGTGAGAGTAGCTTCATCGGTGAACAGTATTAATCGAAGCAATCGGCTATTAGCATTTACCCAATGACAAAATTCCAGTCGCATGGCAGCGTCTCCTGGTTGAAGGTGTTGTACACTCTGTACATGATACGGATGCAAGCCTTCCTCACGTAATGTTTGTCATACTCTTGTGTGTGGTACACCGAGAGGTGTAGAAATTCTTCGTGAGCTAGTAGTAGGACTACGCTCTACCAACTGAAGAATGTTTTCCACTTCATCCACATCTTGTTGACCTTCACGTTCAGATGAAACATGAGCGGGGGGGGGTCTGAATCCAAAGATGTGGGCAACGGTGGCACGTACACAGTATCCTTAACGTACCCCTAAAGGAAGAAGTCGCACGGTGTAAGATCCGGCACTGCGACTACCGATTTACAGCTCGAAAACTGCAACACACAAAACGCCTTCTGCTGTGCGGACGCCATTTTCACACTGACTGTTTGTTGCTAGGCTAGGCCACGGCGTGACTTTGGAGCCCTCTCGCGGTGATCTTGTAAAACTCGGAGATTTCCTCTTTCATGTGGTGTATGCCAAGTTGATGCACGGTTGATAGGTACGGAAGTATTCTCAGTTGAAATCGGATGAATCATTTTGAATAGCCCTGTATATATATATATATATATATATTTTTTTTCTCGGGTGATTACAAATTATCTTCCCAATTTTAAACATTTATTATGAAAAAACTAACAAAACTACATCCTATACACAAGCTGTACAAATAGCAAGATATACAAATAAAGAATATTTCGGGGAATTTTTATTTGTAATATTGAACACGTCAGAGATATTCCAAAAGTTAACGTGTTTTGTGCTTTTAACGCTGAGAAAGTGTAATGTTCATTCTTTGCTGAACAAACAATTAACGGTATCATTCACCGCGATGTGCTACAGCTGTGACTGATACCACGGCTGCTAGAGGACAAAGCTGATGTGTAGTTTCAACAGGATGGTGCGCCACCCCATTTCCACAATGAGGTTACAGCATTCCTGAATGAGCAATTGCCTGAATATTGGATCGGGCGTGGGAGGCCCATTTCTTACCTGGCACGTTTGGCTGATCTACTCCCCACCCCCCCTTTGACTTCTTCCCTTGGGGTTATGTCGAAAATGAAGTTTTTGTTCCACCAATGGCAATAACTTTGGAACATTTGAAGGAAAGGATGCGTGAGGTTGTTACAAAAGTTTAGTATGATATGCTAGAAAATGTATGGAGGGAAACAGAATACCGCTTTGATGTCTGCAGAGCCACAAAAGGAGCTCATGTTGAACTTCAATAGCTCGTAAATAAAACTTTTTGAGTTCTTCTTTATTTGTATATCTTGCTTTTCGCTGTAGCTTTGTTAATTTTTTTCATAATAAATGTTTAAAATTGGGAAGGTCATTTCACTCATTTGTAATCACCCGGTATATATTACCCACTTTTTTTATTTTTCATCGTTTACACGCCTACTCTTACCTATTTTAGGTTAGGTGCGTATGGTTTATCCATTTGATGATAAACGTCAATAATGTTGATGGAATGTAGCCTTTTTGAAGTATATTAAAGTTGGTTAGTCCCAAATACTATTGACTTTAATTACGACTTTAATTTTGTCATGGCTTTTGTCTAATAATAATATAATAATGTTTGGAGTTTAACCTTCATAACGGCAAAAGTCACGCTACGGAGGGGACCTATGGCTTCACGTACGATCCGAACCACTACTCCCGCCAAGGAAGATCCACAGAAACGCCTCAGTCGTTGAAATTCGAAGTTCGAGCCAGGACTCGAACCCGGGGCTTTCAGATTAACAGTCCGATTCTCCGTTGCCAGGCTACCGTAGCGGGTGGCCCTAGCCAAAATTCAGTCTTCATTTGTGATGGAAACTTATACTACTGTATCGCCACCCAAAAGGTTTATGTTTGTTTCCGTTACGTTTTACACCATAGTTAAAATTTGTGCTGAAATTACCTGATAATCGTTTCAAAATTAACATTTGTTAGATGTGGTCGACCTTAAGTATGGAAATGTACTAAAATTTATTAAAAATGACTGTAAAATACTCTTCTTTTTAATACATTTGACGGGCGAGTGTCGTTTCCCAGCTTAAGAAGGCAAATTACTCTTTATTCTTGGTATCTTTTTCGATAACGATAATTTCAAACAATGATAGTAGGCGTAGTTTAAAAAAACGAAGTTGTTTGTGCTGTGGCGCTACCTGTTGAGAGAACATGCTACTAAATAAGAGGGGGCGTCCACCCGCGGTTAGCCACTATTCATGAGGGGTTTTTTCCTTTCAGGATATCCCTCGGGTCCAACGGGGCACCGACGACTTCTCGCACCCCATTCAGAACCCCATTTCGCCCAATGTTTCGGCGAGCGTTGTCGTTAAGGTTGAGAATTTGTTGCCCCCGTGGGGAAGTGCCAAAAGCGATGATGTCCTCACCCCTTCGGCCATCTCCCCGGTTCCTCCCCGGTCTCCTTCGGGTATAAGGACGTCCTTCGTGCCTCCCCCGGAAATGCTCACCCCCTCTCCATCTCCATTCCGAACGGAGGCCCCGCCGAACGAAACGATGTGATTCTGGCAACCCCGGGAAATCACCCGATGGCCGCCGGGATTCCCACGCAGCCTCCAAATCATCCTAACTGCCCCTACTCCCCTTGGATCTTCCCCGCTTCTTGCACCCCCTCCCCCTCTCGTTACTCCCCCCAACCCCCCCTCGCCGCCGTCACTTCCTCTCCCCTCATTTACCCTTCCCCTAAAGTGGCGGTCCCCCCTCCGCAAATTTCTACCCCGCCTCTGACCTCCGTGGCCACCACTTTAACCTTCACCCCCCCACCGGCCAGTCGGGACCGGAACGCCCCCTTTGAGAAGGCACCGATGCGGGTCCCCATGAGACACCACCTTCAGTCAAACGATCCTATGGCCGTTCTCAGGCGGAGGTCAGCCGAGGTGCCACACCATCACAGAGCTACCAACGTGCCCACCCAAGGTTAGTTAAACGAGTAATTTGAAATTATTTTTTTGTATTGTAAGAGTTTTCATGGCTCCGCGATTAGGAATTCAACTCGGAACATGAAGATTCCGAGTTCAACACCCACCCACCTCGTAATGATCAGGTTCAGGTGACTCTCGGAAGTTCACGTTTAATCCCTCTCTTTGATGGGGAGGAGTGGTTTCGGATGTTAACCTAGAAAATGGGGTTTACAGTTTTAGGTTCCATGATCGATTTTCCATGAAGCAAGACAGAACCTAAGTGTATTCTAAGTGCTGTAAGTTTTTTCAACCAAATTATCAGACTAATTAACTGAAAATAACAACGTAAACTAACTTCTAACTTTACCTAATCTAACTTGTTCTCTCGCGGTGGTAACCAAACTGAGAATCTTTTTAGAATAGTAACAGATTTAAAATGTTCAAAATTTATTCCTCATCAAAAGGAATATTTCCTCCCTGGAAAGACCATTTTATTGAGGTACTAAATATTACACAAACCTACCTTGGACCTCCTTTGTCTTATTATGAGTTAAAACAGCCGCCAAAATCCCTTGGACTCGTATGCGGCTAAGCATTATTATTTATTATCAGGTCATCTCATAAGTAATGTCGTTTTTTTGCATTGCTGAACTCGCGTCGTGTTTGCACATGTTTGTCTGTATATTTTGTGGAAAACTCGAATTTTTATGTGTTTAGACATGTTACTTCTCACTCTAAGTGAAGTTTCATCGTGTTAACAATCTTCGTTTATTTCACTCTTACGGATAAGATGGAGGTGTCAGAGGAACACACCAGGCATATAATGCTTTTTGAGTTTAGAAAAGGAAATAACGCGACTGCAGCCGCAAAAAATATTCAGGATATTTATGGGGAGGAAGCTTTAAATGTAAGGAAATGTCAAAGATGGTTCCAGAAGTTTAGGTCTGGTGGCTATAGCTTAACTGATGAAGCGCGCTCGGGCCAACATGTTGAGTTCAATGATAACCTTCTGATAGCTACACTTGAAGAAAATCCTGCTGTAACTGTTGAAGAACTTGCCCAGCGATTAAATTCGACCGGTTCCACAGTTCATCGCCACCTGCAACGACTGGGAAAAGTATCGAAACTTGGGAAGTGGGTTCCCCATACGTTGTCATCAGACAACTGTAGAGATCGCGTGAACATTTGCTCTTCATTGCATTTTCGGCAACTTCAAGCACCGTTTCTGAATCGACTCATTACTGGGGATGAAAATTGGGTGCTTCATCGCAATGTTAAGCGTCATCGGCAGTGGGTTAGTGCTGGGGAATCTGCTACACCACAGCCAAGAGGACATCTGCACCCCAGGAAGGTTTTGCTGTGCGTTTAGTGGGATATTCAAGGAGTGGTTTATTTTGAACTGTTGCAGCCCAATCAAACCATTACAGCCGAAGTCTACTGTCAGCATCTTCAAAGACGGGGCGTTGCATTGCAAACAAAACGTCCTTTTTTGGCCAATGGCAAGAGTGGTGTGTTTCAACAAGACAGCGCGCATCCTCATACTGCTCAAATCACCACTGCCAAAACTGAACAGCTTGGTTGGGAAAAAATTCCACATCTTCCGTATTCACCAGACCTTGCACCATCAGATTACCACCTATTCAGAAGTCTTCAAAACTACCCTGACGGGAAAGAACTTGAAAGTTTCGAGGCTATCAACATTGCCCTCTCCGAGTTTTTTGCTTCTAAACTGAAGGAATTTTATCAATATGGAATTGAAATGCTTGTAGAGAGGTGGCAGAGAGTCATAGAAAGTAAAGGAAAATATAAAATTGATTAAAATTTATTTTGGTGCAGTTTTATTTTCATTTGGAAATAAAGCTAAAAAAACGACATTACTTATGGGATGACCTGATACATAATCAGTTAGTTATCATATACAAAAGAAGTGAGCTCTCGGATTGAGTATTGTTCTCACCTGTGGTCAACGTCTGTTGGAATTGCTCTCAAGCATCTTTGTACGATCCAAAATAGTCATCAAAGCAATCAACAATGAAACATCACAAATAAACTTTCATTCTCATATTTATCACCAAATATTTCATCCTTCTCACGTCTCTATAAGTATTCACTGAATATTCTTCCGAGGAGCTTCAGTCCATAATACACTCCATTCGTACATTTAAAACCCACAAAAGCCTTTGGAAGTAATCATAGCTTCACTGTACAAACACAACAGTGCCGAACTTCTGCCTTTGAGCATTCATTCATACCCCGAACCGCAACTCTCTGGAACTTCACTTCAGAGAGCATTTTTCAATCGGACTACAATCTGTCAGAATTCAAAACTAATGTTTAGAAGCATCTCTGTTCCGTTGATGGAAGACACCCAAGATGAATGAACAGTAATAGGCCCCTCAGACCAGTCTACCCTTCACTTAGGCCAGCGGCAAATAGGATAGTCTTGCGACTGACGATTCGAGTCACGTGTGATTCTACATTGACAGAATGGGAGCCCCGCACACTGCAGCGACCGCGACGCGATTTTGGGGAATGTACTTTATTTTTATTTGTATCAGGTCATCCCATAAGTAATGTCGTTTTTTAGATCGGAATTTGAAGGACAAAAAAACTCAACTGAAACTTTTTAATCTAGTATATATTTTCCATCGGAATCAATGACACTCTGCCAACGTCCTACAAAGCTTTTCAATGCCATGTTTATAAAATTCAGGTGGTTTTGAGGCAAAAGACGTACAAAGACTGGTGTGCAGGTCATCTAAAGAAGTATACCGTTTCTCGTCAAGAGAGTTTTGCAGACTCCTGAAGAGATGATAATCTGAAGGCGCAAGGTCTGGAGAACATGGAGGATGTGGAAGTTTTTCCCACCCAAGCTCCTCAATTTTTGCAGAAGTGATCCGAGCGGTATGAGGACGTGCGTTGTAGTGGTGGAACACGATTCCTTTCTGATTAACCAAAGAAGGTCTCTTTTCTTTTAGTGCAGTGTTCAATCGATCCAGTTGTTGACAGTAGACTTGAGCGGTGATTGTTTGGTTGTGTGGTAAGGTTTCAAAGTGTATTACACCACCTTTATCCCACCAAACACTAAGCAACACCTTCTGAGGGTGAAGATTTGGTTTTGGCTGTGGTGTCGCTGGTTCTCCGGCACAAACCCACTGTCGACGGCGCTTAACATTCTGGTACAGTATCCACTTTTCATCACCAGTCACTAAACGGTGCAAAAACGGATCTTGGAGTTCACGGGAATGAAGAGCTGTGCTAATGTTTACCCGCACCCTCAGATTGTCGACCGACAATTCATGTGGCACCCATTTTCCTAACTTAGGCACTTTCCTGAGTTGTTGCAAATGTCGATGGATGGTGGATGAATTGAGTTTCTGGGCCAATTCTTCGACAGTTGTTGAACAGTCTTCTTCAAGTACAGCTAACAGCAGGTCATCATCAAACTCAGCAGGGCGTCCAGAGCGTGCTGCATCTGTCAAACAGCAGTCACCATTCCTAAACTTTTGAAACCATCTTTGACATTTTCTCATATGCAGAATATCGTTGCCATAAACGTCCTGAATGTTTCGCGTTGCTTCAGTAGCACTATTCCCTTTTTTGAACTCGTAAAGCATTATATGCCTGATATGCTCTTCTGATACCGCCATGTTTATAAGGGGTTCACATAAAGCAAAACACACGTCTTCACTGGTCAAGGTCTGTAAAGTATGTAGCGAAACACGATAGATCTCCTCTTAGATATAACCTTCGGAAAAATTATGCTTAAACCGAGTAGGACTTATTTAAACTTAATCTATCGTAAAAAACGACATTACTTATGGGATGACCTGATATATTCAATTGCAAATCTCTGTTCCGTTCTTTAGGATTAGTCGTTTATGCGCAAGAGCATTTATTTTTTAGGCAGGTTAGTCGTTTGAGGTATTTTGTAGGCCTACCTGTACTTGGTTATACTCCAGGTCGGATTTTTGCCCGTAAACATAAGGCAGATTTTGGGGAAGGGGGCATGAATATCAGTCATCTCTGAGTGCCTAACATAATGCTTAATTTACATACCGACCAGAAAACAGAACTGTGGTATACTAGAATTAAAAAAGTTTGCGTTACAGTTGCTTTCAGTATAATGAGTAACCTGGCGATTGGTTTTACACTTTTTTTGAATGTGTGCTTGAAAAGTATTTACTGCAGTTGTAGAGTTAACTTTCAAAAATTTCACATCGTAAACCCTGCCAACCCGCCTCCCTCGGGTTAGATTTAAATATATGTAATATAGATAAAGTGAATCAGTTTAGGAGTTGGAAACAATTGGCTTTCAAGATAATTTTGAGCTTGTGAAATCAAAATGGGATTTCTTTTCTTTCCTGAAAATAATTGGAGAGATTTTTCAGTCATTCGAGAAATGGCTTCCTCGTACTGATTCTTATTCCGGAAATGAGATAATTTGAGGATGATGATGATGATGATGATTCGCAATTTGAAGAATGACCTCGAGTAGAAAGTCACCAACTTAACGTAACCTACATTAACCCTAGAATGCATAACCCGGGCCTCTGAGGCCCGCCGGGTGTTATATTTATCCGGGTTATGCATTCTAGAGTTAACTGAAAATATCTTAACCTAACATTAGCGAACTTTTAACTTTACCCAACCTAATCTGACTCGCGGTGGTAACTAAGTTGAAAAATCTTAGAATAGGAATTCTTACATCGGAGTTCCCCATAAGTCTATTTGGACCAAGAATAAGGGGTGGGGAGCAAAAATTTAGATTGTTTTTTTATAAAAAAAAAACGGTACAAAGAGAATGCGAGTGTAATTTTCAGTATAAAGGACGTATAATTTTAAGTACGTACTACGTCTTAAGAACAGCCAAATATGAGGCACTGAGAGTTATCTTCCGTAGTAATTACTGTACGTAGATTATACACAGTTTTGGATCATGGCATTTATGTACGGTAATTTGGATTAATTATTGAAATAATAATTCAATAGTATACGTTGACTAAGAGTGATTTGCTTGAACTTAAATTAGGTAATCATTTTTAATTTAAAGAAAATGGTAATTACAGGGCGACCCAATTTTAATTTAAAAAATTGAAATTATTAACTTTATTTAACCTAAAAAATTCGTTATTTGCAACTTATTTGTAGATAAATATTAACACTTAATAAAATAAAACGCATCACATTTCTGTGAAGTTCTACGAAATGGCGTTTTTCGTGGTTGACGACAACTCGACACCATTTGCAAAACAATTGTTGGAGTTTGGACAAATTCACCAGGATAGCTAGTAATAATTGGTTGTATTTTCGCAAAAGCTGATTTCGCAGTTTTAGGCATGTTTGAAATTTATATATTGTGCCAAAAAGATAAACAAAATTAATATAGTTAAACATATGATTTATGGTACTACTGAACTGATTCTAACAACAAAAGCCAAAACATAATATTCACATATTGTATGAATGAATACACGCCTAACTACCAAATGTAGAAAAGCTCCGAAAAGCACTACGTCGATAAATAACGAAAGAGTAGTGTGGCAATAATGCATAATCAGCTTGTATAATCATCATTAATCAATGTATAGACTCTATGTAAATAAGAATCCAGAATGCATATTATAATATTATGTTAGAGAACCGGAAATCATTTATTTGCTTACGCAGTTTCACTCCACATTTTCGTTAATTTTATTTTATTAATCCATCACGAAAGTTTTAACTTACAATAGCAAATTTTTAACCCTATTAATAATTTTATTAACTTTATTAACCCATAACTAAAATATTAACTTTATTAACCTAATAGCAAATTTTTAACCTTATTATTAACTTTGGGTCGCCTAGTAATTACGTATAAGATTAATTTTTTAAAAGGTTTTAGGACAGAAATTGTATTGAAAACGAATTTGAGCTGTAATGTTGGGCAGAGGTCTGCACGGGCACGGATAAGCCGTGCCCGCCCCGCCCCAGCCAGGCCTGGCCCATGGGCCGGGTATGGGCCGGTTTGTTGAAAGCATGGCGGACACGGGCCGGGTATGAGCTGAAAATATACGAGTATATACTGGCACTCGTAGCTTTTGCCCACGGCCCTGGGCGGGTACGGGCTTCAACTTTTTTCAAATGTGTAAAAAATGACAAAAAATTAAAATTAAAATATTTGTAATTTTTTTTATTTAAAAAAAATGCTAACATCAGTTTTATGGTTGCTGCTTGTCGTAATACTCGATTTCGGTAGTCACCTATAATATTATAGATAGCATAGTGTTATAGGTCGGTGACACAATGTCAAATGCGTTCCGTGCCGGGCCGGGTAGGGTACACATTTTATAAAATTTTTGCACGTCAGGCAGGGCACGAGGTTCAAAATAAAAAATATAACGGACCGAACCCAAAACCCACGGATACGGGCCGACCCCGCCCTTAAAAAGTAGGCCCATGCAGACCTCTACTCTTTGGAGGTATAGATGGGCTCTCAGTATATATATATATATATATACAGGGTGGGCCGTAAGTTTCCATACATAGGAAAAATTAAACGTTTGTTTTTATGTTTCAGATACCCTAAGAATATGCGTTTGACGTAAGATCTTGTTTACTGATGAAGCAAATTTTTACGTCAATGGAGAGGTTAATCGGCAAAACATACGTTATTGGAGTAATGCTAACCCTAACTGGCTGAGTCCGACGAAGATGCAAGGTGCCGGTAAAGTGATGGTGTGGGCCGGGATATGGGGTGACAGAATTATTGGACCAATTTTTGTCAGTGGAAATCTTAATGCCGAAAGGTATCTTAACATGTTGCAAGAAGAGATTTTCCCATCCCTGCTAAACGAGGAAGGTAACTTCCCAGTTTACTTCCAGCAAGATGGAGCTCCACCTCATTATGGTCTTCACGTGCGTCGGTATTTGGATCAGCAGCAGTTTCCGGATGCTTGGATTGGTCGGCGTGGTCCTGTGGAGTGGCCTCCCAGATCCCCAGATCTCACCCCCCTTGATTTCTATCTTTGGGGGCACTTGAAGGCCATGGTGTATCAGGAAAAGATACGAGACATAAATCATCTAAAGGAACGTATCACCAACGCCATTACAAGCATAACGTCAACTGTGCTAATGCGCGTCTTAAGGTACCTAAGCGCCACCACAGGCGAAAACGTGTTTTTGATGGATATCACTATTTCCACCCTTCCTCTATCGCGTGGTTTGGGTTATAATGACCTTACGACACTAGAAGTATGGTTGAAAACCTTATGAAGCGAACTACTTTTTTTCACCTCTATCGCCAGCCAAAAGTTCACCCAAAGTTTGGCATAATAAGAAAATAAAAAATTAAAAAATATATATAAAATATGAAAATCTATTCCAAAAACTCGTCAACATTTTCATTAGCATACTTAGAACTCTAATTTAGCCAAAAATGAACGTTCTAGCTCAATTAATAACAGAGATACTATTGCTAGAATATTGCTGAACTTTGGAAGCGATTTCTGACGAATTTTAATTTTGGCGCTTAGGTACTTTAAGACGCGCGACCCCCTCATTTGTGTAGTTTTATTCAGTTTATATAAGTAGTTTAGTTTAATTTTTAAAGGCATTTCAGCCGTTTGGAGGTGGTGAGATAATTGGAAAATAACTTGAAAGGTTTGGTTTTCCTTTTATTTCTGTATGTAATTCTCACATCGAGAATAAAACAAGAAATGGCAGACACGATTTTAAGTTTCGTGCAAGAAAAGAAAATTTTATTGACGTTCTTTCGGCAATTGTCGCTTTGCATCAGAGGAGTCCAGAGTTTCTGAGTGCGAAGTCCTATTGGCACCTCTAATAACTTGGCGGGCCACATATTTTGGGTTCGTTGAATTACAGAGTTTTTCATGGCGGTTCCGTACACTGTGTTGAATATTTCGACATTTGTTACATATTGTTGGGTCACAGTGCGTAAAATTGATAGTTTGTTCAGCACAATCGCTTGAAAGTACTCATTGCTGAAGTAGCTTCACAGATTTAAGCGTGTGCTTGTTAATCACACGCTCTAAAAAGATGGTACTCTACTTCAAAAAACTAATAAAATAAGCCACGAGATGCGTGGAAACGTTTTCCTTCCTTAATTTGACCTTATCTTGATCGTCGTTTAGGACTGAATTTAAACGAAGTTAATTAAAAAGAAAAAGTTGAAACGGCATTAAAGTTTTTTGGGGAGTTAGATAGCTCTCGTTTTAGCGGGCTGCGTTTGGTTTGCGGGTCGTAGTTAGGGCGATGCCCGAAAGGTCTGTCGTTGCTCTAAACGTGTTAGACTGAATTTTTATTTAGCATTCGTGAGGTATCAGTATTTTTAATGATGTGCTGTTTATCTCTATTAAGAGTTAAGAACGTAGGTTCAGTATTTCATCGCAGTTGTTGCGGGAAATAATAATGTTGGGTGTGGAAATCATTCATTTCCGGCACAGCATGGAGTGAAGTAGAGGCGTGTACCGGTTACCACTTTTACCACTTGATCGAAGTGTTTGTAATCCTGTTTGTGCTTCAGGGTCCTCGCAGAAAGGTTTTTAATTTATTTAGTTTCGATATACACTCGTAAATTTTGAAAGGTGGGTTATTCCGCAGTGTGATGTCACTGTGGTGGGGCGAGTCTGACCTCCGTAAAGTGAGGAATCCCCACACGGAGCGAGTGAAAGTTTGAAAGGTTATACACCTCGGAGGATGGTGCAAAGTGTGACCGTAGATTTCTTTCTCACTGTAGAACCGTCCTCATGACTCATTTTTTTCTTTTTCTTGTTAATTTCTTTCATATCCTGTCGTGTTTGTTTCTTATTATATATAAATAAATTATTTTTCACTCCGTTTTACTTTTTGTAATAATTTTTTCTTCTTTTCGAAATCATCGTTCCGACCCTTACTTCCATCTTTCAACCAGTACATTCTTCTTCCTCACACACGCATGAATACGATATTTGAGATTTGGAAGGAACTCTTAAGAACTTGATTAAGAGTTAAGAACGGAGACGCTTCTGTTTTTGTGGCGTTAGCGCTGATAATGGAATTCTTGCATGCCGGTATCTGAGAGTGCATTTTAAGAGTGTGAAAACGCCCTTGAATCGTCCATAACAGCTTACTTGAAGTGTATTTTCGAGCAACGCACGTTCAGCAGAATCCGACTTAATGCGTTTTGAATAGACGAGACCTATTGTATCTCGTCCATAGTACTACGTTGCCCAGAATCAACAAAAGTACAGTTCATGCCGAGTGTGTAGAGAAGGTACTCGCGCTTTTTGTCGAGCGTACCTTCGCGAACCTCGTGCAGTTTTCTCTGTTTCCCTTCGTCAGTGACTCTAAATGGCTCTATCACGAAGGTGGCGAAATCAAAGTGTGCGCCATTCATCGTTCCTTTCCCCACAACCATTCAGAATTTGAGGGGAATTTTTATTTTCTTAGAGACACATTTTAATTCTTTTCGAACGTCTCCTTTTATTTAATCGCATTTTGGCTTCATTTCAATTCGGAGCCGAGACTGTTGCCAATTTTGCGTCTTGTCACCCCTCTTCTTTTACCCTCTACAGTTTCTTCTCGCTCTTTGCACCTCTCCCTTAGCCCCCACCCCGCTCTCTTTCTCTCATTCTTGTTTCATAACTTTTTAGTTGCGTTTTCTTTACACGCTTTTAATCGTTATTTGTTTGTTTTATTTTCTTTTGTTTGGCAAGATGCCTTCTTTTTCGTGTTCATCGGTTGTGGAAACGTGCGAGAAACTTGTCACGTTATTTTACAATAATTAGGACTTAATGACTGAAAACAGGTTTCTGTATATTTGCCATTATTTTACTTTGGTAAACTTTGTGAATTAAAAACGTAAACTTCATACTTTTTTATCCTCCTCCTCCTCCTCCTCCTCCTCCTCCTCCCTTACCTTCGTCAGGTATTCTGCCTTCCCTCTGCGTCGATGAGTCACACCCGGTTTTTTCTTACCTCTCGACGGCTGGCTGTCTGTGACCTCAAAATTATTCGCTTACAGTTCAACGGCGGCCATTTTCGCTCACACGCGTGTGCGCGTCTCTTCGCAACGCGCCCGGCATCGGAAAACACGTGTGTAATATTCGTGTATAAATAAATAAATGTGTAGATGGGGGAAAATTAGAACCATCCGCGAGGGGGACTGGAAAGAGTGAGTCAGCGACAGAGGGGGGCAGAGAGAGAGAGGGGGGGGTGGGGTTAATATTCGATTTCCGTTTGATCTCGTTTGGGCATTCTTGAAAAATCTCCTTCCTGATCCTTCAGTCTGACGTAATTCGGGTTTTTATTTTTCATACCCAAGATCCATACCCATATTCAGTATCTGTTGGGGACTCCGAAATGATTGAACACCATTCGCGTATTTGCGGGCAAATTGCGACTTCCTCTCGCAGGCACAACCTCGCGTAGTAGATTAGATGGAATGACAACTTCACCAGTTGTACGATTATAAGGGCCACATAGCGGCACTGCTTCCCGTTAAATCAGCGAGCTTCAGCGACGTTGGGTCCGTTCAGCAGTTGGATGGGTGACCGCTCTTCGCGTTCATTCGACGTAGCCACCCGGGTTCGGATCCCACGTAAAGTTATAGGTGGTTCCCTCCGTCACACGACCTTTGCCGTTCCGAAGGAGGTTAAAAACAGCCCCAAATTATTATTATTATTATTATTATTATTAAATGCAATTCAGTTTCGAATCCGAAAGTGAGAGTGTCTATCCTCACTGATGTTCTTTTCTTTGGCGAATTAACGAGATTCTGTCTTAGGTTTCATTTAATTAGGATCTCATTAGCTCTTCAGGCGCGGGCCAAGTTAACTCAACTCGTTACTTTGCTTGGCTCAGTCATCAGGGTGGCCGCTGGTGGTTACCAACGCGCATCATTATAGGGTTGGTAGAGTCCCATCTCCGTAAAACGTATGTATTTCTACGGGCGGTGGGAAGAGCCGTAATGACGCTGAGTGGGTAGGGACGCGGAAGTAGGGGTATTTCCGCTTAGGGTAAGATCTTATACGTAGGAAAAAGCGAGTGCCACGTAGTACCGGTAATTGTACGTCAGTTTCCGCCTAAACCCCGATACCATCCGAGTTAGATCGTGATCGAGAATCGGATTTCTTCTTCGAGAGTACTGAGCGTGGGCGTGGGAGGCACTGGGGATTCGGATATTAGGTCTCTTGCGGTGTCAACGCGCGGATAAAGACGGATGGAAGATTCGCCTCAGTATTTAACTTTGGATAATCTGTTAAACTAAACTGATTTAAGAAGATAAAAACGAATGAAGTTGTAATTTAAAAGGGTTTATTTAAGTTTAGGGTATTTAAAAGGAAGGCAGGAGGAGTCTGCCACCTCCTCGGGTTCAGAAGCAATTAAAATCTTGGTTAAAACGGGTGAAATTGGCAAACGGGCATTTTCAGTGTTTAGGAAGGTAAAATCGTTAAAACTGTTCAAATCGTTTTGGGAAAAAGTTTTCTTTCCTCAAAAACTCGTTTTGGTGAGGTGAAAATTTTTTTCGAAAAAGAAACGAATAGGAAGGGGGTGGGGTGGGGTGGGTGGGGGTGGGGTGGGGTGGGGTGGGGTGGGGTGGGGGAGATATTTTATTCGTTTTAGTTTTTATCTTTGAATTATTTAAACTTTCATTTTATTATGTTTTGGTTTTCCTTTTTCAGAAGATTAATCCAAAAAGTAGTACCAGATTCAGCTTAAAAGAATTCGTATTGCGAGTTCTGAATTAAATTAATTACGATTTAAGCTTAATTAATTCTCGCAAAATGGGTCAGTTTTCTTAATGCGTAACGAGAAAACAAATTCTATTTACGAATGTCAGAATCATTCACGGGTAATTTTCAATTCCGAAAAATAAATAAGAATAAAATTGGTAAAACGATCATCAAAGACGAAACGAATTCGTTTTGAGGATAATTCGAAATGATGTTAGTTTTAATGAGCGAATTTTTCTCGCGGACGAGAGAGAGAAAGAGAGAGAGAGAGGACAGACTTTCAAAGGTAGCGACGAGTGACTGATAAAGAATTCACTATTGCGGCGTTCCATATCTCATCTTTTGTGAAATATAAAGATAAAATTAAATTTAAAGTAATTCTAAATTGCTTTTCATATTAATTGCCTCCTTAGATCTTGGGATAAGGGCTATTAAGCTTTAAAAGAATGTATATTTATACTCTTCCTTCGCGGCGTTTGGGCGGCATCGCTTTGTATCTATCCGTAATGATGTGGCGGTGAGAGAAGCCGAATTTCATAAAACCTAAATTTAAGTTCCTAATGAAGTCGTAGTAACTGTAATTTTATTTTTTCTTTGAGGGACATAAACTCCGCGGAAGACGCTTTTGGATCTTTGTTATCGTTGATGAAAAAAGCTCTTCGTGGGTTTTATTCCTTCGAGTTAGGAACGATAGATTCTTTTCAGACTAAAGTCACGGTCAACTCGTATGACGTCACAATTTTTATTTTTTCTTAAAGTGAATGATTGGCATAATAATTCATTAACGCTCATACTGGTTGGCATATAAACGCGTACAGAGAGTTATTTATACGTAATAGAACACGCACTAAAGGAAGTTTCGATAATACGATGACGCGGTGGAAAATGATATAGTTCTCCGAAGTAAATTTAGATTTTTGCTCCAACCCGGTTCAGAGACCGTTTTATCGCTGTAGCAAATTCTTCTCGGCAGTTTTTTCTTTTAAATTCAATGGTTAATTATTTATATTATTAAAATCTAATACTGAAATCCATCTTAATGAAGATCAGAAGAATTTTTTTTTTTTTTTTTTTAAGTTGAAGCCGTTGCTTGTGGGTTCTTTTTTTTTTCCGTGGCTTCTTTTGTCTCGTATATTTTGTCTCTTTTATCTGCGATCATTTTGAAAGAAATGAGAAACGTTTGTCGCTCGTTCGCCTTTTCATCTTCAATAAATAAAAGGGAAAATTAATGAAAATTTATGGCTACAACTTTGATCCCCTTTCACGAGGCGAAAATGCGCAGCCAACCGTCAGCCGAATAATCAGTTGTAGGAGCGCACCTTGTCTGTCTATCTCCTCGGTAGATGGTAAAAGTACGGCCGTCCTTTTCGTTATTGTTGTCCTTAACCATTCTGTTATTGTTTTGGTTGGTTGTTTGGTTTCGCACGCTCAGATCAGAAGACTTTCGAGCAAAGGTTCGAGAGATTTGTCGCTAATAAATTTCTCTTCCATCGACGAATAACTGCTCGTTTTCATATATACCGGGTGGGCCGTAAGTTTCCATACATAGGAAAAATAAACATTTTTGTTATGGACAACCATTTTTATTTATATAATATGCTCTACATGGTTGCCATTGTTTTGAAAACACATTTCAATACGTGTTCCCCACTGTTGATGAACACGCATTAGCACAGTTGACGTTATGCTTGTAATGGCGTTGGTGATACGTTCCTTTAGATGATTTATGTCTCGTATCTTTTCCTGATACACCATGGCCTTCAAGTGCCCCCAAAGATAGAAATCAAGGGGGGTGAGATCTGGGGATCTGGGAGGCCACTCCACAGGACCACGCCGACCAATCCAAGCATCCGGAAACTGCTGATCCAAATACCGACGCACGTGAAGACCATAATGAGGTGGAGCTCCATCTTGCTGGAAGTAAAACTGGAAGTTACCTTCTTCGTTTAGCAGGGATGGGAAAATCTCTTCTTGCAACATGTTAAGATACCTTTCGGCATTAAGATTTCCACTGACAAAAATTGGTCCAATAATTCTGTCACCCCATATCCCGGCCCACACCATCACTTTACCGGCACCTTGCATCTTCGTCGGACTCAGCCAGTTAGGGTTAGCATTACTCCAATAACGTATGTTTTGCCGATTAACCTCTCCATTGACGTAAAAATTTGCTTCATCAGTAAACAAGATCTTACGTCAAACGCATATTCTTAGGGTATCTGAAACATAAAAACAAACGTTTAATTTTTCCTATGTATGGAAACTTACGGCCCACCCTGTATATATATATATATATATATATATATATATATTATATATATTAGGGTGTCACTAGGTAATAGGGGGAAAATTAAACGATGGATATTTTCCTATGACACCCCCTAAAATTGTTCCATTTGGTGTAAAACATACGGAAGAGAAATTTGGTCCTGATTGGTCATCATTTAAAGGTCGCCCTCGTCACTGAAAACAAGACCCATTTGTTGAGTCAACAAGCTGTTCAGTGTTCACAGCTTGGGCCGAACCAGATAATAAAAAACAAGGCAATTTGGTGAAATAACGAAAGTAAGACACTTAAAAACGCAAAGAATACAAACAGTTTATTATATAATCAAAATAGAAGACATAATTTGGCGAATAATGGTACAAAATGGAGAAGCAACAAAAGCAAAACTTTGAGAAATAAAATACATATACAGTAGCAGAATAATTGGTGCTCATACGTGATCAGTGATTAGTTCTTTCGCGTCCTCACTAATGCTGATTTGTTCGGAGCTGGGTGTTGCTTTCTGTGGTCAGTGACAACTTGAACGAGGAACTGGAGCTGTTCTTCTTTCACTGTCAACTTTCCGTTCAGCTCCTTCACCAGAGCCACGGCCCGTTCTGCTCTGTCGTTCACCACTGCAAGTTTGGAGACCACATCCCGAGCTTGCACGTATTCAGAGTTTGACGTCCATGAACTGGGATGGTGGAGCAGAAAGCAATCTGGCAACTGAAGTTTGAGAAGAATCCTCGGGTGTTCTTTGTGATCAGTTGCTCCAGTCCTTTGCTGTCACTGAGGAACATAGTATCAAGAACCAAAGGTCGTTTTGGCGGCATATGAGGGGCTTCTTGATCTAACGCTGCAACCATGCTGCACTTCACTTCCATCGATATCCTCTCATCAAAGAACGCCAGACCCACTGCCTCCTCCGAATGGTACCACAGGTGCGCAGACAGCTTCTTTGGTGGTACCATCAGAGATCTTCTTGTGCGGGTATCGAAGGAGCGTCCTCATCAATTCCCAATCATTCAGCGGAGCTTCGATGGACAGATGAGCTGTTGCCCACGCTTTCATGTAAACTAGAACAGAAAAGAGGCAGATATCTCGAATTCCGCGTTCCTCAGTGTTCGTCAGTTTAAAACTGTCTTCGGAAGAGCCAGATCTTGATGGCATAGAGCCCCTTAGCCATCCATCTCGCCCGGTGCATAGCACCAGGGGCGCGGAAGTTTAGTCCCTTGTATGGAACTCCTCCAAGAAAGATGACGGAAAGATCGAGGAATTCCTGATAGTCATCACGAACTTGAAGTGCTTGTGATTTTGCAAACCAATGAGCTCCGTTCTATGCTTAAAAATAGCTGCTTTGGTGAACGCATCTGTGTCCGCAGTTTGGAACTGTTGCTGGTCAATGCGGGTCCAATAATCATGGAAGCGCTTGAAAAGCAGAATTTCGGACCGGTAGATACTGAATCTAGCGATGCTGCGAATGCCGCCTGTAGCACCAACTCCAGTACATGGTGTCTGCACGCGCAGTGTAACAGGTCACGTCCAACTTTTTCTTCCAGAAGAACACAAGTTCCTCCACGGTGGCCTGTGTTTGTCGCGGTTGTGTCGAAACACATAGATTTGACATGATCGGTCACTCCCCATTCATTCAGGCAATCTATGATGGCATTTGTTTGTGCCAGCGCGGTTCCTGACAGAAGTTTTGGCACCCCGAGGAGCTGCTCTGTCCCGGAGCCAGATACAAGAATAGGTAAGCGGTCAACATATTCTCGTGACGTCAGATCTTGCATGAGTTTTCCGTCCCAGTGAACAGTCAACGGACTATTGCCTTGGAACTCGCTCTTCAGTTGCCGAGCCTTAAGGGTACGGAATTTTTCACGCTGATGATGAATGGATCCACGATTGATGTTGTAGTCGCTAGCATCATGCCCTAAGCTGGAAGCTGCCTCAAACAGCAGATATGTGGCCTTTCTTGACGAGAGTTGCGTGCGATCAAGCGCTGCCGCCAATTCCGATGTCATGATGTTCTTCGTTGCTCTTTGTTTAGACGCTAACGAACCACCACATGCTCCTTTTTCTTCTCTATCATCTGAGCTGGAGGATGAGGACTCCAAAACCGCTTCGTTGGATACTGCCTCCATTTCAGCTGCTGATCGCTTTCTTCGTTTCTCCTCTTCCTCCCGACGTCGAGTACAATCTTTGACTTGGCGCTGATGGGCCATGTCCAAACCTGCCATTGAACCTGGACGTCCTTTCTGGCGCTGCTGCTGCTGAAGGAACTCCCAATCCTCTGGGTACTTGACCAATTTCTCACAATCAGCGTGGGCGATGTCAAAGAGACGATCGAGGCGTTCAATGAATTCTTTTTCTTTCGTCTTGCGTGAATCGCTCGTCCTTGAGGCGTGTTTTTTGAGTCCTTTCCACTCCTCGAAGACTTTATCCAGTTTGCTGACGCAGTGTGTCTCGAGTCTGGTTGGAATGTGAGCTTTCTCCCAGAAGGACATCACTGCTCGAAGTGACTTCCTCAACGCGTCACGTATTGTCATTTTCTTTTCATGGTGAAGGTAAAGGAAGTAACCGAATGCTTTCCTGTAGGAAGGAAGCTTGCATCCTTTCACCTCATCAACCGCTGCCCCTAATAGGTATATACACTTCCGGGTTTCCATCACCAGAAATCACGTAGCTGAAATGAGAAACGGTGAATCGTTAAGTATTGTTCACTTTATTTCTCAGATATTCAGACACACACAGATACACACACACTAACATATATAGAGATATATAGATATCTAATGAACGATTATGGAGACGCCGCGCAAGCATTAAACTTTGGAAGGCGGGGGCGACCTTTTATAGTTATTCAAATAAAAAGATTTTTCAGTCACCATGTTTTTTTTACCAATGGAATAGATTCGCGGGGTGTCAGCATGAAAATTTCAAACTTTGCATTTAAGTGACACCCTAATATATATATATATATATATATATATATAATATATATATATATTATATATATATATATATATATATATATGAGGGGGGATAAGGAAGAGGCACTTCATAACGAGCATCATCATAACCTCTGACGCCTGTGGACTGGGTTTTGGTCTTCAGACTGTTCCTAAAATGTATAAAATTCAAGACGTTGTATACGGCTGTTAGTAATTGAATATGATTTGTAGGATGATTACAGAAGGGGGCCTCTTCCGTTGCCATAATGAATTACGAGAAATGATTAACCATCTCATTATTTCCCTCGCACATCCGTTGAACTTGAAGTACTTTTGCACTCTTGTAATTCTTTGCTGTCCTCAGTTTCAAGCACAGCTTGTCGAGTAGACACGGTCTCTCTTGGGTAGATGTTTTCAGAACGCTTCTACCCAAACTGAATTTAAATACCATGCACTGAAGTTAAAATAAGTTGAACCCATTTGGTTCCACGAAGATCAAAATATGAATGAACAGAGAACACGAATGAGATAAGAGTGGAGGGTCGATCCAGATTATCCAGTGATCATAGACTGCCTAGTTAGTCCCTGGCCGCCTGAATTTTTCCCCCCATCTTAACGTCTTATGTTTTCTATGCAACAAGCCTAGTTACAGCCTCGTTATCTACCATGGTAGGTCTACTGTGGCACTACTAAACTGAATAAAGCTACGTCATAGCCATGTCGCAATACCGCTTTCCGTAAGATCAGCGAGGTTAAGTGACACTGGGTCTAGACCAGGGGTTCTCAACCCACTTACTTCCATTACCCACCTTAAGCATTGGCGCTCACCCCGTTACCCCTAATGACGCGTAAATTAACCAAAAGTTAAAGAAGTAGTTTAGAATCATACAATTGTCTTTAAACACCACTTAAATAAAATATGTATGGCTTCCATTACCCCCCCTGGATATCCCAAATTAGGCACCAGTTGAGAACCCCTGGTCTAGACACTGGTTGGATAGGTGATCGTCGTTTTCCGTACCCAGATGATGCAGTCACACGATGCTCTAGGCCCTTTCTGTCATATTACTCCTCCCGTGACTGTTCCTACTGAAACAAGATCACGCACTGAACAGTCAAACCTAAAGTGAGTAGTCGTTTGAGAGAAAATTTGTCATTTAAATAGACTGCAGTACCTTTTAGATGAAACACAATGGGTTAAGAAAGTTATATAAAAATGGACAACAGACTGCTAGATGCCGAAAAGAAGAAGAAGAAGAAAAAAAAACATCGGTTATCGAAAGATTTTAATTATAACGCATATTTGCGCTTTATTCTGAACTCAATTGGTGGATGTCACGTTTCTTTATTGTTACCAAGTTGAACTTTATAGTTCGTTAGGTAAAAAAGTAAATGTATAGCCTTCCGTAAACCCTTCGTTGTCGTGTAAAGTTTTATACGTAAGTTATAACTTTCATAATTTATTAATCATAAAAAGCTGAACTGGCTTTTATATTTTAAACATACTATTAAAATTATATATTTCTCCCGACAGCAAACATTTTCTTTACATTTTATACAAATATTTATATATTTCCAATTTTTTTAGAAATTATTTTCTTTTAAATTAAATTCACTTGCTGAGCAGCGCGTTGTGTGTATATATATATATATGAAAATTATTTCACAAAAGTAACACGTGAAAAATATTTATGATGAATAAAACCATGAAGGAAAGGAAACACAGAAAGGTGCTCAAGCGCTTTCGTCTAATGACATCCTCAGGAACACTGAAGTACATAGAAGGTTACAGCCTATATATAGGTTACACACAAAAAAAAATATATATATATACACAATAAACGGAGAAATGAAATTTAAAAAAAAAAAAAAAAAATTATTAAAAGATTGTGGGATGGGCATACAACTTTGTAAGGAAACACTATCGATTTTTAGCACAAGATCAAACTACCGATTTTTAGCACAAGATTAAATTAATTGTTTCCAACCAATGTTATAAAAAAATACAAATTTATACTGGAAATCTGCCCGGGTTTTATATCACTACCCATCTTGTATATAAAAATAAATTGAAAAATAAAAGTTATTGGAGTGACATACAAGTTTACCAAAGATTTAGCGTTCTACCCTTCTTATCTAAATCTTTTCTGAAGGAATTCAAAACAACAGGATCGAGTTGAAAAAGACCTTTGCTTATGTTGAAGTTATTTGAAAGTTGGATAATGGCAGACTCAAGAATATTTCTATTAACAATGTTGCCAGAGTGAAATAAAACTGAAGCATTATTCCAATCAATACAGTGGGATAACTCTGACAAATGGACAAAAAGGGCACTGGACGACTGTCCTGTTCTAACGGAATATTGATGATGTTTTATACGTGTGTTCCGAGAATTCTGGGGGTTGGCATCCCTTGGTTGCGGTACGTCGACGATATTTTGTGTATCTGGCCCATGAATCGTGACCTGGATAACTTCCTCCTTCAGTTAAATGATCAAGTCCCCTCCATTAAGTTTACTTTAGAAGTGGAACAAGACAATTCAATTCCGTTTTTGGATGTGCGTGTACATAGGGAAAGCCCAGGTTTTAAGTTCAGTATCTATCGGAAAAAAAAAAAAATTTGTCCTACGTACACTTTTACTCGGGACATGACACCCCCACTAAGAAGGCCATTTTTTCTTCAATGTTTCTCCGCGCCCTTAGGATCGCCAGTCCGGAATACATCGATGCCGAATTAGAAAAAATCAACGGTATTGGAAGTGATCTGTAGGGACTTCAAAAAGGTTCATAAAAAATGCCTTGAAAGTTCAAAAAAGTTCATTAAATTTGCCAAAAAGTTCAAAAAAGTTCATTAAATTTGCCAAAAAGTTCAAAAAAGTTAATAATAAATTCATTACATATCAATTAGATCTATCAATTATAGGTATCAAGAATTACACATCAAAAAGCATACTTCTTCATTGCACTTGCTAAAAGACAAAATTAGATTTAAAAAAATACAAAATTATAAAAACTATGAAATTCCAAAGAAAAACTTTTACTTTATTCGTTAAACAAACACAGAAGTTATTGAACATGTTAAGCAATATCTTTATTCCATTGAAGAATCATATTCTCTTCTATATGCTCGAAAGTTAAGTTCAGTCTCTTTGGCACAACTACATCTTTGTAAAAGGAAAAGAATCGCTCAACTTCGACTGAAACTATTGGAGCAAATTTTAAGGCGCGCACAATCTCTGGAGAGCACTGAAAATCGTAATCTCCTCTTCCTTGCAGAATCTGAGCACATCTGGAGAGAACCTCGAAATCAGGATTATTTTTCAGAACATCTTCTAATTTGTCTTTATATGAACCTATTATTGTTGTCTTTACATTTTCTACAACATTGATTGCATCCACTAGACTTAAACGACCTTCCAATTTTTTTATTGCATCTGTCAAGCATTTAAAGTTTGATGCTATGAAAGCAATATCTTGTGGTAGCTTTGAATCGTCCAGTAATTCTTGAGTATCCACGATCGCTTGTGATTCAGGATCTAATCTTAACACAAACTCTTTTATTTCACTGAAGTTTAAGTTAATAAATTTATTTAAAAGTCAAAAATATTAATAAATTATTAATATTTTGGACTTTTAAAGTAATTTTATGCACTTTTTGTAATATTATTAATAATAATATTACAAAAAGTGCATAAAACTACTTAAAGTTCATAACATTATTAAAAGTTCAAAAAGTTCGTAAAAGTACTAAAAGTTCAAAAAAGTTCATAAAAACTTTTACGAACTTTTTTGAAGTCTCTAGTGATCTGCGTTATCCATCTGCGTTTATGGAATCTTGTCTCAACAAGGCAAAACGAACTTTCTATCGGGGCAATAATAACACTCGTACTTTGTCAAAAAATCTTTTAGTACTTCCATTTTTCCCGGGCTTTTTAGGCATTGCTAATGTACTTAAACTTTTGGATATTAATGTAGTATTTTCATATAACAATATTGTGAAAAATATCGTAGTAAAAATAGCCCTACCAATAATTCAGGCATTATCTATAAAATTGGTTGTAAACAATGTGATTCCTTTTACATAGGTCAGACGGGAAAGGATTTGCACACACGTATAAAACAGCATCAATATTCCGTTAGAACAGGACAGTCGTCCAGTGCCCTTTTTGCCCATTTGTCAGAGTTATCCCACTGTATTGATTGGAATAATGCTTCAGTTTTATTTCACTCTGGCAACATTGTTAATAGAAATATTCTTGAGTCTGCCATTATCCAACTTTCAAATAACTTCAACATAAGCAAAGGTCTTTTTCAACTCGATCCTGTTGTTTTGAATTCCTTCAGAAAAGATTTAGATAAGAAGGGTAGAACGCTAAATCTTTGGTAAACTTGTATGCCACTCCAATAACTTTTATTTTTCAATTTATTTTTATATACAAGATGGGTAGAGTGATAAAACCCAGGCAGATTTCCAGTATAAATTTGTATTTTTTTTATAACATTGGTTGGAAACAATTAATTTAATCTTGTGCTAAAAATCGGTAGTTTGATCTTGTGCTAAAAATCGATAGTGTTTCCTTACAAAGTTGTATGCCCATCCCACAATCTTTTAATAATTTTTTATTTTTTTTTATTTTTTTTTTTAAATTTCATTTCTCCGTTTATTGTATATGTATGTATGTATATATATATATATATATAATATAATTTTTTTTTTTTTTTTTTTTTTTTTTTTTTTTAACCTATATATAGGTTGTAACCTTCTATGTACTTCAGTGTTCCTGAGGATGTCATTAGACGAAAGCGCTTGAGCACCTTTCTGTGTTTCCTTTCCTTCGTGGTTTTATTCATCATATATATTATATATATATGTAGCGGATGTCTGCAAAAATGCCCCTCAACATAGGAGAAGCAGAGAGCCGAAATCAAGATCCAGAGTTTTCGAGATACCTGGGCACTTTGTGTTTGAATGATTGGAGGTCATAGACTGGAGGAAAGATGGATTGAGGAAAGTTGTTCCACAGTTGACTGGTTGAGTAGATGAAAGATTGAGAATACCGACTAACCCCTGCGTTGGTGAATTGGACAGAAAAGGAATGAGAATGTGTCGAAATTCTGGTACTGCGTGCCAGATAGGTAATCATCAAAAAATGTTTCATTTAAGATAATGGAAGAGTGGGGTCGTTTATACCCCGGATTACCTATCTAGGGTTAACCCTAGAGGAGGAGGCATGCAGTTAGAGTTCAGAGGAGCAGTGTCCGTTATAATAGCGATAGTAAAGAAAGAGAGAGAGAGAGTGGAGGCAGTGATGTAGGTCTCGAGATCGGTCTCGGTCTCGAGACCGATCTCGAGACCCAATTTGCAGATCTCGGTCTCGGTCTCCGCTATTTAGATCTCGGTCTCGATCTCGGTTTTTCTCCCCGAGACCTCTCGAGACCGTAATGAAAAATACATGTTATTGGCATACTCATGATAGTGGCTTGGTTGAACAGACACAATTCAAAATGTTTATGAAAATTTGTAAAAGTAAGGGACTCTAGGTATTCACTAATCAGTCACCCTGTTTTGAGTTGCCACGTTTGTCTTGCGGGAGGGGGGTGTCTGGATTTTTTTAGGTTAGCGCTAGTAGATATTATAAGGCCACTTAGTGTTGCCAAACGGCGTGTCAACCTCTGTGGCGTGATAAAAACGATTATCCTCCCATATACTTAACATAGTCTAATTTCCATAGTAGTGTAAAACAAATTGAAAGGGCATGAGCTTGGTCTCGATCTCGGTCTCGAATTTTAAGGGTCTCGATCTCGGAAGGTAGATCTCGATCTCGAAAGGTAGATCTCGATCTCGAACCTTTGATCTCGGTCTCGATCTTGGTCTCACAGGATCAGGTCTCGGTCTCGGTCTCACTCTCGGACTTGGTGGTCTCGACTACATCACTGGAGTGAGGCAACATTTCGGCGAAGAGAGAGGGACTGAAAGCAGTCAGTAAGAGGCGGGGAATTGATAGTTGTTTTTTAAGCATTTTGGTTCTTTACAACGAAAGTGATAGTAGTGAGCGTGACTCGTGTTGCGTGTCGAAATACGCTCCGGTCACTCTTCAGTAAGTTTTTTGAGCTGTTGACTTTTTGGTTGCTTTCGCGTTTGTTCTTGCAGTCGTTGGGCGCTCATTTTTCGCTTTTATACATTTGTATACTCGCTATTGATTCATTACAGCTTTACCAAGTGTCCCTCGCAAACGCCGATCAGATTCCGTATCTTCGAAATGAAAAATCTGAACTGTAGAACGCTGTATACTTATTGGGATATATGTTTCGGCCTTTTTGCCACAAAAAAATGACGATTCAGGTTAATTGAATGCCCGGTTCGGTCAACTTTCTGCCCTTGACGATTGGTTAGGTTAAGTCGTGATATTTTCGTTGTTTAGCGAAAATATTACGACTTAACCCTTTTGCAAAACGGCCGATTTCGCAAAATCTTCATTTCGTGGAAAAGCAAAGAATTTTTATTTTCCGTTTGTTTATTTTTACAGTTTAAATAAGAACACGAATGAACACGTATTTTTAATAAGTTGCTTCAACAAATATGGCAACCTCCTCCCGGACGTGGTATGACGTCAGTACCGGCAGCGTTTCGAAAGAACGTTAATATAATGGAGATTATTTTATTGTTCATTCAACTTTTGATGCGGGTACACGAATTCGTTACGTACTATGTTGATGCGCTGGTCAGAGTACGCGAGGAGCAGGCCTCAGTTTGGTTGAAGGAGGAACAGTCATTTCTTTCGCTCCTCCCAAAATTCGTTCATTTCGTATAATTCTTAAGTAAACAAAGTAAAGTAAAAATATTTATGTTTTTGATACATTTTAGGTTCCGCTTCCGTTTACACGAATTTGAGACTTCCGTCTCGTGTTTGAAGACTCGAGCAATTTGTTTTGTATCTTTTTATTGAAGCTTTCTCTCTCTCGAATATTTGTTTCGTTTTTACTCAGTCAAAAATTAATTTTTCTGTTCGAGAGATTAAAACTTGCTTTTAAGGAAGAACCACGTGACAACGTCAATAATGGTGGAATCAGTTGGAGGCAAAATGTAGCGAGTGATTTTTTTAAAACATCTGACGCTTTAAAAGGTTTATTTTTTAAATTATTAACTGAAATAAAAGCGCGAGATGATTATTGAATCTTCTCTACACACGAGGAATTAGTTCTCTAGGGCAAAATATGCTCTATGCGATGTCCTCTCAGCTCGCGATACTTTCGACGGAAGAGTCTTGTCCAATAGGTTTCGTGCGGTTTAAGGAATATCATGGCCACCAACATCACCAGATCTAAACCTCTGTGACTTTTATGTGTGGGGTTATTTAAAAGATAGTGTGTTTAAACAGAATCCACACGCAATAGAAGAACTGAAAGCATCAATTGAACAAGAAAGTTCTCATTTCAACAGATACTCTGTCCAGAGTACTGTAAAAGTTTGTTTTTAATGTGCAGAGTTAGAGGTGAGAGGACATTGCACACGCACGGAGCATGTTTTGCACTTCGAGACTAATTCTCCATGTTTAAAGAACGTACAGTAAAAATGTCATGCTTTTATTTCAGTTAATAAGAAATAAACCTTTTAATGTGAGGTGTTGACCCCTGCTCTCAACGGTGGAGTTACGTATACCCCTGACGGTTTTAAAAACTCCGCAATATGGCAGTAGAGTACTACTGTTCATAATCACAAAATATTCAAACGACCAACACAATATTTTTACCAAGTTTACTTCAGTGAAGCTTTATAAATTTCAGTCTCGTATATTTATAGGCCATAAACATTTCTAAACTCTTCTTATGTAAGACGTTAAAACCAAGTGGTGGGCCATTACCAGGAGATGCGTCTTCTACTCCGATTACTCTGGTTTTAATGAAGTCGCAATTTTGGCAACGTTAAACCCGTTATACAATCATTCAAATTCATTTGAATCGTAACGGTAGTTCAATTAGGAATTGGGTAAATACAACGTAGAAAAGACCATGATTGAAAACCACGAAGTTTGTCAAAGTAATACCGGGTCTACATTTCTGTTACATCTTCGGATAATGGCGCTCAATACTAACTACGAGTTACGTGATTTTTGCTAATGTTTATTCGTTTCATATGATCATTTTTAAGCGAATGACGCGAAACATTTCTCCTTCGGTGGAATTGGAAGGACAAAACTCCAGGCCTAGTTTTAGTTCGGTCGGAGCTCTCACCGATGTGCCCCCGAATGGCATTGCCACGCAGTGGTCAGCGGTTCGGCTATTGTTGAATCTTCTCAGCAGCTGGTATAATGTTCCAATGTTTCAACTGTAGCTACACAATCTTATCTTTCATTTTAACCAATCATTAGTTTAATTTTTATTTTGTTTTTTAAAAAAATAGTTTACAGAAACTTTCCGGACAGACTACATTCCTCAATACACACACACACACACACACACACACACATCATTGCAAAGGTTGTTTCTCCCCGTGATCTTTGATAAAATTTTCTTGGTTCATTAAGTTTGTTTTAATGTTCAAGAAATAAAATTAATTTTATCTTACTTTAAATCACTTTTTTTTTTTTTGTCCTTTTGAAATCTTTTTTAACCTCTTTTTCTCGTGTTTTTTAATTTAAAAAAAAAATTTAATGTTTAATATCTTTTTCTTTTTTGTGCGTTTGTACATATGTTGTGTCAGCGTTGATTCAGAATTTTTTAACTTTGATGTTACATATTTTAACGTTAAATTAATTTTCTTTAATGCTTGAGTATTGTGTGTATGTATATAATAATTGCTTTGCTTTTATTTATATATATATATTATATATGTTTTAAAAGAAAAGCTTTTAAAATTGGTTGATCGGTCGTTAGTTTCGGTTTTAAAAGTGTCATAAATAGCCGCCAATTGTTCGAAAATCAAATCTTTTTATGAACAAAATTAAACATTATTATTATTACGGATCATTAACTGGTTTTATAGAGTATACAACTTGCGAATTTTTTTTTTAATACAGTTTGATGTGAATTTAGGTAGTATTACTCGATACTGTTGTTGAAGACCTTCGTCCAAAATATAATTAAGGGCTTTTGTTGCGTTCTATTTATTAAATGTTATATTTGGCGATATGTTAATAGTACGATTAATAGTACGAGTAAATGAATATTTGTCAAGCTTACTAGCCAACTTTTCACTCTCACAACCTCAAGGAAATGAAATAATTTACGGTTCGATTAGGCTTATAAAAGTAACTGTAATTTAGTTAAGGATTTTAAGTGTTTAAGGAGAGATAGAGACAAACAGACAGATTAATAAACTAACAAGCTATACTTAAATGATTTCGAGAGGTTGGAAGGCGCACACACACACACACACACACACACACACACACACACACACACACACACACTTTTCAACCGTTCCGTGCGATGATTCCTCATTTCACAAAGTTCAAGCTTGTCGCCCCTACTCTCGATTTGGTCTGGTGAAGTAGAGTTGGTTTCTTGTACTCTCCACCTTACACAGCCAGGTACGCCCGGCTCATCTGGGATTGTTCTGAGCTAAGCGTCTAATCTTTTTGAAGATGTCTCGTGTTCCTTGGTTATATTGGGGGCCGTTTTTGCGGGCATTCGCCCTTGGCCTCTTCTTCCTACAAATATAATATATATATATTTTTTTTTTTAACTACAAACAGCACACAGTATAATTAATGTAAAGAACGACGCTTCTGTAGAAGAGCGTCCGCACAAGATGGGGGGAGAGAACGAGCAAATGAAAAATGAGGCACCTCCTCATTTTTCATTTGCTCGTTCTCTCTCCCCATCTTGTGCGGACGCTCTTTTACACAAGCGTCGTTCTTTAAATTATATATATATATATATATATATATATATATGCAAAGTTTCTATTATTTTCATATTAGTGAAAGAAAAAACAGATTTTGTCTATAGTTGGTTGAATGCATGTTCTAGAGTCTAGACCATAATTTCATTAATTTTAACCCATTTTTAAGGAATACTATCGTGTAGTAAGTAGTACGTGTTACTTCTCAAGGGTAAGCCGTATTTCTCCTGGAGGAAAAGTAACTAGAACAAGAAATCACATTTGTCTCGCGATGATTTGGCGGTCCTTGGGCTCTTATTAACCCTGGAATGCATAGCGGAAACCCCAGCGAATGGTATAACCATCTACCATTTTTAGTTTGCTTTGACTGCTTATAATTGTTGCCAATCTTGGTACTTCATTTTAGACGTCCTTTAAAATTTTTAGTCTTCGTCTTATTGACAGAATTATTTAGTATTTTATACTCTATTTTACGATCTTTAATAAAGTTTGGTTCTGAAAATGTATCTTAGTTTTATCCGTTGACAAATTATGGAGTTCATATGGACCCCACTATGCACGCACGATGATTTGATTCGCCTATGCAGTCGAGGGTTAACCCGAAGCAAATTACTGATTATGCTGTAGATCACTTTAGACTAGTGGTGCACAAACTTTTTGATGTGAGGGCCAAGCGAAGAAAATAACTAAATGTATTAGCCTACTTACTTTCCATCTAAGTCATAAATTGGGTCACTTTTATATTCTAACTTTTTCATTGAATTGAAAAGACCCGTGGGGGACACATTTGGCCCGCGGGCCAGGGTTTGTGCATCACTGCTTTAGACCATGTTCGGCGTAGTATTCGTTGACGAACATGGAGGAACTTCACTCTCGAATAATGAACTTAATAGGAGGTGGACATTCGTGTCCTTTGGTTTCATTGACGCTGATGGGGGTGTCAGAAAGGGAATAGTGAAGCTACGTCAGTAACGTTTCGGAAAAGTACTCGATCTTTTAGAGAACGTCAAAGTACGAGTGGAAGTATCATAATTTTAGCCTTTTAATGCTATTTTTTTCTGAAACTATAAAATCGACTGGCGTTAACCAGAATTAAAATCATTAAAATGCCGTCTGAAGCTAAAGAGTTAAGTACTTCAAATTCTTATGTTTACGGTTAAAAAGTCATTTGTTAACTTTAAACATGGCTCTTGTAGTGATATGTTTATTAAGTTAATTTTCTTTCCTCGTATAATGTATTTGCGGCTATTCCCCCAAATAACAACCTCCCAACCCCAGTTTGCTTATTCGCTCCTTCCCCTTTTGTGTTTAAACGATGCCACGGCATCTCCCAACAGTAAAATGCCATAACTAAACTAGGGAAGATGTTGAGTTACTCTCGTTTTCCTTTGGCTAATGAGAAATGAGTCACCAATCGTATGTTTCTTCTCGATTGCGATGCCAAACTCTGATTAATTCTTTTCGTTTTGAGCGATTCACTCGTATTATCCCGTCTTTTATGCGTCACGTGTCTCTAGTGTCAAAAAGTCTCGAAGGATACATCGTGATACGTCTCAGTCTCGCGCAGTAACCGGCTTCGGGTATCTTAATATGAGTTACTCTTTCACACCTGTTTTGTCTTTTATCTCTTAATTAATAAGTTTTTTTTTTTCTCTCTCTCTCTCCCTCTCTCGATGCAAATCTTGCCTATTACGTTGCCCACCTCGTGGGAAAGAGGTTGCTTGTAGCAATGTAGCATTTATCCCTTTTAAGTGTGAATTTTAGGTTATTCGAATTAAAGTGCGTTTAATTGTTACTTAAGTTATGTACTTAACTATAGCTTAGACATTGGGGAGTTTGTGTTGAGCGAGTTTGAGCCTCCCTTCTTTCTGTCATTAATCGGTTCAGAAGTTGTGATGGTAGCGGGTGACAATTGATAATGAGAAGGGTTTAAAGCGTGAAGCTAAAGAAAACCTTTATACCGAATTCACGATCGGGCACTTCAATAGGATTTCACACCTGGTATATCTCATTAAGCGTCTCGGCTTTGGCAAGTGGCAAGCGAGGCATCGTGGTAAAAATAGGATAAATTAATCCTACTCTCGTTCATCCTTTTGATTCACGCTTTCAGCCTTTTCCCGAATTCACTTTATTGCCAAAATTTGCTTGCTTCAAATAACACAAACCAAAGGATGAAAACAAATATTTTTTTCACACTCCCCAACGCCGTATTTTACATCGTGTCGTTTTTAATAGACAATACGTACATGCGTGTGCGTGTGCGAGGTAAAGTGTACACGTCTATGTGTACCTGCGTGTGAGTGCAACGGTAAGTAGTGGCTTTAATTTTGTTGTTTGAAAGCGAGATGCGGCATGAGTCAGACTCAGTTTTTTGCCCATGACTCACTCATCCTGTCTTTCCTGCACCGCCTTTGTACTCGCACGCAATAATAATAATAATAATTAATTGATTTTAATATACTTTGGGATAAGAAATCAGTGTTGCGGTGATTAGGACTGGTTTGGGGGTTTCGCCTTCGTAAAAAAGAAAACTTTGGGCTGTGGCGTAATATTGGTTTTAGTTTCACCGCACACATTTGCTGATTTTATTTTATTCTGGCAGGTCATCGTCGCTCTTCGTCGTACGAGTCCTCGGAACTCATCGGTTTCGAACCACTGGCTGACGAATTGTTGAAAGAGACCCAGCATGCATGTGGGGGCGTCAGGTCCCCCTCAGAAACGGGACAAAGAAAAAAAGATAAATTCCCTCACGATTTTGGACACGGGGGTGAGTGAAATTGACTAATTTTTTGTTTATTTTCGGTTTGTTTATTATGTTACATTTTATTTTGTTTTTGTTAATTGAGAAGTGATTTTGGGAGTAGAAAAAAGTAATAAAGAGTTACGAACCATTTTATACGTATACGAGGTGGAGGTTTTTTTTTATTAACGCAACCCGTTAAACGTGTCGTATAACGTTCTACATAATGAACTTACCATAGTGACATTCTCCATGAATTAAACTCGAACTATGAATGCCCTATCTGAATCAGGAGAGCTGATGGATTTGGTTCCCGTTGTTCCGTAGACGCAATTGAACGCAGCGCCGCGTGTTATCGAAGGTATACCTCGATACATTTACGGAAATCATCCGAATGTTGTATACTCCAAACCAAATAAATTTGGAGGGACCACGCTCGAAATCGTGTCCGCGCCATAACTTTTGAACCACTTAACATAAATTGATGACGTCATACGAATGATGCAACGAGACCGGTCCAAACCACTATTTTTCAATTTTCGAGTATTTAGTGTGAATTATAGTTGAACTAATTGCTTGTTTTAATATGTAATACGAACAACGCTAGAATAACATGTTTCTGGCATAATTTATGACTTAACTGCGTGAAGAAAGTATATTTCGATTCTGGATAGGGCGGGGTCGCTATTTTTCAATCCGTACAAGTACAATGGCGCTCATAAGTATTCGTACAGAGAAATATTTCATTTATATTCGTTATTATCTTTTGAACCATGCATGCATACATTGCATAGGATAGTTATGAAAAGTTTACCGTTTGTTTGGAAAATTTTAACAAATAAAAAAAAATAGTTTAACGCCAACATGTAAAACATCAAAGAATTTGAAGAAAATAAAAAATGCCAAAATGTAAAAGTTTTTGTACAATTTACAAAATTATTTAATACTTTGCGTGACCACCTTTTGCTTGAATAACTTCAATGATTCGTTTTGGGTATTTTTCTACGAGGTTTCGACATCTCTGGAAATTTTAGCCCATTCTTCCAAAGAAAATTGTTGCAATTCATTCATATTTGAAGGGTTTCTCTCGCGGACAACTTTTTACAAATCAAACCATAAATTCTCGATTAAATTGAGATCTGAGCTTTGATTGGGCCACTCTAGAAGCTTAAAATTATTTTCTTGAAGCCATTTCATGGTGCTCTTACGTTTATGTTTTGGATTATTATCTTGTTGCAGTACCTAATTGTGACCCATTCGCAACTCCTGAACTGAAGGCGGTACATTTTCTTCTAAAATTTCCTGATATTTCTTTGAATTCAAAATTCCATTGATGACAACGAGCTTTCCTTGACCAGAAACACTGAAGCATCCCCAAAGAAGCAAAGTACTACACCATGTTTAACTGTAGGAAGGATTTTTTTTTTTTTTTTTTTAAACCTCGAATGCATTATTTGATTTTCGCCAAACATACCGTTGCTCGTTGTTCCCGCATAATTCAATTTTGGTCTCGTCTGTCCAGAAAACTTTCTTCCAAAATGCAAATCCATCATTTTGATGATCCTTGGCGTACTTCAAACGATCTTTGCGCGCTTTTCGTAACGGAGGTTTTTTTCGTGCAACTCTTCCACGCGGACTATTCTTTTTCAATGTACGACGTACAGTAGAGGGATGGACATCGATGATTAGACAGTCTTAATGTTTGGCAAATATCACCCGCAGTCACTGGTGGATTCGCAGCAGCCATTCTTTAGTCCGTCTAGCTGTACGTTCTAAAATCTCGCGAGGTCGTCCATACTTTGGTAGAGTTTTGATTGTTCCCAGAGCCTTTTTATTTCTTTATAACTGCGGCAAACGTCGTAAATGGCATTCGAAGTTCTTCTATCTTCCTATAACACTTTCCAGACTCGCAATAACAAATCTCAAGATCCGTAGACGGCTCTTTACCATGACCACCCATTGCTCACTAATGGCTCGTACAGCCATCCGTCTTCCATTGAGATTCACAAAGAAATTTTTATAATTCAGAATTGCCAACACTCTCCAATCATTAAACAGCGAACTATTGATAAAAATTTTAAATTCTTCAATCCTGATGTGGACACACAAAGTATTAAATAATTTTGTAAATAAATGTACGGAAACTCTTGCATTTTAATTTTTTTTATTTTCCTCAAATTGTTTGATGTTTTACATTATATGTTCGAGTTGAACTAATTTTTTATTTGTAAAATTTTTCCAAACGAACGGTAAACTTCTCATAACTATTCTGTGCATGGTACAAAATTGGTACAAAATACAAGGATTAATATAAATGAAGTAGGTCTCTCTATGAATATTTATGAGCGCCAATGTACTGTATATGGTGAGTTTTAGCTCAACTACTCGTTTGCTTTAATCTGTAATACAATAATGCCCGCGTAACGCGTTTCTGGTGCAATTTGTAACTGTGAAATAAGCACGAAAGATCAAGGTCACAAATATGGAAGGGAGCATTTATATCGTTCCTACATAGTTGTTGTTGGTAATGTTATGCCGTAATTCTACTAGATTGTGAGGATTATTGCGGTAAAATTTTTCTTCGAAATGTCTCCAAAAGAACGGATTCGATAAATGATAGCCCGGCTCTCGATAACGAGTGATGAGGGCCAGAAAATGGCACGGCGGTTAGACCAACTAATATCGCCGATTGCGCAAACTCCCATGGGTTATTATTATTATTATTATTATTACGAGCTGAACCGGGAGGTCTCGGTGATCACGGGCCTTTTGAAATGATTAGGTCAGCAAAGAAAAATTTAATATTGGTCACGCTCTTCCGTAATGGGGTTGGGGATGTGAGCGATCTCGCACCTTGTTGGAAGGTTAAGTTCAGTGTCGCCCAACTGATTCGTGAAATTATAAAATTTGGCAGTGTAACAGTTTGTTCACCGACAATCCTTCGACAACGCACGGCACTGTTGTATATTCAGGTCGGGTACGCGTGATTGGAGTTCGCATCCACGCAAAATGTCACGCTGATACGTTCATTGTGTAGAACGTTATCACACGTTTAACGGGCTGCACTTATGAAAATAATCACCATTCGTGTAATTTAGTACATTTATTTTTGAGGAACTTATTTTTTAATTTCCGTGTGCGTATTTGAGTGTTTCAGGGTTACTTTAGTCATATCACGAACACTAAATGCGGGTGAAAACTAAAACTTGAGGTTTTTTTTTCTTTTTTAATTAAAACAGACCAATCGGGTTCAGTTAACGGGTTAAATATTTTAATTTTCTTTTCCTCACTGTTCCCGAAGCGAGTTGCGAGCGAACTATAAAGTTACGAAGAAGTTGTGTTTCGATTTTCGAGGAAATTTCCGCGCAACAAACGAATAAGCTGCTCAAATTTCTTAGAAGTAAACACGCAGTTATAATTTTGAGCATTTCAATTCGTTTACTTCGTTTCGTTAATGAAAGACATTTTCATTGAGTTTTAATTTTTCGAATTGTTTTCATTAAGTTATTTGGAATTTCATTTTTAGCTTCATTCGTCATCGTTTCGTTGGTGGTTCCGCATCTTGGCTGGTGAGGACCTTTCTCGCATCGTTCGTTCTCGCTGTGGCAAATATGCTAACGCCTCGATCACCCAATTATAGGGGTAGTGGGGATGCTGGCTGGAATTTGGGTTTTGAAGTTTTGCGGCTGTTTCAGAGGGTGAGGTCACGTTTTGTTTAAATAATAATAAATGCGAAGGCCGATTTAAATGTAAAAATGGGTCTCATAAAATTTTGCGTGGAGTCGAATTCGAATCCTGATTTAAGAAAAGGCGTACCTCCGCATTGAGAATTGAAAATGGAATCCGAGGGAGGGAAGATACGAGGTCACTGTTTACTTTCTGATTCGTGAATGGCTCGAAATACATCTCTGTCCAGTTAAGAAAATTTGCTTCGAGAGTGATTTGTTTGTTTTCAAATGCGAAGGAAAGAATTTGAACGGTGATGACAAATTAAATTTTAAAATAATCTTAACCTTTTATCGCCGAAAGGGACGAGTTGTTGTTAACATTTCAAATACGCCGCGCATTCGCAATTTAACCCAACAAAAAATTTTGGCAGTGAAGGGTTAAAATTCACGCTATCGGTAGCGACACAAACAAACGGAAGTTGTTCATTCTTCCGCAATAAGAAAAAGTATTACAATATGAATTATACATAAATGCGTTCATAAAAGAGTAAAATTAAGCGTGAAAATTTCGGCAAAATGTTTAACGTTAATGTAGCCGTAAGACGAAATAGTAAACTAAAATTCGAAGGCAACGAAGCTGCGACGAACATCGCAAATGAAAATAATTTTGAGTCTATGATGACGAAGTAACCCTGTTATTACTCGCATCTCGTCCGCGTCTCCGTACTCGACGCACTGATGCGGTCTTCTTCGGTACAGTAGTAGATCGTTCGCGAGTACGTAAAGGACTGAATCGAAGTATATAAATAAACAGTCGTTGAAGATAAATGTCGTAGTCTCGAGCAAAAGTTTGTACTCGCAACGTGTTTTCATTGTGTCGCTTTTTTCTTTATATCGCCGAGATTGAAAGACCAATTATACGGAAGACACTCGCATCATTCTTCATTAAAAGTCAAATGTTTTGCGAACATTCTCGTTTTAATTTGATTATTTTACGTTTAATTTTTACATTTTTTTAATCTGCAATTAATAATAATTTTAATTCTGCGAGTTATAATGCAAATTTTTAGGATGTAGAGGAAAAAATATTTTCTTTTAAAGATGATGATAAACCGCTTCGACCGTCCCTCATTTTTGGGGCCTTTCTGACATCTCTTCCGGGAAGACAGAAGCGCGGTGGTTTTTGATTTTCTTAATAGAGTTTTTATCAAAGTTGGATCAGAAATGAAGTTGTCAGAAAGGTTAATTTTATTAATTCATTTTCGTGTCGGTGAAGATAAAAGTTCAGTATGATTGACGTTTATTCATTTTTTATAGTTTTGCTTACAAATTTGTTGGATTTTTTTAGTGAAAATTTTTTTTGACTTTACGTATTAATTCATAAGTTAACGTTATTAATGAAATTGGTGGATAGTTAATGGTTTACTACAAAGTATGATGTTAGCACGAAGTAAACGGTGTGGCGTGACAGTAATTTTATTTGAATTATTCTGTTTTGTTAATGCTACATCGAGGTCGAGGTTGTAAGTTGCTTCCCTATCGAATGGGAATATGTCGAGCGGCCATTTAAGAGTTAGAAGTAGAAGGTGTACATTTGTACTTTGACAAAAGCCGCCGCTTAATCTATATATAGTTAATGTTAAATTGAGTTAATTAGTAATCATACGGTATAGTTTGGAACAGTTCTTAATTCACTTTATACAACATGAATTTGATTAGAGGGAATAAATGCTTAGTATATTGGGTCTGTAGTAATTAGCGACGCTCTAGTATCCAATGGTAAACTGCGGGAAACTTCTACTTTTCTTATGAAAGGTTTTAAAACTTACTTTTACTTGGTTGGTCTTTATTTTGTATATAAAAAAAACTTGGGTAATCGAAGGTCTTTAAATATAATGGCTTATCTTCCTTGAGGACACTAAAACTGTGGCGTTGAATTTGTTTTGCTTCCTCACTCTAAACGACCAGCCAAACTCAGAATTTTTAAAGGTTCCAAAAATGATAATTAAGAGCCATATTTTTAGGTATTCTCTGCTTTATATCATGTTTATTGTAGTCATTGTTAGTACTAATTAATTCTTGGAATTTTGTATACACAGTCATTATTTTACATTTTTGTATCACATAAACATGACTGACAGTATTAAACTAATTCATTATACACACATCTTTGTATTACTCTTTGTACTGGTAGAATGTCTAATTCTTTCTCTTTCCCCAGACCTATCTGGGCTTTCACCTCACGGGGTTAAACCGCTTCCTGTTGTCACCCCTAAACCTCACTTAACAACCCCTCTTCAGAATGTTAATCCCCCTAACCCCTTATTAGGCCACGCACTAAATGTCACTAATTCAGATGTCAAAAAATTAGTACATTCGAAGTACGAAGGTCTGTTACAGCAGCAGCAGCAGCAGCAGCAGCAGCACTCACTGAGCGTATTCCCCGAGAGTGCCATAGGCACTGATGCCAGAGAAAGCACTGACGAAGATGAGGACAACTCTAACGCGTCTTCTCAGGTTATCGAATGCGGAGATCATGACAACAGGTCTGAGTCCAATAGGGAAAAATGTCTTAGCATAAACTCTGTATTCGCGAAGGATGAGTCACCTAATTGTAGGTCAGAGTTTAATAAAAGACCAACTGACAGTAAAGAACCAACTGATTCTGACACTGAAGAGGATTCATCTCGTAAATGTAGTCGAAATACTAATTTTTCGCAATACGGCTCAAATTTAGATTCGCATTCAGGATACATGGGCGGAAGCGAGGATGAAAATAATATGGCCATCTTTCGACACGGCGATAAGGCACAGAAGTCGCAGTCTTTAATGGTTAGCAAACCCCAGCTCCTTGATGATTCACGCGCTGCGCTTGAATCTCAAATAAACAGAGAAGGTTTCTTTTCATCGCCATCTTTCAGTGGCAAGAAGTGTTACATATTTCATGGTATTGAAACTGTCCGGACAGAAAATCCGACGAAATATTTTTCTTCCGAGTTTCTTCAGCGTGAGCGAAGAACTCATTCCTTCAAACTTACACCGATTGAAGAGAATTGTGAGAAGGACGACGCTGATGGTTCGACTTCTTTTACTTCTGAAGAAGAACTGGTTTCAACGAGTATATCGACTACTTCAACAACTGAGCGCGCGCAGAAGCTTGAGTCGATCCGTATTAAGACGAAAATGGAGGAGAAATCTGCCTGCCATCCCTTCCCTAAACCCAGTAATCTGCAGACGGAGAAGGAAGTGTCCGGGGAAGGACTAGACGAGGTCTGTCTTGATCTCGCACAAGGCGAAGAGTTGAAAATGGAGGAAGCCAAGATTAGAGAAGAGTTGGGAACTCTCTTACAAGTGCTAACTTTACCTTCCCGAGAGAAAGAGCTCATGGATGAAGCTGAATACGATCGACCAGCTTCTGATGAAGAGAATGAAGAAGACTCGAGAAGTAAAACCGTCATTAGAGAGAAGAGTGTAGCGGTTGAACACGCGTTTCCTCTTGACCTCGCTATTAGAGATAGAAACATAATAGCTCCTTCATCGTGCGATACGACGCAGTTACCTGGAAATTCTGATTATCAAATAGTGGGTCAAAATAAAATATTATTAACTCCCGTTCCTCAAAATATTCCTGAGAAAGCAGTTAGCTCTTATCATACTGACTCTAGTGCTGAGCATCAAAGAGTGCAGGAATTGAGGTTCTTTCTAGTCGATGACGAAACTGTCTCCTCAAAAACCAAACCTAGTGTGGAAGGAGAAAGAGGGAAAGCAAAACTGAGGAAAGTTAGAGGAAAAAGAGATGATACCGCTGGAGACAAAGATAAAGCAAATATTGTTCGAATTCCCAAACTGTGTTATGCCTTTGAATCTCAACTAGGACCCGTGAAACCAGGCAAAGATGAAAATAATCACTTGGATTGTCCTCAGGAAACGAGTAGTCCACCCAAAATAGATGCAATGTCGTCGTACTCCGAAAACCAACAGCTTCCCATTTCCAGATATGATACCAATCCTCCGCCTGTTTTACACGATACTACTACTACTACTACTTCCATGATTAATATGACAAGCGACAGTTTAACTATTACAAATGAAAGGAAAGTAGATATTGATTCTTTATCCAGGAAGATCGAGTTGAAAGTTGAGGAACCCCCAAAACATGTAGAATCGCGTAAGACTCTACTTCCGTTATCTGTAGTTGGTGATTCGACTGAAATATTGACTGATGTTACGGTTCAAAACAGGATGAAGAGAGGGAAATTTGTTTCAAGTGGAAGCCTCCTGGTGGAAGGTATAGAATTATCGACTCAGTATTTGCCTGCAGATTCGAATGAAGTGCCTCCCAACGAATTAAAAAAATATCTTGATGCCTCCGAATGTAGTGCTGAAGAAGAAAATATCTGTTTACAAAAAGTAACGAACAGAACGAGTGTAGAAGCTACTGCATCGTCTGTCCTTTCGAAAACCATTAAGAGATCCGAACCTTTGTGCGTGGATTTTAGTCCCCAAGTTGATGTTACAAAACAGAAAAATTTAGAACGAATCCCCAAACTAAAACGATCGTACCGAGGAATCGATTCGAAGAAACATTTACCCGAGAGGAAAAAACCTTTGGGAAACGCTCAAAAACCTGAACTTAGGAAATCGAATAAATGGAATGATCACGTAAAAGTGTTGAAAAAAGAATCTGAAAATGCTCAGGGCATTATTATTTCGCCAATTTCTGCATTTGAGAACCCGAATGGAACTACCGTTAATAAGGATTTAACTCCATTCTTTCGGCAAGAATTGAAAATGAAAAAGGTTGACACTACTTACGTAAAATCCTATCGCATTTCACAGTATCGGCAGACTGATAAGATTAATTCAGTTGGTTGTGTTCAGAGGACAAAAACGGAGGCAGATATATCAAAACGGCCAAAACAAACTTTGGAAGATGTTACCAAATTTGGAAATAGAGATGTCACCGAAGGTGTCATAAAAAGTGTCACCAAAGGTAATACAAAAACTTACCCCAAACGTTTAATGGGAAGTATCGGTAAGAGTGAAATCAAGGACGTAACCATGGATGTAATGAAAGGTGTAAGCAAAGGTGTAAGCAAAGATGTAACCAAAGATGAAACTCAGGATGTAGTGAGGGGTGTAGCCAGAAACGTAACTAAGGATGTATCCAGAGATTCAACCAAAGATGAAATTAAAGCTACGACGAAGAATGCCACCAAGGCTAAGGTAATAGATGCAAATAAGAATGTACGCAGACGGGTGGACATTGATCGTACTGAAAGTGTAATAGAAAGCGATTTGACACGTGGCTTCGTCGTTCCTACTCAGGAGGAGAACTTCTCTGAGGATATTCCTGCAGAAGGCGTCGTCTCTCACACACATATAATGAGAACCATCAGTACCCAAAGCGATGACTCTTTCATAGGGGATACTTCGGAGGCCGTCAGCGAGGATAGTGATCTCAGCGATGCGAATGCTAGAACCTCTCCTTCGCCAAAACGAAGCTCGATGAGGAACCACCAAAAGGAGTCGTCCCTTCGGTCAGAATCGATGCACACACCGACTCGATTTCATCGAAAGAGGTTCTCCACCTCGACTCAATCGATTTCCAAAGCGAAAATGGCGTCCAAATCGACTCAGACTTACGCCAGTTTAAAAGAAGAGTTTATGGCTACGCCCCAAATTCTCCTCCCGGAGAACAGTGATTGCTACCTAAACTGCATCTCCTCTCCGTTTTACCCGCAGACCGAAGACTCTGTTCACCCTCCCTCCTGTTATAGTGATTCGAACCTCTTGGACGTGTCTTGCCTCTCCTGCTTGGGGAAGTGCCACACTAACTTTTCTCCTGCCCATTACTTAACGCAGTCAAACCGCACGACGAGTCCCACCTTTGACGTTCCTTCCTTTCCCGAAAACAACATTTACCCCGCTTACTTATCCCCTCCGCAATCTCAAGAACCCCCCCCCGTTAGAGTGCCGCTAGGAATGTCTCTGTGTCCCCCTGCTGGGTCTCCGTTCACCCCCGTGGTTTCCCCCGTGCGTTCCCCCGTCCCATTTCACCCCCATAGCATTCACTCTCGGCTGGGTGAGTACCGATTGACGTGGCGTTTTGTAAGTTCTGTACCCTACTAAACCCTTCTTAATTGGCTCCTCATCTTTCGTCATCACCATCACCACCACCACCACCACCACCACCGCTTTATTACACCTGATTTACACCACAGAGAGCATTAACCACAGCCATGCATTTCCACTTTTATTTCGGCTCTAATACACGCCCCTAATATGAACTACTTAACACAATGTACGTCTCTACACAGTTTTATTGCTTTTAAATTTCTTTGATTTTGTTTTAATTACTGTAAAATTTAATTAAGATTATGATTTAATACGTGTCTTAATTCTAAAATGATGGTTAAAAGGGACGTCGATTATCTAATCTCTAATCGTTCACGACAAAAATTAAATTAGAAGAATATTCTTCTCTTACTCGTAAGCTTATGTAATTGGATGTCAGCGCTGCGCCTCTGAGCCACCTAACTAAGATTAATGGCCGCTAAATCGAATATCGTACTTTGATGATCCTCAAGGGCGCTCCAACTAAATAAACGACTTTGCGTAGCTTACGACTTAAGATTTAGTAAAAGAAGATACGTATTTCTATTAAAGTTTATGAAATGAACACATTATTTTACTTTTTATATAAATATTTTCATTTGGAGATTTATTTCAGTATATTTTAAATTTTTAAATAAATTATGAATAACGGCTGAAATTCACGTATAATCCGTTATCCCTTTTATCCCTTTTCGTGAATCTTTACTCATCTACGAGGTTCTTTTACGTCTAACTTTATAAATAACTCTTTATTGGCGAGATCATATACAAATTACGTTGTTTAGGTATTAAATCCATTCGATTAATGGCATATAAAGTATGCGCACTCAAATTGAAAGTAATGAAGATTTTGAGTGTGCGTCATTCGTAAAAACAAAAATTTATACCCACTTTCGTACCCGAGGTATTTTCATTATGCACCTCGGTATTAAAACTAAAACAGTTAAATTTTGAAAATTAATTTCGGTAATAAATGTCTTCGAGTCGCGTTTTTAATCTATCTATCGTATTTCTTTTATCTGAGTAGATGATAGCGTGAAAGGCCTTTTTACTTAGTCATTGGTTTGGCACAGTGCCACGCATTCTTTTATCTTCATACCCGATCTAACCTTTCTCGGGGTCTCTACTTTTACTTGAGGTACACGCATGAGTAATAACATGACATAATAATATACAACGAAATATAGTAGTAATAATAATAATAATTAACAATAATTATTAATAATAATAATTAATAAATACATTAAAAGAAGTCTCGTAAAGGCCTAAATTCTTCCTTTGAAAAATAATTTCATAAACTTTGAAAATGGGAAAGTTTTCGTTAAAGTTTCGAAAGATTTAATTTATTTTCATTGAAATTTAAAAGTTGGAAATACTTCTCCTTTAATTTATCTTTAAAATTTAGAATTATAAAGTTCACAATAATGTTGAAATTTTAAAGAGGTTTTGTTTTATTAAATGTTGAAATATTTTATGTTCAAACTTCAAATTTTCTCGTCACCAAATTTGTATAGAAATTTTATAATTTTAAATACTTTCTTTTTATTTTAATTGGTCCCGGATAAAATTAAAAATTTCTTGAATTTTAAACTATTAATTTTAAACTTTTAAAAATACTTTTCCATTAAAATTCCAAAATTTTGAACACTCGGGATAAAAAAAAAAAAAAAAAAAGTTTTCGTTACAATTAAAAATTCTTTTTCGTTGAACAATTTTTAACAAAGCGAAAATTTTTAATTGGCGATGCTGTTACAGTGTATGTACTTTCGTTAAATTTAAAAATGTAAAAGTTTTCGTTAAAGTTTTAAATAATTTTCGCTAAGATTCTAAATAGTTGACCCTGCGAAATTGCTTTAATTTTTGTTATTTTAAAAAAAAATCTTGTATAGTTTAAAAATTTCTCTTAATTTTAACGAGTTCTGTTGAAATTTTAAAAATTAGATTTTTTTTTTTTTACATCTCTATATAATATTCCCATTAATTTATTCTGTTAACTAACATTTTTAATGTTGTCTTCGTTGCTAATTCGTAGATCAGGAATGTTGGAACAAGTTCGAGGCTTTATTGTTTTGCCCTGTTGTGAAAACTGGAAATATTATGTTTCGTTAAGAATGTTCGGAAACGTTTCGTTAAGAATGTTCGGAAACGTTTCGTTAAGAATGTTCGGAAACGTTTCGTTAAGAATGTTCGGAAACGTTTCGTTAAGAATGTTCGGAAACGTTTCGTTAATAACGTTACTCAACTCTACATGATTGAATGTGTACACAGTTATAATTACTGCATTACTCGTTTCTATTAATTCACACGTACGTATGCACACAGTATGTCCACGCTTCGGAGGTGGTATTTTTAGGTGATATAAATTAAGTAAATGGGGTTGTTCAAATTCAGTTACAGTTTTAATATGTTTGTTTTTATGGCTTTTTTTTCCGTTTGGCGTCAGCTCGTCATTGGTTTCAGTCATTGTTTTGAAGCATTTATGTGGGTCAAGTCGACTTGAAGAACCGCTTGCATGGTGACTCATCTTCATCATCTTGCTGTAGTTTGACCTAAATCGAGTTCAGTTTGTGTACCTACATTGCTACTACCCAGTGTGTACACACACACACACACACACACACACACACACACACACACACACACACACTTTGTATATGTATGACATGTTTCGCCAGTGTGAAAGTAGCGGTCTAATGTAAATCGAAGTTTGGACAAAACTCAAAAGCTAATTGTGTTTTTCGTTCATTTCCCGACGGACGATAAGTTGTTCCTGTTTCCGTTGTTTTCCGGGCAACGGAAGCGGCGCCTATTTTTACTTCCCTATCTGACTAACCGATTCCTGTTCAGGTGTGGCGCTGTTAATGAGGGCAGGTATAATTGCGTAAAGTGAACCTGTTCCACCATTAATTTAACTTTTTCTGTGAACTTACTTCAAAGGGAAGAGAGAGATTTTAATTGCTTTTTAGTTGTCACAGGTAAATATCGAAGTAATTTGTATTATATTTTAATTTTTTATTATTATTATTATTTGCTACGCGTGCTTCGAGAACTTACTGAATGATTAGTTAGTTTCCCTGCTCAGATGTTTGGTCAGGATTCTTATAATGCATCGTATATTTATTTAATGCCATTCACTTGGTTACGAGTAATTAATCGTGTTCACGAAAATGCTTAAATGAGATCAAACGTGAATTTAAAAACTCGTAAGATGATCCTCTTTTCATTTTTATAAGTGATCCCCCTTATCACATCTACAAAATACAAGGCCATAAAAACCTCCTCCTGTCGAAGGGTTACTCGCTTAACGTGTGGATCTGTCAGCTGCATGCCACCGATTCACAGGAAATTCCCAATTTTACTTTTTATTTATTTTGTATGTTATTAAAAGTTACATTTTGTTCATGAATCCAATTGTACATCTGTCTTTGTCGGTCTATCTCTTTGATGTTCAAAATCGTGTAATTAATAATTTGGATCCGTTTGTTTAGTTTCAAGCATTAATAATCGTGTATTGTATTCGTGTGTATTCATTTATTTCGTACGGTGAAATGTGTACGGAACCTTTATTAGCGTCTCGCGCTCTCCTTAGGCTTAAATGAGAAGCGGTAAAAGTCGATATCGAGCGGTAGAGTCGTTTCAGACCTTCAGGAGACCGAGTCAAGTCATTATAAAAATAAATCTTTTAAATTCTCTTTGATATAAAAGCATGACTCATTATGATGATAGAACGATACTGCACATAAGGGGCAACTCTAAAAGTCACTGACTGCACATTCACTGTGCCCCCCCCTCTCTCTCTCTCTCTCTCTCTCTCTCTCTCTCTCTCTCTCTCTCTCTCTCTCTCTCTCTCTCTCTCTCTCTCTCTTTGATTTTTGTTTGGCACTGTAGCACTGGTTGGCTCTCTTAGTCGTTGGCTTAAACAGTGGTGGTAAAGACAGTCCTTTCTCGCTCTCTCGATTAAGTGTAGGCAAAAGGTGCTTGATTCCTATAATTATTTTGCTAATGTTTAAGAAAGTTCGATGCACGATGCTTAATGCGTCTCAAAAGCGTCATATCGGTATTAAAGCAGTCTGGTAAAGGGAATCGGATTGCTTTTGTTGCGTTTGAACTCAGTTTGTTCGTGTAATAATCGTTTTATAATATTTCTCTACTTTAATGCATATCTCTAACGTTAAATAAAACTTTGTAGGTTGATTTCATACTTATTTTTAGGTCTCAAATCCAACATGAAATGAATGTTGAGCGGCAAAAAATGTTGAAAAAACGTGGATAGAATATTTTGTATTAAAAATACGTTGGTGCATTATTCTAACTAACACTTTCATGCGTATGGAATTTTTTCTTCCGTACAGCATTCGCGTTATTTCCTCTCAGTTCCGGTATCTCGTAAAAATACGCAAATATGAGACCGTAACCTTATACCAGTATAGCCTAGTCCGCTCTTCATTACATATCGGTATCTAAACGTGTATTGACTAGGATTTTATGGGCGCGTTGAGCATTTGGGGACAATTGCGTGCATAAGTGCTTCGTGGATCCACTGCGAGATTAGTTCCATCTATAATAAAAACTTAGATGATAGGTTAGATAAAGGTTGGCTTAAACACGAGAATAGATGCTGGACATAATATATATATATATATTTATATATATATATATATATATATATATATATATAGTGGTATTTTTTGTTCCGTTTTTATGCTTCGATATTCAGTAAAGTACTTCCTTCACTCTACAACACTTCAGAAGGAAATTATGAACTGAACGCATTTGCCTTTGTTGTTTTTTATTTTCTTTATGCTGCATTGCTTTTGGGGTCGTTCTCTCTTTTGTTCGAGGGTTCATTTTTATAGGCAATACAGACGGTTATTGACTTAGAGCGCGTGACTGAGGCATGTGCCTGTCAAGCAATCAGTCACTCGACGCACCCTTATAGAATTCCATTCCACAAGAACTCTCAGAAAAATTTGAAGGGATATGAACTAAAATTAAAGGGGAACAACTATTGAAATTGGTTTAAAATTGACCGCAGTGCGCTTTTCAAGTGAAATAAATTGGTAGATTTGAAATTAATGAATTGGAATTGTCATATTTAGCAGACGAATTGGTAGGACAAAATTGGCGTCAGTATTACAGAAGAGGGCTTTGGTAGAACCTGTGATATTATTATTATTTTTATTATTATTCATTTGTAATGGCCTGTATATACTTTGTTTTTGCCGAGATCTCCTTTCAACGCTTCTTTTCCATTCTCTATCAACTAATTTCACCATTGCTCGCCTTTAGGTTTATCATTATTCTTTAGATCATGTTGAAGTATTTTTACTTAAAAGTGATTAATATGAACCAGTGTTGTGAAAACTTCGAAGGACTCGTCTCTTTCATAATCCTCGCTCGATCGAATTTGAAGGAATCTGTTTGGGGCAGATCGTTTTGAATTGCGTGTATTCATTTCTGTACGAAATCGTCCGTTATATCTTCGAGTATTTACGCGGATTAAACGCATCTGCCGTAGGTATTCCCAAGGTGACTATTAGCTATTGACTTTTAGCTTACCTCATGGCTGACAGGAGCGCGTGAGTGCTCACAGACCAGAAACTGCCTCGTGTCAGTGGAGAAAGATAAATAGACACTAATCTATGCGGGGCTTACCTGGCCCTTATCTGCAGTCCATTAAAGCCATTAAGAGCCTGACGAAGGCAACGAGAATGGGAAGGAATTACACAGATGGGTTACTTGCGGGAAGTAGGTCAACTGATTGCAGTCGTGAAAAATAAGGTCTTAAAAATTTGAGCGTACATTGTGGATTCACCCGGATTACGATGACGACTAAGTTAATGCCGGTGACAATTGTGTGTGTGCCTATTTACGACTGTATAGTTCTAATGACAATCAAGTTTAGGTAGATGACATTTGATTTTATGCAAAGAAAGATTGTGGATGTTGAATGCGATTGGAATTATGCCAAAGACTGTTGGGTTTATGTCGTTGATATGTAGATTTATGTCGATCGGAAATAACGATTGAGCTTATCCTGTTAACGATTGAGTTCGTGTTGATGATGAGTCGGTTACATAGTAGTTTTATGCTGGTAACGATTGGGTTTTGATTGAGTTAAAGCGGATTACAATTGAATTTAGGAATTCATAGCAGTTGGGTTTAAGTAGATTGCGAGCGAGTTTACGAGTTCACAACTATTGGATTTAAATTGATGACGCTGAATTTGGTAATTTACAAAGCTTGTGTTTAAGCGGATTGCGCTCTAATTTATACTGGTAGACGACGATTGGGTTTATACGGATTGCGATTGAGTTTGTATGCACAACATCTGATGAATTTAACATGACGACGAATGAGCCAGATACGAGTCTATGACGGTGACATGGTTGAGTTCATGCGATGAATGATATGATTCGTGGCCGAGAAATTAAAATGGTGGACCGCAAGTTACGCTTTTCACTTTCTCGTATTTATTTTAGGTGAATAGAAATTGGTACTGATATTAATTTGCTTCGTTTTAGAACCCGTTTACGCTGATGAAGGAGGGAAATTACTAGGAAAGTCTTGGATATGAATCATCAAATGACCCATTTTTAGAGCAGGAAAACAATTTGGTAATAATTTAAAATTTTCTCTTCCTTAAAATTTTTTTTAAGATTTTGTGAACTCAAAATTTATACAAAAAATAATAATTGAATAAAATTCCACTGAGGTGAGGCCCAAGGTTGCCCCTCTCAGTGACACGATGGTGGTAGCGTGGTCGAACCACTGTTCCGACCCATGTTTGTGGGTATCGCATCGAAGCCAGGCTGTGATCGATGCCCATACCCCTTTCTCATGGAGTCCTTCCGCGCACAGTTCAACTCTCTCCTCTTCGACGTCTTGGCACTCCTGCGGACTCCCCTCTTTTCCTTCTGCCCTGTCGCCCCCTCCCACTCTTTTCCTTACCCCACACCTGGTCACTTTCTCCCCTTTGAACCCTTCCACCAGAGACAGCAGTCACACGTACCCTCAGGCGGCGTCCGCAGGTCAGCCTCACTTTTACCCACTTCATTCATGCTTTGAGCGCTATTTCTTCTTCACTCACTCACTCACTCACTCACTCATTAAAACTGCCACTACCCCTCCATATATATACACACATACAAGGTGACATAAAATTACGTAGTAAAATGTCCCCTAAATTTAGGGGTACGTACTTTTACTAAGTAATTTTGAGGCACCCTCTATGTGTATATACGTATATAAATCATAATACTAACGAAAGTTTTCTTTCTAATTTTGCTTAAAAAAAACGGTCATTTGGCGTCACATAGATGAAGGTGAAGTACATTAGATTACATTTTAAAATGCAGTCTGCATGCAGGGTGAGTCGAAAGTCCTGACTTAAAAGGTATTTATTGTATAGTTATTTTTGAGGCAGAACTTTTGACTGGCCCTGTATAATGTACTTCACTTTATAGGTAATCCCCCAAATTTTGACAGGCGTTTCTTTTCACTCGTTCCTCCCAATCGCCTCTTCACTCGCAATTACTGACTATGGTAGCTTAGTGGTAGATCATCTGGGTTCGAGTCCCAGCTCGAACTTCATATTTCAGCGATTGAGGTTCCTCTCTGGGTCTTCCTCGATGGGGTAGTGGTTCGGTTCCCACGTAAAGCTTCGTAGGTTCCCTCCGTCATGTAATCGTGGCTTTTAGTATAGTGAGCTACTTCGTAGTCACGCTGCAACGCCGTTTAACGTTAAATCAGCGAAGTAAAGCAACGTCGCGTCCGTTCAGCAGTTCTATGGGTGACCATCCTCCGCGTTTAGATGATGTAGCGACTCGTAGAAGCTTCGGATTCCACGTAAAGCCGTAGGTTCCGTCTGTCACACGATCTTTACTGTTACTAAAGGGGTTAAGTAATGCCACACATTATTATAATTTTAGTTTGGGCGTAGGTAAAACCATTCAAATGTTGTTAAGAATTTATCCCAGTCGACACGTAGAAATCACGTGATCACTTTCTTTTTCATTATTTTAATTAATTTAGTCCTTTAAATTAATAATTTGTAAGAGAAACCATTCGGGTCTCGCGCACTCCTCGTAACGTATTGAGAACAACAACAACAACAACAACAACATCGTAATCCAAAAAGGGATTCAATATTTCTATCACTCGTTCCATTATTATTATTATTAATTAAGTTAATAATGAGAAATAATTTGACCATCAAAGATTGGTATCAGTACAACAACGTTTCAAAGACTTCACACGCGCAGCTTCGGGGAAAAATTCGCCTACGAACAATTTCTAAACCATAAAAAAGTACTAATTGGTGACTTTTTTTAGGGGTGCGGGCAGCGGTACTAAAGAACAAAACCAATCATTAGCGATTAGTATTTTTTATATTTCGCTTCTCCGTTTCTAGGCGATCTTTTTTTTCCCGAAACTACAGGGTGTCCCAAAAGTCTCCATACATAGGGAAAATTAGCACTTTTTAGCAAAATGTAACTTTATTTACAAAACATGCTCTACATGATTGCCATTTCTTTGTAAACACACACGGATGCGTCTCTCCCACTCATGGTGAACTCGTGTTAACACATTTGGTGTTATGGACGTAAAGTACCAGGAAAAGATACAGAACATGGATCGCCTAAAGAAACGCATTCGAAGTGCAATTACGTCCATAACACCAAATGTGTTAACACGAGTTCACCATGAGTGGGAGAGACGCATCCGTGTGTGTTTACAAAGAAATGGCAATCATGTAGAGAATGTTTTGTAAATAAAGTTACATTTTGCTAAAAAGTGCTAATTTTCCCTATGTATGTAGACTTTTGGGACACCTTGTACATTGAGTACAGCTGATACGTATATATAGAGTATATGGTGACCAGTGAGCCAGTTACTCTTTTTCTTAATGGACAAAGGGAATGGGTTTTTTTTTTCTTAATTAACTTTGTTTGTCAAATGTTTAGAACAAAAAATTGTTTAAACCGTTGCCAAGTGCATTTATGATGTCATACGTAGTAATAACCAAACAGTTGCTTTATAGCGGTTAAAAAGAATGTTTAAATTTATTTTATGGAAATAATTTGCAAACTTGTCGCGTTATAACGATGTTTAGATAGTTACAAAGTGATATACTTGTTTTACGACGCATATATATATATATATATATATATATATATATATATATATATATATATATATATTATATATATATAAACGAGATGAACACGATGAAATGTTGGCGTACTACTTTACTTATTTGTTGGACCACATACACATACGTTTGATTACTTTACGGAATCGCGACATTTAACATAATTTAACTTTACCTCGACTAATCCTCATTATGGTAATTTAATGTTAATAATCCCTTAATGATTTTCATAAAAAAACCTTACCGTTTTCTTAAGTGAGAACCTTGATCATAAATGAAAGCTTCGTACTGTTGTTTGTCGTACAGGATTGTTCTCAAAAGCGTTTTTATGATGTTCAGAACCGTGCCAAGCATTATTTTTTTCCGCCTTTTACACTACCTACAATCCCCCCCCCCCCCCATTAGTGGGGAGGGGGCGTCTCTCTTCAGATCGGCGTATTTAATGTTTGTCGTCTTATTGCTCAATGACTTTAATCGATTTAGGTATTCTGTATTGTGGTTAGTCGATTTAACTCGTTCGACGCAGTTTTTGACATCATTCGTGCCCCATTTTAAAACTTCCTTCAGCGTTAATCGTCTCTCTCTCTTTCTTACCAAGTTCATCGGAGATTTTGAGGCGTGTTCCTGCCGTCTCGCATCTCAGAAGTTGATTCAGGATTCCTTTACCCGTGCACCATTTATGAATTGTAATTATAGTTTCGCGCATAAATGGGTTGATGTTTGTACTGTTTGTTACATAGAGTAAGTATATGCATAATAGCTTCAACACAAAAGAGGAGGGCAGAAGCACGTACTTTTTTAAACAGTTCTTTCTTCGTCATTCGGTTCACTCTATCTACTCTTGGGTGATCGTATAAAATTGCCGAGTGGAGGCATCATGTGAGCTTTGGTGTTGACTTCGTTACCGACGACCTTTTATTCTTCGTTGGGGGTCGCACGAAACATGAATGAACAAGTCTCTTCCAAGAAGCTATAAATATTAAGTATTTCTACAATCATTATTTACAGTGGGTTCTCCATCTTACAATTCACAATTTACTTTATATATATATATATATATATATATATATATATATATATATATATATATATATATATATATATTATATATTTTTTTTTTTTTTTTTTTTAGTTCAGGAAGAACCGATTCGCCTCTATTTAAAGGGCATATCTCAGCGGAAAAACAAAGAAAAAGTGAGAGGAAAGACAGAGGAAAAAGAAAGGGTGGAGGGGACAGTCGAAGTGGAAAAAGACCAAGGACTGCAGGGTCGAGCCCCATCATCCTTGGGTGCTAGGGCCGGGAGGGCGCACGTGAAACCTCCAGGAACAAGCACGTACAAACGAGCACAAAGACACTCAAGAGCACGAGCTTAGAACCCCCTTGCGGGGATATATATATATATATATATATATATATATATATATTATATATATATATTATATATGAGAGAACACAATAAAAATATTGTATAACTTTTTGGCTCTTCCCACCCAATAAAAGTGAGTTATGAGTGACGCGGCTTTCTAATCCGATTTTATTAATGCATAATTTGGTTGAAATTTGCGCGGACGAAAGAGTGAATTTATTTCGTGTCTTTTTTTCGAACACTTTACTTCTGACAAATTACGATTTGAACACATTCTCATCCCTGTTATTCCCTATTCGTTGCGTAAAAGAGTTAATTAGTACGGTTGTTATACCTTTTGCTAAATGTGATGTCCAATTCTCGTTTATTATTTAAAAGTTTTCCCTCCGTTTTCGTTTGTTTTTTAAGGGAAGATTAAAATGTTCTAAGGAACACGCTCTCGCGCTCTCACTCACTCTCATAACGAGTGTGAGACGTAATAATAATGATTTAGTAGTCGCGCCTGCTATTTATTCATTGGAGATTACTTTAAAATGTTTACATTGTTCGATGAAAATCCATTTATGTTATTTATTCCAAGTCACTTTTTTTTTTTTCTACTTTTTTCAATGATGTCAGTAAGGCACTTGTTGCCAAGGTCCAAATATCACAGTGTAAATATCGGTTAGTAACTTTAGTTCGACATTCGCATGGTGCCATGATGGTATGGTACACGCGTTGACTAAAGTTATTATTTTAGAGTCCGTAGTTTGAAAGCAATTGGGGGGAAAGCTTGAAAGATCTTTTGTCCTTTTCAAACTCTATATTTCTTATAGGCGACTATTCTCGTACTAACGAATATATATGTACTCGTGTGTGATAAATATATATATAATATGATGTATATTTTTGTAAAGGAAAATAAAGCCCATTTTTAATAAGGAGTCGTTCGTAAATGTATTTCGGTAGAAAAACATCAAACTACGTTCCATTTTTAAATCTAAAGATTTTACTCGTTAATTAGTTCTCGAGTCTTTCCCTTTCAACACATTCGTGAATTTTGACATTTAGGAAAGCGTGTGTGAGGTAAATTACTCGTTACACAATGTTATTTAATTATCACCTTTAAATAATGGTGCGTTGATGCTTATTTGGCATGAAATAACTTTCATAGTTATAGTTATGGAGCTTGAAATCAAACTTTTTTTGCTCTAGAATTTTAGTTAACCTTTTGTATTAACAGTTACCGTTTTTTTCCCCTCTATCAAATTTTAAACTGTTTTCCCCGAGTATAATAGGGAAACTTAAAAAAAAATAATACGAGGAAAATAAAACGCCGAACGTTTTCACAACTAAGACATTAGACCCTTATTTAAGTTGAACGTTGGTAAAAAGTGTTAGTGATTCTCAGACTCCTTTTCAACACGACAAAAGTGCAAAATTCTAACGTTTTAGACCGAAAACGTTTGGCTTTTCATGTCCACCCTCCACCCCCCACATTTGTGGACTTCTTTTTCGTATTTCCCTCGCAAACACTGCATCTTAAAAAGTTGTAAAGAATTATTTTAACATCGCAATACCCATTGTCACACTTTAATTTAAATAGGTAAAAATACAGGACATGTAAAAAAAAAAAAAAAAAAAAAAAAATAATCTAAGGGAAATGATATCCATATTGGGTTATGTCCATTGTCAAAATTTGTAAATAATTTCCATTTTTTAAATTTATTGATTGTACTTAATTTAACGAATGATAAACGAGAAAATAGTTTTGAAAACTAAGTATTATTATGTTTTGCAGGAATTGATTCCCCCCCTATATTAATTTAAAATTAATTTACAAATTTTAGTATTATTAAAAATAATAAATTTAGTACTTAAGTTTATTTATTTATTTATTATTAATTAATTATTATTATTATTACTGAAAAAATTAAATGCTTTGATGTTACAGGAGGGAACAGAATCAGCGAGGAAGTTGTTAGTCCTTTTAAGAGTGACGCCGATGAGCCCCCTGGGACAAGAGTCCCCCCTTCTTCCGCGAGTTCTTTCTTTCAAATTGCTTCCTCCACCCCTGAGGTAGGTGCTTCCTCCGGGGGGGTTCCCTCTTCCATATTTGCGGCAAATTCAACTGCCCCTTCTAGGGGCAACGTCAACCCCGCTCTTTCGCCCTCTCCTACCAAAACCCCATCTAAAGGGGGCGCTTCTGTTTCTGAGGGGCCTACTCACCCCAAGAGCAAGGGCCCTGCGCCCCCCGTCAGCACGGAGAGCGAGGAGCTAGGTGCCTTTTGGCAGTTCCTCGACGATGACTTGAAGCCAGCAATGCCCCAGCCCTCGTGCCCACAGTCTCAGCAGATCTTCAACGAACACAAAGGGGTAGGTGAAGAAGAAGAAGATCCACGTTATCTCGTTTTATTAAAATATATAAAAACAATAATGATTCCCATAAGTAATGATAATACATACCTTCCTTAGGTTTGTGCTGGAGGTAACATTTTTAACTAATTAGAGTTTTTGTCTCGTACGAGTTTTAACATACATGGAAGAGGAACCTGCGTAACGCTCGTGACCAGTAATTTTAAGAAGGAAGATCGTGTCCTTGCGCATCCTGCGATGCTAATTAACATTAGGAGCATTGTTGGGCCCTGAAAGTTGGATTGAATGCTCGATAACTGGTGAAACCATTCAAAGCTTTTTATTCTAAACAATGCTCCAACCAACTGAGATTTCCCGTCAACGTTAACACGGTTAGGTTTCATACCCTGAAAACGGGTCATAACTCGCGTGGTCTTTTTAAAGGATTCTTGAACGGTCTTAGTTATTTTAAGAATGAAAACCAAACCTCTCATTCGTTTTTATCGCTTCCAGCTGGCGCACCAGCTACTCGTGGTTCAGGAAGAAATAGTGTATTTGGGCCAGGAGAAGAACCGCCTCCTCATGAAGTTGGAAGAACAGGACAGAGAGCAACACGCGTGCAGACAACGCTACAATGATAAAATTATTCAGCTCAAAAACAAAAATGTAAGATTTTGGAAGTGACAACCATTCCTTCACTTTAAATTCCTATCCCGTAGTTCCAATTAAAATCGCGTACTAATATTAAAATCTTACAATTCATTTGTAACTGCATCAGTAAAAAGGTAAAAGTAAATGTAAAAATTATGTGGCCTGGTATAAGTATAAGGAAGTGGTGGTAGTGGTGAAGTAAAGATAATTATGGATCCGTTGGTTCGAAATGAACGAGGCTGCTTTCGAGAAAAATGATGTTTATGGTGAGGCAACTGATTCAGAAACAAATTGATAAGAAAAAGTGTAAACGACATACGTTATATGGAGTTGGAGAAAGCGTGCAATAAAGTGAATAGATCTACCTCGTGGCAGATTCCTAGAATGTATGGTAGCAGCAGTGGTGGTGTTAACCCTTTCACTGCCAACTTATAAAAACCAGTCAACACTTCTTCCAACCAGATTTTTAACCTTGATGGAAATTAACTGGAGTAAACTGGGTCATGGCACTACAGCCAGGAATATCGGTGTACGAATATATTCGGGCTTGGCAGTGAAAGTTAAATGTAGACACATTTTTATGTGGGTAATAGAGTTAAGGGTTAATGTTGAAGTAAGATAGAGCTGTTTAATTTGTATACAGATGGTGTAATGAGTGAGGTGAATGCACGAATGCTAGGGAGGAGTAAATGTGAATTTGGGGGAGAATAAGTGGCATCTGTCACATTTATTGTATGCTGATGTGGTATTTGTGGGTGATTCGAGAGATCAGTGACAAGTTTTTTTGACGTATTGTATGTGAAAGGAGATTAGTGAAGACGAAATGTAAATGAAAGAAAAGGGTTTGTTGTTAAGCGGAAAGTGGAGTCAGCACGTTGTGAAAGAATTTTAATATTGTGCGTTTGTCTGACAAAAGAGGTACAAGTACGGTGGGAAATTAAAGTAGAGAAAAGCAGAGTAAATAAGCCATGGTAGGAAGGAAATGTTTGAGTAAAGATGCAACAAGAGGTTTACATGAAAGTGTATTGGTGCCAACACTTGATGTATGGATATGAAACAGTTGTTGGGCATGATAGTTCGCCGTCAGAAGTGAGAGCAGCGCAGAAGTAGTAGTAGTAGTAGGAAAGGAGACCTATAGCTTTACGTGGGATCTGAATCACCACCGGTCGCATCATCATCTGAATGCGAAGGACGATCACCCATCGAACTACTGAGCAGCCCGAACGTCACTTAAACCCGCTGATATAACGGGAAGCGGTGTTGTAATGTGAAGGAAGGAGGTTGGTAATTTTACATGTGGTTTATGAGATTCATTGGACGGGAATGTCTTGATAACGCTCGTTCCATACTACGCATTATGGTGACGGGTTTTGAGTAAATAACTACTGTTATTATCAACGTCTTCACAGGCCTTTTTACTTTACAAATAATGACACCGTTGCTCTGGGTTTTTATTTTTTACCTCCAATTTTGGACTGTGTCGTGCATTTGGTAGAGTTGTTTTTATGTATATATATATATATATATAAACCGTTCAGGTGCAAAGTTAGGTTTGCACGATGGTACGAGTGCCTAAATACAAATTTTAATGAGTGGCTGTTTGTTTATTCCGGTCTGATCGGTGGTTCCGTCACAATAAAAAGGTAGAATTAAATGGAAAGAGCGAGTTCCCTTCAGTATTCTGTCTAGTTCTGTATTTTCCCCATTGAAAATCGAAGTACCGTACAATGACAGCCCCCTTTTCACGGGTACGTTTACTTGGGGGTCAACCGTCGTTGTCGGAGCAATTAGTGTTTGTTGTTAATGTTTCTCCTTTCCGACTTTCAAATTAACTTGCTTTTCTCTTTCAGGAAAGTCTTGTTAATGATCACTCAAGGCTGAGTCAACAACTGGATGAGATCAGTAGTCGTCAGAAGGAACAGTCGAAGGCTCCACCTGACCAGCATCATCAACATCAACAGTCGCCCCAAAATCCCCCTCCTCCGTACCTTCCTTACCCGCAACACCCTTCTCAGAGGCAGCATCTTCCCCAGCAGTATTATTACGACACACACCACCCGCAGCATCCCCACCATTTGTACCCTAATATGCATAATCCTTAATTAATTATCATCCATCACCATTAAGCTAAATTAGATTAAGGAACCGCCGCAGTCGACCAATCAGATTCATTCAAAATTATGACGTAATTCGACTACTCCCACTAATTCGTATGTTAATTCAGGTTAATTATTTTCTTGAACTTCTATAATTTTTAACGTTTTCTCTATATTTGAAATCTATTTTTATGGGCTCGTGTTTTCCGTTTTATGCCTTGATTTTAGAACAGTAATTTGAATACTTGTCCAAATAATGTCAAAATTTAGGGTCACATATCATAATTTTAGTCACGTACGCGGCGTAGTTGTTTAATACTAGACTTTTAGACTTTACTCTTCGACGTAATTTTATAATGACTAATTTTGTACTAACTCAAGTTGTAAATGTTGCGTGTTTCGTAGTTCAAACTTTATTTTTATAATTGAGCATCTTGCGTAATTCATCGTGGAATTACATTATATGAATTCATAACTTCGTAGCAGTCATAATATGTAATCCTAATTTTTAAACTTCAAATAGATTTAGTTTGAATTTTTAGCAAATTATTCGAGGCGTGTTATTCTTTAGCTATACTGAACAATGTTTAGTCTTTCACTCCCATTATCATTCTGGGAGTATTATGAAGTAGTAGTAGGTACGCGCCAAAGAGGTTTCTGTCAGCATCAGCGCTGTGCTATCCTGGTGGTTTTCTAGTCATTGTTTTGGAAAAAAAATTAATTACTATTTTTGTGGTCATAGTTTTGTTTAGTTATTTTAAACAAAAATGTCGGGAACGCGACAACGATTCTGTTCCGAGTCGCTCTTCGTCGAGTTTTGGAAATTACTTAGATACGTACATTCGACATTGTGTTCTTTTGTGCGCTGAAACAAAGACATATGCTAAATACTTTAAAATTTTCAGTATAGTTTTAATACAAATGGCTCCTCAACAAATCTGGTTCGTTTTCTTTTCTCACAATCTTCTTTGTGTTTTAGCGCAGTGCATCCCGGTTTCCACTTACGAAAATTGATGATAATTAACGGTAGTTACTGAATGAAGGATAATTCTGATTGTGGACGGTGAATGATTTTGGATGGGTAATGCAATTCCTTTCATGATATGAATTTTCCCCGATTTCTGAAATGTATTTCTATATAGACGCCAAGATCGAGTTGAAATTTTTTAATTTCATTTTTATGTCACACTTTTTCTAAATATAGAAACTACATATGCATAGATTTAATTTTTCCTCTTAGTGCCTTATCATCAAGCCTGAAGGCGCATTAAGCGTATTACTAATTTTAAGGGCGGAAATTTAATTCTGAGAATTAAAATTTTAAGTTCATTATATCAAAATCTGAGAATAGTTTAACTTTTAAAAGAAAATTTCCCTAATTATTATATGCAATATAAAATCTTAGGCATATGCAGTGTTCGCAGTTAAGATACACATTTGAATAATGCACTAAAAGCCAGACCCAGCTCCCCTTCCACCTCATGACATGTAAAAGGTGCTCGTTAAGTTTTGTCAGAATGAAAGCATTAATTCAATGGGTGGGTATATTCTTGGTGTATTTTAGAATTTTAAACTGTGTTTATCACTTCGAAGTATAAAATGCAGTCGTTTACACAAAGTATTTGTCTGGAAGTGAACTGTTCATTTGAAGATTATGACCTTTAGAGATTAAATTTTGTTTTGAAAGTCAGCCAAAAAGAATTTTAAAAATTCTGTTTCGGTATTCTGCAGTTCAGTCTTAAACTTTTTATCAAACTGTTTTTGGAAGTTTGAACATGCATAGCATACCGAAATTCTTTGACCTTTATCATGTTTATGAACATTGAAGCAATAGCTATAGTTTACAAACCATTTCTAAAGGGTTTTTCATCTTGTGTATGTGTGCGCGAAGTTTGACTGTGCCTTGCATACGTTTTAATTAAAGTGAATGTGACGTCATAACTTCAACATTTTAATTCAGCAAGTTAAATTTTGGCATTATTAACATTTCGTTGAAAGCTGTTTGAAAGTCAATTTGTTTTCATTTGTGAATGGCATTTTGAAACTTGTTTGCGTTAGTCATTTCAGAGATAAGCCTAATAGTTCATAAATAAATTAATTTTTAAACAATAATGTAAATAATAAATATAATTTGTTGAATTGTCATTTATTATTTATTTATAAAAGATATAATTTTGAGTTATTTCTGTTTCAATTACCTTGGTGAATTCTAACGGAATTAAGAACTTTTAACACATTAGGAAAATAATATTCTTCGATACTATTAATTAGATCTTTTTACATATATCCATTTCCATGAATGTATTGAGAAAAACAAAGTCAACCCGATAAAACACGACGACGAGAGAAGGTAAAAATTTGACCGACGTGACAAATACTCACCGGTGAATTAGTGGTACAATGTTCGACCCCAAAAAAAATTCTCCGAGAAAATGGTCGGACCTACATTAACAAAGACAACGAAACAAAATCATCTTCAGCACCACCTAATCTAACCGAAACAAATTCGATCTAACAACCTAACTTTACCTACTCAAACTGTATTTTCAGAGACTACTCGATAGAAATTTGGTAAATAGGGAAAAACAAAATATTTCCCGACACCATTTCGAGCTAAATTAGTCTGGTTCTTGTCTTTTAAAAGAGTAATATTTTCGTATAGTTAGGTTAAATAGTAAAACTGCAGAAACCAGACGCAGTTTGGAGACTGTTCATAATGGTTAAGTGATACACTGAACTCGAAAGTTCACTTTTTCAAATGGTCAAAGAACCCACTAGAGAACGCAATATTCTAGGTTTAGTTTTTAGTACAATCCTAGACTTAATTGATATCTCTGTAAGAGACTACTACTTCACCAGTGGTCACAGGCAGATAACATTTGAAATGAATATTAATGTCCATAATTCGGAGAGCCTGGAATACGCTTTGGATTTTGAAAGAGCTAAATTTCGTGAAACGAACTTTCGACCCATAATTGGGATGAGGCTCTATCGCACGATATCAATGGCACATGGACTTCCCTTTATAATTATTTTAAACGTTTAGAATCGAGTAAAATCCCATTATGTAAAGAGACTGGCGAAATCTGTTAAACCTAAATGGTAGAATGCCGAAATTAAAAATAGCTTAACTTCAAAAAGGAACGCGTATTTTAAATTTAAAGAAACAATTTGTCCGTTGAAAATGCTTACAAGCTATTGAGAAGGCAAAACAAAAAATTATTAGAAAAAGTAAGCTCAACTATGAGTTACATATAATGAACCAAATTAAATCAAATCCGAAAGAATTTTATAATTATGTCAAGAATAAAAAAGTAGCTTCGAAGACTATTGGTCCACTCAAGGCGAAAACAACGAAAAAAATTTACGATGACTTACAAATCATGGAAGTTTTAAATAAATTCTCTTCGGTGCTTACTAACGAAAATATGAATAATATTCCTGTTCCTGTAATGTAGCGAAGCAGTTAGAAAAGCAAATAGAATCTTACGATTCATTGGTAGAGCGTTTGAATTTAAGTCGGAGAAAACAATGCTAACATTATATAATTCCTTGGTACACCCGCACCTGAAATACTGCGTTCAATTCTGGTCCCCATTTTTACGACAGGACAGACAGAATGGAGAGAGTGCATCGACGGGCTACTAAGATGATTCCTAAACTAAGACAAATCATACGCTGCCCGTTTAGAAATGTTAAATTTATTCTCACTTGTAAAAATGCAAATTAGAGATATAATTCAGGTGTTTAAAATGATTAAAGGATTTAATAATGTCGACGCCGAAAAATATTTCACCTTCAGAAACAGAGATAAAACTCATGGTAATGGTTCCAAACTAGCGGTAAACATTTTAATTCTAATGAAGCTAAACACTTTCTTCAATCGTATAGTTAATTTGTGGAATGGATCGCCAGCCAGCGGAGTTCAAAGAAATTCACTCTTATCTTTTAAAAAGAAACTGTTTATCTTGCCTTAAACCCCAAATTGGAAGCATATTTTAACGCATAGAATTGTAGGATTTTCACTTGGATTCCCTCCTCTGTACTTCACAATTTTCACTTCATCTTCAAATTCTTTCCTGCCTCTCAACCTCTCTTCTCTGCTTTGAAACTTTCACTCGTCTTTAAATTTTCTTCCTTCTTTAAATTTTCCTTCTCCTTTCAACCCTCCTCCTTAGACAGCCTCGTAGGGACCAGCCGGTCTGTTACTGTTTGGTGTCCTTTGTATTATTAGCCTAACGTAACGTATGACCAAGTTATTATGGGCTTTCCAAATTGCGTCTGGATTATACAATTTCGCCGGTTAAATTATTTTAAGTTAGATCGTTTGACATTTTGACATTGTCAGTGCAGATCAAAACACGTCGAAAATTTTTGCTTTATAGGGGAATTTCTCGACTTTTTGCATTTGTCCCGTCTGTAGAGAGATTTGTTTTTCAAAAAATCACAGTGATAATAAATATAACTACTTTTCGTAACAACCTCACCTAATCGTACTTCACTTACATTTATAAAGACAGCCATTAGTATTAAATTAAAATTGAATAATTTCCATCGAATAATATATTTCTCAACACTTCGCAAAAAATTATTTTCTTGTTATTGTTCCGTTTAAAGTGAAGAAAAGTGATTATAACTACAATACTGTTATGATCATTACTCTTCTTGAAATACAAGGCGTTTATCTCATCAGTTAACCCAAATAAATGCAAATAAAAAAGCGTAAGTAAATTTCAGAGATGCATGAAACTTTGTGATATGAGAAACATTAACAGTTGAAACACGTCATAACAATTAACGTTAGAAGTGTTCACCGCTATGTTCAGTGCACAACGTGCACGGCAAAGCATATTGCTACACAGACTGTCACACCACTGGTTGAATGTTGGCAATAATAATAATAATAATATTGATAATATTTTGCTGCAACTCTTCCAGAGTGTGAGGATTGTTCGCATATGCCGCCTGGTTTTTAATGTAGCCCCACAAGAAGCAATCTGGTAGTAATAAATCATGTGAGCGTGGAAGCCATAATACTTTGAAAATTATACGATCATCAAAAATGAATTGCAACGCTTCCACTGTCTGACTAGACTTGTGGCTTGTTGCACAGCTATTGTGGATTTCATCCTTTGACTTGTGTATGATGCCAATGTAACTCCCGACATAATCGTGTTGTGGAAGATGGGTCCCACAATCCGACATCTCGAAATGGCACCACACTCCCACCTTCTCAGAATGAAGTGGAGAGTTTCATGAATGGTGTGCGTGATATCTGCGGACCATATAAGCGTGTTTTGTGCAATCGCATATCCGGTGAGGTGAAACCATGCCTCATCCAAAAACACGTAATATCCATGACGACAGGATGCTGTTCCACAATTTGAAGAAATCATCAACACACGAGCCGCCTTTCACTGTACGGTAGTCGAAGTTCCTGCACCAGATGCACATTATATAGGTGCACTTGTTTTACTGTTCTTGTACAACTTCCCAATGCCATTTCCGTTTGCTCTGACAGTTTGCCGAGAGATTTGGAAGGACTGCGTTGCAAAGGAGGAGATTGTAGACACCAATCGACCAGGGGAGTACTCTGGGGGCGACGTTAGACAGAAGATGGGGACTGTTGGAACTCCAGTTTCTCCTGTCACTGTCCTCCTTAGCTGATCTTTACCCGTGTCTCGTCTACCCTGTGAGCGGTCCAGCATGCTCTCACACACAACTTCTCTCCCTATTCTTCACTACATAACACTGTACATGCATCTTACACACTAAATAATCTTTTCAAAATAAAAAAAATAAAATGGCAACAACTTCAAGAGCCTCGGAGTTTCCTGGGGAGGGGATCATAGATGTCCGCACTTCTGGCTCCCCCGCTGCCGATACCGGGAACGCAGACCGGGCAGCGGAGCTGGATCTGCTACCGCCCATTCGAGATGTTCTGGGTCTCTGTCCGATTCACTTTTAATAAACATCTGCAACATTCGTGGCCTTTCCTCAAACTTTCAGTCTGTTGACCACCACCTCTCCTCCTCCTCTAAACCTCACCTTCTCTTCCTCACACGCAGGTGTCTCGGACGACTGACAGCAACCCTTTCTTTGTATCCTCTTACTTTCTCTATACTCAATTTCATTCCAAAGATGGATGTTGCGTATATGTACGCAATGACCTAACTTGTTCTCGTATTTTCGAACTCAAATCTTTCGAATTCTCTACCCTCTGGCTACGGCTTACATGCCAATCTCAAACTAAATACATCTGCGCTGTCTACCTAATTCTACTGACTATCCAAAAATCTTTGCCTACCACACTTCCAAAGTGGAATACATTCTATTCCACTCTCCTTTTGCCGAAATCTCCATTTTAGGAGATTTCAATGTTCACCACCACACCTTTGACTTTCTTCTCATTTCACTAACATCCCTGGTGAACTAGCTTACAACTTTTCTATCCTAAATGACCTTGAACAGATTGTACAGCACCCTACTCGTATCCCTGATTGCCTTGGAGATTTTATTTTTATGCAGGAAGGAGAGGCCAAGAGCAAATGCCCGCAAAAGCGCCCTTCCCATAGAAGAGCCACAATCGAGGTCCGGGGTTTTCGAGATGCCTAGACACTGCGTTTGAAAGATGGGAGGTCATAGATAGGAGGAAAGATGGATTGAGGAAGATTGTTCCAGAGAAAGAGAGAGAGAGAGAGAGAGAGAGAGAGAAGGAAAAGAAGAACCTCAAAAGGCCTTGCGGCCCATACCGAGGAGGTACCAATGGCAACGGGTGCCATGGAAATTTTTCTATACCCTCAAATAGTGTGTAAGATTTGGTCTAACCTTTTCTTGAACTGATCCACAGAGGAACTGTTCACAACTTCTGAAGGTAACCTGTTCCACGTGTCACAGATCTTATACGTAAAGTAATTCCCACACACACTAGTCCTAAACCGTTTCAAATCAAATTTCCAACCATTGTTGCGAGTTGGGTTATCATTTAAACTAAACATGCTTCTAAAATCGACATCATTGAACCCGCGTAAGAGCTTCAAAACCTCGATCAGTTGACCGCGCACCCTCCTAGTTTCCAGCGAAAACAAGTTCAGGGCGCGTAACCGTCGATTGTAGCCCATATGCCTAACGGAAGGGATTAATTTTGTGGCCCTCGCCTGCACTCGCTCCAGCCTCTCAATATCTTTCCTGAGGGTGGGCGACCAGAACTGCACAGCATACTCCAGGTGCGGCCGAACCAGGGAATTGTACAGAGAGAGCACAATCTCCTTGTTCTGAAACTGAAATTGCCTCCTGATATAACCCAACAGCTTCTGGGCTTTCTTTTCCACCTCTACGCACTGTTTCGTAAACTTAAGGTCGCTGCTAATTAGCACACCCAAGTCCTTTTCCAAATCAGTCGCCTCGATATTACTACCCAACATCGAGTAGTCCGACTTGGGATTGGCGTAGCCAATGTGCATCACCTTGCATTTACCCAAGTTAAACGGCATTTGCCATTTTTCGGACCACTCTCCTATCCTACCTAGGTCCGCACGCAGTTGCTCGATCGCCTCCGGCGTCCCAACATTGGCCCCAAGCTTGCTGTCATCAGCGAATTTGGCGATCCGACTGACGATGCCACCGTCGATATCATTTATGTGAATGATAAACAACAGTGGCCCCAAAACGGAACCCTGAGGAACCCCACTAGTGACCGAGGCCCAACCCGAAGTAGCACCTTTAATTACAACCCTCTGCCGCCTATTCTTCAGCCAGTTTTCAATCCACCTACCTATTTCCCCACCGATACCCAGCGGGCGCACTTTCGCCATTAGCCGGCGGTGAGGTACCTTATTAAAGGCTTTCTGAAAGTCGAGATAAAGTATATCAATCGCCCTACTCTTACCATACTCACCCAACATGACGTGGAAAAACTCGAGCAAGTTGGTGACACACGACCTATGCTGTCTAAACCCATGTTGGGAGTCCACAAGCAGCTTGTACGAATCCAAATGGTCAACGATCCTATTAGCTATTATCCCCTCTAATAATTCACCTACAACTGAAGTGAGACTAATGGGATGATAGTTCCCTTGACTTTCGTGATCCCCTTTCTTAAAGATAGGGGTCACGTTGACTTCCCTCCAGTCACCAGGCACCTGGCCCGTCTCCAACGATTTGTTGAAGACTGTAGCCAGGTGGGGAGCCACCTGGTCGCGCACCTCCCGCAACACTCTGGAGACAGAGAGACAGAGAGACAGAGAGACAGAGACAGACTGTATTTCTCACCTCTCATCCTTCTTCTTACTCTGTGAAACTATTTTTCTCCGTTGGTCTCCTCCGACCACAATCTTATATCTGTTTCCTGTCCTATCGCTCCAACCCGGCCTTTGGATCTTCCCAAGAGGAGGCGCCTTTGGCACTTTGGTGGTGCCGCTGATTGGAGGTTCTTAGGCAGTACTTCTGTGATTTCCCATGGACTGATCATTGCTTCCGTGGCCGGAGCCCTTCCGAGTGTGCTGAGTGTATCACGGAGATGATTCTCTCGGGCATGAAGGCGTACATTCCATATTCTATTCCGACTACTAATGCAAAAAAAAAAATTGACTTAACTTTACTTGTTCTAATGCTATCCACAACAGAAAGGAGGCTTTCAAAAGGTACCGTCACCATTCAACTCCTGACTCTCACTCAGCTTATATTTCTGCCCAGAATCGTGCAAAATCTGTTCTTCGACTCGCCAAAAATTCCTTCATCCGACAAAAATGTGAGAACCTACCCAATTCTAATTCTTCTCGCTCCTTTTGGCATCTAGCTAAGAACCTCTACAACAACTTTACTTCCTCTTCTTTCACCCCTTTTTCCATTCCGACGACTCAGTTGCCGTCTCTTCTCCTGATAAAGCTGAACTCTTCGCTCAAACTTTCGCCTCCAACTCAATCCTGGATGAGTTCGGTGCTGTTCCTCCATCTCCTCCTCCATCTGACTTTATTATGTCGGAAATTAGAATCTCTTCCAAAGATATTTTTTTCTGCCCTGTCTGAGCTCAACTCTAGGAAGGCGTATGGTTCTGATGGTGTTCCTACTGCTGTTCTTAAGAACTGTGCTTCTGTGCTGACACTCCGCTTAGGCAAACTCTTTCGTCTGTCTTTCACCTGGTACTTTTCCATCCTGCTGGACGTTCGCTTTCATTCAGCCTGTACCAAAGGAGGGTGACTGCTCTCAACCTTCCAACTATCATCCAACTGCTTTAATTTCTCGCCTTTCTAAAGTTTTTGAATCTATCCTTAATAGGAAGATTCTGAAACACCTCTCTTCTCGCAATCTTCCTTCAGATCGTCAAGGGACGCTCTACTGACGATCTTCTTGAATCTCTCTCTGACTCTTGGTCATCCTCCTTTCGGTAAAACCTTTTGCTATTGCGCTAGACATATCAAAAGCTTTTGATAGAATCTGGCACAAACCTTTAATTTCAGAACTGGCTTCCTTCGGTTTTCATCCTTCTATCTGTGCCCTCCTTTCTAATTTCCTTCCTGGTCGATCTATATAATTTGTGATATATAATCTGTGATAATGCTGATTACTATAAGGTTAATTGGTCATATCTTAGTCACTCTGAGGTAGATTACTATACAATGCAGACTGATGCACTACTAAGGCTTGTGAGGATTCCTGCAGAAGCTTCGGTTTGTAGGAATCCCTCCTGTGATGATGTAAAACATATAGATCTCTTAAATAAGTATCACGAGGGGCTTTAACGTGCTATTAAGGGTGTGAGGGAAGTAGCTTTAAGAATAAAAAATGGGGAAAAGTAAATGTCAATCCAGGGTGGGCAGAATACCGTGCCGATTTGCATGTAGCAAAAAATGTATTCGTGGAATGGGTTGCTTTGGGGAAACCTAGTGTAATATTATTTTGCAGGTTTATGACGACTATTAGAATGTTAAAATGTAATATTATTTTGCAGGTTTATGACGACTATTAGAATGTTAAAATGTAATATTATTTTGCAGGTTTATGACGACTATTAGAATGTTAAAATGTAATATTATTTTGCAGGTTTATGACGACTATTAGAATGTTAAAATGTAATATTATTTTGCAGGTTTATGACGACTATTAGAATGTTAAAATGTAATATTATTTTGCAGGTTTATGACGACTATTAGAATGTTAAAATGTAATATTATTTTGCAGGTTTATGACGACTATTAGAATGTTAAAATGTAATATTATTTTGCAGGTTTATGACGACTATTAGAATGTTAAAATGTAATATTATTTTGCAGGTTTATGACGACTATTAGAATGTTAAAATGTAATATTATTTTGCAGGTTTATGACGACTATTAGAATGTTAAAATGTAATATTATTTTGCAGGTTTATGACGACTATTAGAATGTTAAAATGTAATATTATTTTGCAGGTTTATGACGACTATTAGAATGTTAAAATGTAATATTATTTTGCAGGTTTATGACGACTATTAGAATGTTAAAATGTAATATTATTTTGCAGGTTTATGACGACTATTAGAATGTTAAAATGTAATATTATTTTGCAGGTTTATGACGACTATTAGAATGTTAAAATGTAATATTATTTTGCAGGTTTATGACGACTATTAGAATGTTAAAATGTAATATTATTTTGCAGGTTTATGACGACTATTAGAATGTTAAAATGTAATATTATTTTGCAGGTTTATGACGACTATTAGAATGTTAAAATGTAATATTATTTTGCAGGTTTATGACGACTATTAGAATGTTAAAATGTAATATTATTTTGCAGGTTTATGACGACTATTAGAATGTTAAAATGTAATATTATTTTGCAGGTTTATGACGACTATTAGAATGTTAAAATGTAATATTATTTTGCAGGTTTATGACGACTATTAGAATGTTAAAATGTAATATTATTTTGCAGGTTTATGACGACTATTAGAATGTTAAAATGTAATATTATTTTGCAGGTTTATGACGACTATTAGAATGTTAAAATGTAATATTATTTTGCAGGTTTATGACGACTATTAGAATGTTAAAATGTAATATTATTTTGCAGGTTTATGACGACTATTAGAATGTTAAAATGTAATATTATTTTGCAGGTTTATGACGACTATTAGAATGTTAAAATGTAATATTATTTTGCAGGTTTATGACGACTATTAGAATGTTAAAATGTAATATTATTTTGCAGGTTTATGACGACTATTAGAATGTTAAAATGTAATATTATTTTGCAGGTTTATGACGACTATTAGAATGTTAAAATGTAATATTATTTTGCAGGTTTATGACGACTATTAGAATGTTAAAATGTAATATTATTTTGCAGGTTTATGACGACTATTAGAATGTTAAAATGTAATATTATTTTGCAGGTTTATGACGACTATTAGAATGTTAAAATGTAATATTATTTTGCAGGTTTATGACGACTATTAGAATGTTAAAATGTAATATTATTTTGCAGGTTTATGACGACTATTAGAATGTTAAAATGTAATATTATTTTGCAGGTTTATGACGACTATTAGAATGTTAAAATGTAATATTATTTTGCAGGTTTATGACGACTATTAGAATGTTAAAATGTAATATTATTTTGCAGGTTTATGATAACTATTAGAATGTTAAAATGTAATATTATTTTGCAGGTTTATGATGACTTTATTAGAATGTTATACCAAAGTAAAATAATTTGTGTTTATTCAATTCAATTAAAATGATGAATCTGATGATGTCTGAATTAAACTGATGAGATGTGAGATACTTTATTATATCAAGGTAATGATATTTTCTTTGATGTAATTAATCCTAATCTGTAGTATAAACAATTCATATAAATGTCCTGTTTACTATATATATATTATTATAACTTGTGTCATTGATTATATATTTTGTGTACCACAACTATATTATTTATATTAACAGGAATGTTGTTAAATTAAGTTGATTAAGGCCTAAGAAAAGGAGCGCGTTTCATTTCAATTTAATCAACTTAATTTCAAGATCAGAGGATATGGACAAGTTTCTGAAGACGGAAAGATTTGATGCCGATCCCTCATCTTTAAGTTCGTCTCGTCTCTGGAGTCACTGGTTCGAGACATTTCAGAACTTTCTGGCCGCGTTACCTTCTGATCTTCAGACTCAAAAGCTAAGTTTGCTTGTAAACTATGTATCTCCTTTAGTCTATGAGTACATAGTTGATTGTACTATCTATGAAGATGTTATAAAGTTGCTCAAATAACTTTATATAAAACAGAAAAATGAAACGTTTGCTCGTCACCTATTAGCCACCCGTCGTCAGGAGATGGGAGAGAGTTTGGACCATTACATGAATACATTAAAGCATCTGAGTAAAGACTAACTTTCAATCGGTCTCTGCAGATCAATACAGAGATGAATATATAAGAGATGCTTTTATAAACGGTTTGAATATTCCTTTCATTAGGCAACGATTGCTTGAAAACAAATCTCTCAGTTTACAGATCGCTTTTGATCAAGCTCGCAGCCTTGAGTTGGCTCAGATTCAGTCTGATACTTGTATACGTTCTAATGCTCCTCTAAATTCAGTTAGTTGTGAAACTGAAACAATTACAATAGAAAAACATGAGGCTAAACAAGGTGCTAATGAAACTCTTTGCGAGGAGTCTTCTACTGCTGCAGCAAGGTCTCGTAATGTTTCTTTTGTGGGAGTAATGTGCATCCGCGAGCTAAATGTCCTGCAAGAGATAGTTTATGTCATAAATGTGGTATTAAAGGCCATTTTGCCAGAGTTTGTCGCTCTAATTCAAAAGCTTCTGCTTCTGTTAATACTTTAGCTTCTCTATCAGGCTCTATTTCTCATTCTTTGAAAGAGGCAATTCTTACTATTTTAGCTAATGGTTTGTCTTTGAAGGCGCTAGTGGATACAGGTAGTACCGAAAATTTTATTGATATAAATATTGTAAAAGAAAACAAATGGAAGGTATATCCTTGTAAAAGTCAAGTGTCAATGGCTAATACTCATGTAACTAAAGTTGATGGGTTTTGTTGTGTAGATTTGACATTCAAGGATCGTACCTATAAAAATGTTAAGTTATCACTTCTGCCTAATCTATGTACTAATGTTATTCTTGGCCATGATTTTTTGTCTAGACATGAATCAGTTGAGATACCTTTTGGGGGAAGAGAACCTTCCTTAACTGTGTGTAACCTTGCAGCAGCCGAGGTGGAACCTCCGTCTTTATTTAATAATTTAAGTCCTGAATGCAAACCCATTGCTATTAAGTCACGCCGATATTGTCAGGCAGATATGAGTTTTATTTCGTCCGAAGTAGATCGCCTTCTTAAGGAAGGCATTATCGAACCCAGTCGAAGTCCTTGGCGGGCACAAGTTTTAGTGGTAGCCAATGAATCTCATAAAAAACGCCTAGTTATCGATTATTCTCAAACAGTAAATAGATACACGCAGTTGGACGCTTATCCTCTGCCTAATATAAATGAAATGGTGGGCGAAATTGCACAGTATAGTATCTTTAGTACAATAGATCTTAAGAGCGCCTATCATTTGATCCCTATCAAGGAGGAGGATAAGCCATACACTGCTTTCGAAGCCTGTGGCCAGCTGTTTCATTTCAATAGAATCCCGTTTGGTGTAACAAACGGCGTAGCCTGTTTTCAGAGAGTAATCGATGACATAATTCGTAAAGAGGGTTTAAAGGATACTTTCATTTATGTGGACGATATCACTATATGTGGACACGATCAGAAGGAGCATGATGCTAATTTGACAAAGTTTTTAAATGTTGTAAAAAAGTATAATCTTCATATTAACGAAAATAAGAGTTCTACTGTACATCTAAGTCATCTATAGATTTAATAGGTTATAGAATAAGTAATGGTTCTTTAAAGCCTGACCCTGAGAGGTTAAAACCACTGCTCGAAATGCCTTCTCCTAATAATGCTGAAGACATACGCCGAGTAATGGGTATGTTTGCCCACTATTCTAAATGGATCGGAGAATTTTCCGAGAAAGTACGACCTTTGGTTGAAAATAAAACATCCCCTCTCCCTCTTAACGTAATCAATGCTTTCGAAAATCTTGAAAGTGATATCGCTAATTCTGTTGTTGTTGCCATTGATGATAATATTCCTTTTGTAGTAGAAACTGATGCGTCTGATTACGCAATAGTTGCTCAACTTTGTCAAGTTGGACGTCCAGTCGCTTTTTTCGCCCGTACTCCGTCGCCCTCTGAAAGGAATCATTCCTCTATGGAAAAAGAAGCATACGCCATTGTTGAGTCTATCCGAAAATGGTGGCATTATCTGCTTGGTGAACACACTAAACTAGTAACGGATCAAAGGTCAGCAGCGTTTATGTTTGACACTAAACAAAGGAAAAGTTAAGAACGAGAAAATCATGAGATGGAGACGAATTATCAAGTTTCAGTTATGACACTGTATATCGACCCGGAAGAGAAAATATAGCTCCAGATACGTTTTCTCGCGAATTTATAGCATCTATTAATAAACATCATTTAGAAGAGTTACACATTGCCTTGTGCCATCCCGGAGTAACTAGAATGTGGCATTGTTAGAAGCCGGAACCTCCCATATTCAATTGAAGATGTAAAAAATGTTCAAAATGCACTGTATGCGCCCAGTGTAAACCGAAGTATTTAAATAGTAATCAAGGTCAGTTAATAAAAGCTACACAACCTTTCGAAAGATTAAATATTGACTTTAAAGGTCCTTTGCCTTCCAATTCCCGTAATCGTTATCTGCTAACGATAGTAGACGAATTTTCGAGGTTTCCTTTCGCGTTTTCATGTGCGGACACTTCTGCTGAAACTGTAGTTGATTGTCTTAGTCAACTTTTTGCTATCTTTGGTGCACCCGCGTATGTGCACTCCGATAGAGGTTCCTCCTTTATGTCGTATACACTTAAACAGTTTTTGAACTCACGCGGAGTGGCCACTAGTAGAACGACCCCATATAATCCCCAGGGAAATGGTTTAGTTGAGAGATATAACGGAATTATATGGAAAGGAGTAAATTTAGCTTTGGCTTCAAGAAAACTCCCTGTTGGCTGTTGGGAAACGGTTTTGCCCAATGTATTACATAGCATACGATCTCTTTTATGTACTTCTACAAACTGCACCCTCATGAGAGATTATTTAATTATCAGCGTCGATCTACAAATGGCCATTCCATACCTACGTGGCTTACCGCCCCGGGTAAAGTATTATTGAAAAATTATACACGTCAGTCTAAATATGAGCCTCCAGTTGAAGAAGTAGAACTCATTGAGGCTAATCCCGAATATGCTCATGTTCGTCTCCCGGGAGGCCGAGAGACTACTGTCTCGCTTAAGCACCTCGCCCCTGCTGGGGAATCTGAAACTCGAGAATACGAAAATACTAACGAAGGTGATGGTGTGTTAAACAACCATCCCCCGTCACCTACCATCCTGCCCTCAAATCCGTCACCCACCATTGCTCCCTCCAATCCCTCACCGGTCAACGCTCCTCAGACTTCAGTAGATGATGATAATCAAAATACAGAGTCCCCTATGACTGAGGTACGGCGATCAGGGCGTACTCGGTGTCCGCCTAGTTATTTTGAGGACTATATTGTTCAATCTAAGTAGGAGGGAAAAATGTAATATTATTTTGCAGGTTTATGATGACTTTATTAGAATGTTATACCTAAGTAAAATCATTTGTGCTTATATTCAATTCAATTCAAATGATGAATCTGATGATGTCTGAATTAAAATGATGAGATGCGAGATACTTTATTATATCAAGGTAATGATATTTTCTTTGATGTAATTAATCCTAATCTGTAGTATAAACAACTCATAAATGTCCTATGTTTACTATATCTATATTATAACTTGTCATTGATTATTATATTTTGTGTACCACAACTATATTATTGTTATTTATATTAACAGGATTACTATCTTCCTTGTACCAGAAAGATCGAGCATGAAAATGTGTTTCCTTTTCCACTTACTTCTGTTCCCCTCTCTATGGCTAGCATTTATGGCACGATGAAGGAAACACCAAAATATCAACTGTCCAAACATCTTGAAGATTTGATTACACACACAGCCGCCAACAGTTGATTTAGTTCTCTATGACGCAATGTTTATATACACTGTATAATCCAATCACTGCCTTCAGACTTGCCTCTTACTCTTGGAACTGTAGTAATGCTGGTCCTGAAGATCATATGCAGTACAAGGGCCAGTGAAGTACACTTTGTCTGTGACAAGTATATGAAAAGTATAAAGAATGTTGAGCAACAGGCAAGAGGTGCAAATGATGGATCATTTCACATAACTGAATCAGATCAGTTACGTCCTAAAGATTTCAGACATGCCTTGAGATCACCAAATTTAAAAACTGCACTTATGAAATTCTTCATGAATGAATGGAATGATAACAAGTACGCACCTATCATAAAACAAACGAGAGTTCTTGTTGCACATGAAGAGCAGTGTCTGCAATATACAGCAACTCTCAGCGTGCTGTCAAAAACAAGACGAAGACAGAATGAATGTTGTTGTCCGTGCAACGGACACTGATATCATGGTTATTCTTCTGTGCTATGCCAGACAACTCAAAGCCAACGTGTGGATGGACCTTGGGCATGCTAGTGACAACACCAGGAGATATGTACACATCACTGATCTAGCAAATCACCTGGGTTCAGTTCTCTGCAAGGCATTGCCAGGTTATCATGCTCTGACAGGATGTGATTACACATCACCCTTCTTTAGGAAGGGAAAAGTGAATCCACTGAAGGCTGAAAAGAACCCATTAAATCTTGAAGGCCTCGGCAGCCTTGGAGAGAAGACCACCTTTGTAGATGAAGGAAACCACGTACAAAAATGTGTGTGTACTCTATATGGCCAGGGAACCATTTCATCGGTGAATGAGGGCAGACTGAAGATAGTCTAACAAAAGTACAAGCCAAATGACCCAGACTCTCCTTTACAGAAAATTAAAGGTATTGGTGCGGGCATGCTTCCTCCTGCAAAGATGTTCTGGATCAAAAATTAGCTAGGTGCAACTATGCGGCATATCTCTGGAAGCATGCTTATCTAAGAGATCCACTAGAGAACATGCGATCCACAGACCATGGCTAGAAAGATGTTAATGGAATTTTTCTACCAGTCTGGTTTACCGGCAGTCAAATGCCAACCATGCTTTTTGAGACCATGGAACCGGAGGATGTCGCAGATGGAGATGAGGGTGCTGAGGACGAAGACAAAGATAGTATTTCCGATACTGATTCAGAGGACGAAGATGACAGTGATGATGTTGGGGATAATTAAATGTTGTTAATGTTCTTGTTAAATGTTAATAAACCATAATCACCTAAAATTCTGAAACTCTTATTTTGGCTATAATTGGCCAAAAAGTGTCCAAAATGGCCATTTTTGACGTCACTGGGGTCAATAAGACAGCTTTTTTGGAATCAGCACCCATTTTTACATAGAATAAGCTTGTCAAACCATAATCACCTAAAATTCTGATTAAAGTCATCCACCTCTTTGAATAATATAGGTATTCTGACATCAGATTTGAACTCGGCGCATCCAAATTTATAAAAATCACTTTGTTTCGTTTGAAGGACAGAAAAAGTTTGTAATTTTGTCGTGCAGTGTAATTTAACGTACCAAGTTTTTCACTCACAAGTGGTCAAATATGCAAGGATATGCTGTAAATATGAAAATGTTAAACATAGTACAATATGTAATTAATATTCTATGCGATACAAGATTCGATAAAAATAAACTCTTTCGCAAATTAAAAAGCTAACATGGGAAATACCAACTATATTAAATAAATTCAGCTATATAAAACTACTAAATTCATTAATTTAGATATGTAAAGGGTGGTCTAAATGTCCCTATCTATTTTGCTGAAATAATAGTATTTTAGGGTAAAAATGTAGTAACAATTAGATGTGTATATTTATTTATCAAGCTTAAGTCTAAGATTCGATGTGAGCACCATCAGTGTCTCTACAAATCTCAAATCTGTCCACTGCATTGCGAAGCACATTCTCAAGCATCTCTGGGGTTACTTTAGCGACTACCACGACAATGAGAGTTCGCAGATCCTGCAGGTCTGTAACTCTTGTTTTGTAAACCTTGTACTTTTTAGAGCCTCGCGCAAGCAAGTCTAATGATGTTAAATCCAGAAATCGTTCTGCCCAGCACCTGTTTCCACCACGTCCAATCCAGCGATTCGGTAACAGATCAAGGTACGCCCGAACGATGTTTGCGTAGTGACATGGAGCTTCATATTATTGAAACAGCGTTGAGAATGCCATCTAAACGAAGCTGGGGTTCAAGAAACTGGTGAAGCATGTCAACATAAATTGTCCTGTTACCGTAGCTTCTGCAAAGAAAAGAGGTTCTTAAATCTTCGATCTTGACATACCCAACCAGACATTATTAACTTTAGGAGAATCTCTCTCCCATTCGTAGAACTACTTTGGTTTTTCACTAGCTCAGATACGGCAATTATGTCAATTAACCTTTCCGCATGTGTGGAATGTCGCCTCATCGCTGAAGAGAATGTGGTTTAACAAGTTTTCGGTATGAATATTTTCAATCAATTCTGTGCACATGGCGGCTCGTGGTTGGATAATTCTCTTCGTGTAATTCATGTAACATTTGAATCTGGTAACTTTTCGTTTTTAATGTTGATTTTAAAATCGTTAGAACAGTCGTTTTTGGTATGCTCAGTCTATGTGATGCTGTGCGAGTTGATATTCTAGGATTTGTTTCAAAGGCCTCTTATCAATTCGATTATTTTTTTGAGGTACCTGGAAGTCCAGATCTTGTCTTATCATGAACAGATCCTGTTCTCTTAAATTTATTGACCAACTGGCGAATTGCTTTGTTTATAGGTCCTGGTTTGCGAAATCATTCGAATTTTTCTCGAATTTCTTTGCACTTCTTCCCTTGAATACATAGTGTTACCACCATCACACGTTCTTGTACATCAATCATCATCTATGGCCTGTAGGAAATAAAGTAGAAATATAATTATTTCAGCAAAATAAATGGGAACTTCTGGATCACCTAAAGGAGGGCCGGCCAAGTTGTTTTGTCAGCGGGCCACTTTATAAAAAATAAAAAGTCAAGCGGGCCACCTTAATATTTTCTCATTATCATTAAAATATCACAATTAATAACTGCAAATAACCGTTTATCAAAGTAAATTTATACTAAAGTTTTGCAGTCACTAAGATTCTGAAGGGTAGGGAAATATTGGCGTCTAAAACAAACAGTATATATCACTGATTGTGCATATAATAATTATTTTTTATTTAATTTTTTATTTTAATTTTAATTTTTTTATAGAATTAATATATTTTTTATTTATTATTTCTGAGGCGGGCAACCTCCAAAAGTCAAACGGGCAACTTTTGGCCTGCGGGCATAGGGTTGGCCGGTCCTGACCTAAAGGGTTCGGGGTTTCCCGGGTATGTCGGTTGTGGTGCATCGTTAACTCGACTCTTCTTGTCCCGTTCGTGGGTTGGTGTGTGATGACACACCCACACTCAGGATGGTAGCGTGACTATTGATTCTTTTCTATTAGTTCAACTTTTCCACTAAACCACAACTAAGTAAATTAACACCGTTTATCGAACTATATTACTAAACTAAGTTAATATCGACCAGTAACAAATTTTTTTCATCATTATGAAACGCCAATATTTCTATACTCTTAATCTTATGTTCACAGATTACTTTAACTTTACACTTACGTTACATAATTCAAGAGACAAGGTTAAGCCTTGACCCCGAAAAACAAGTAGGCCTCAAAAACGATACAGCCTCGCGCGTGACATGAATAAAAAGCCTAAGGCTCGGAAAGAATATTCTCTCGTCAGTAGCCCTAGGGGGTAATACATCGAATTTACTGAATTAAGCTCATTTTTAAATATATGCCCTACTTCCCAGGGGCTTGAATAGAGAAATTGAAAAACATTAACAAGGGAGAGCAAAACTATTTTAAAATGGACAAACTGCTTATATTTATACATTTCATTGGTCCGCTCCCGCTTTACACCTGATCTTCAGTTCATTTCTTATTGCACCTATAACTTAAGACTAATTAATACAGTATACTTGATTCCGATAATTTTTAGAATTTCCCACCTATTCTACAGTATTCAACTTTATTGGCCTATTTTTTTATATTAAATCGCTTACTTATATAGATCTAGTATTATTTAAAAACTAATTTATCTTTAAGGACATGATTGGGCAAGACTAGAATGTGGGTATCACGTGACAACAAACCTATGCCTGATTGGTTGAACATGAGCAAGAGTATGACCAAAACGACCTGTTTTTCTGGTTTCGTAGTTCAGTTACTTACGCTTATCCAAATTCAGGATAGGCCCATTTCCTACCTTTTACAATCTATCTATTAAACCTAACTTATATTTATACATTATGAATTATTATTTTATAGTCATTAATAAATCCCGATTTTACGATCCCAACACACCCTGTAATAATAATAATAGCACTCCAAATTACATCTCTTAGTAATAACATGCTGATCACAGCGCTACTGATATGGACTTATTGGCATCCGGCGTACTCATTCGGGGATTCCCAATACTCATGCGCGAGACTCATGCCATTCTGTAAAAGACCTAGTCGAGCCACACCAGACACGATTTTGTTACTTTAAGTACTCCGGTAGGCAGTTTGCATAGACCCTTTGCCGTTAGGCAGAGTTCATCAGTGATTCATAATAAACTAAGTTAGTGTCTCGCCTTTATCTCAACTTCATCGTAGTGAAATGTGTGTGACTGATAACTGAAAGAATGGATAAACCTCGTGCTTCACAAACTTTGTCGAAGGCAGCCCCCCCCCCCCCTCAAAAAAAAAGAAAAATCTCCGGGTCCCGGAAACAAAATCTAAAAATAATAAAGCAACTAATTAAATAACCGAGAAAATATAATAATAAACATACATTTGAAAGAACATCATAATCAGGATAGCAAACGCTAAACTGTGTTGGCCCCAGGCATTGTGTGCACGCTAAATATGCATGCACACAATAAAAATGGAATTGCAAACCCTTCCAACAAAGTCAGTTAGCCCATACTTTGGATTTCGGCAGAATCATTGACCATTTTGTCAGAGGGAAGGCAAGGAAAGTACACTTCTAATTATGAAAATCGTGCAGTAAACAATTATCTTGCCTACATGGACTGGTACTGCATTTGTAAATTGTATGCCGATAGCATTAATAATGGATTCGAAAAATAAAATGGCCATTTTCATCAGAGCACGTTTTGAATAGTGACTTGGACACACAGTCAGTTTGCTTATGTACATAAAAAACATTCATAAAATACCGAGTAAACATGGGGGACCATATACGAATCCTTTCCCGGGGCCCGGGGCAGCTCTCGGCGGCCCTGAACGTATCAGAACACTTTGGAGCGATTTTCAAAGGCAAAATGAAAGACCGATGCTTCAGAAAATTGGTCCCAACAGATATTCTCAAGTCCTCCTCCTTCAACACACTCAAACTATCCTTAAGAACTTTAACACGGCATTCATTGAACATCTGCCAAAATCATATCCTGGACGTTTGAGAGCTGTGCGTGAGTCATGGCAAGCAAACGAGAGACTGATATGTTTTTGTCTTCATTTTGAATAAAGCTTTCAAATAGTACATTTTTTGTTGTATTTTTTTTTTACTTTGATTTGTACCAACTAGCAAGAAGTTATGCAGAGCCGTGTATAAGTCAGAAGTGGGGAAAAAATCAAGGTTGTTTAAAAATCTTTTTTTTTTTTTTTTAAAACGTTATCGGATGTTATTAGCATGGTATAAACATGATCTAATATCAGTAACGTTGTTAACATTGGGCAAATTAACTTCATATATCCAGGGCCGGCAAGAGCTGCCACGGGCCCCGGGGGAAGGATTGGTAAACGAGCCCCCCCGTCTACTCAGTATTTTATTACGAGTGTTTTTTGTGTACATAACAAGCAAACTGATTATATGTCCAAGTCACTATTCAAAACATAAGGTATGAATAAACAACTAAGAAAATGACCATTTTATTTTTCGAATCAATTATATTAATTCTATCACCATACAATTTACGAATGCAGTACTAGTCCATGCAGGCAAGACAATTGTTTACTGCAAGATTTTCATAATTAGAAGTGTACTTTCTTTGCCTTCTCTCTAGCAAAGTGGTAAATGATTCTGATGAAATTTAAAGTACAGGCTAACTGGCTTTCAATTACAATGGTTCCCAGATCTATCAGTCGGTCTTGGGCATTGGTGGACCGCAAAGATGATTTTATGTTTCAGTTTGACTATGATAATCTCTATAAAATGTCGAATCAGGCGAGTTTGTCTAAAACAATTCGTCTAAAATACAATTTGTCTAAATCAATTTGTCTAAAACAATTTGTCTAAAACAATTTGTCTAAAATAGTTTGTCTAAAATCAATTTGTCTAAAATACAATTTGTCTAATAACAATTTGTCTAATAACAATTTGTCTAATAACAATTTGTCTAAAATACAATTTGTCTAAAATACAATTTGTCTAAACAAACAATTTAATATAATATGGCATACAAATTGTTGCCTGATGTACAATGCTATTTATTACTTGCCACGCCCCATCTTAAAAGGTTACCTCTTGTGCGGAATAGTACATCGAAATCAGTTATCCCGGAACCCATAACCCGGTTAGGTTAGGTTAGGTTAGGTATATTATGAAATAAAATCAACCCATTTTCAATCTTTTCATCCTCACTCCAAATTTATCAAGCAGACAAATGCATTTCTAGTTATCTTCAGTTATTAGTCAAATTGTATTTTAGACAAATTATTTTTAGACAAACTATTTTAGACAAACTATTTCGATGTACTATTCCGCACAAGAGGTAACCTTTTAAGATGGGGCGTGGCAAGTAATAAATAGCATTGTACATCAGGCAACAATTTGTATGCCATATTATATTAAATTGTTTGTTTAGACAAATTGTATTTTAGACAAATTGTATTTTAGACAAATTGTATTTTAGACAAATTGTATTTTAGACAAATTGTATTTTAGACAAATTGTATTTTAGACAAATTGTATTTTAGACAAATTGTATTTTAGACAAATTGTATTTTAGACAAATTGTATTTTAGACAAATTGTATTTTAGACAAATTGTATTTTAGACAAATTGTATTTTAGACAAATTGTATTTTAGACAAATTGTATTTTAGACAAATTGTATTTTAGACAAATTGTATTTTAGACAAATTGTATTTTAGACAAATTGTATTTAGACAAATGTTTTAGACAAATTGTTTTAGACAAATTGGTTTTAGACAAATTGTTTGAGACAAATTGATTTTAGACGAATTGTATTTTAGACGAATTGTTTTAGACAAATTCTCCTAGACGCATAAAATGTATGTTCATTAATTATATTTCCTGTTATTTAATCAATTGCTTTATTAATATTTTTGGATTTTATTCCCCCCCACCCCCTAGAGGTCCGGGCCCCGAGGATTTAACCCAACTTCTCCGCCGTCGCGGCGGCCCTGCATATATCTGACATTAGGTATTACGAAATCTTGTGTAATTCATTTTGTTTCAAACACACTAAATGCCACTCGCCACTCTTGTTGTGGATAGTTCAAAATATTAAATATTATTTACTTTTTATTTTCATTATATATATTTTTTTCTGTCTTTATATAATCTAGTTCAGGTAAGGCATGGGGGTAGCCAGACATTCAGAAACTACAGTATACGCACGAGGTCGTGAAAATCAAAAATAAATCAAACTTCACAAGAAGGTTTATATAAACATGCTATTAGAAAATGTGTATCAGAACTTAAACAGCAAAAAAACACACTGCCTAAATCTTCCTCGACTTGTCAAAAACATTTGGCAAGCAAGTTTTGCTCGAAAAAAATAAGCGAAACTTAAAATCGATTTTTAAGTAATATTTTTATTAACACTATTTGTAGGTATACACAACTGTACAAAGGCTGAGCACCAAACAAGTTGTTACAACTTTATTGTTGCAGGTTATATCAAATGGGAATATTTAAATACTGCCGTTTTGAGACAGGTTTTCCTCTCTATAATCAAATATGGTATGGTTCAAATCTGAAGACGTACATTTCTTGCAGAGATGATATCCTATATGAAAATCAAAAACTTTCGGGTGAAATTGTGATGATTGAAAATGTGTACTGGGCTTTGCCCGAATTTCTGGGTGTAGTTGTCCAAAAAAAAAAAAAAAAAAAATTAAGTCGGGCTGAATTTGGAGGGTCAATTGACCCCTCTGACCCCCCGCCTCCTACGCCTATGATACAAACTCTCAAATAAAAACTGGGAATACTACTCTTGCAAGGATGAATGAGGTTAAAGTACTTGACATTAATTTAGACGAAAAACTAAATTTCCAAAGTCATGTACAACATATCAAATCTAAAATATTAAATTTCTCTATTATTTAAACTAAAAAAGACCCTTCCTCAAAACGCACTCCTTACCCTATATTATTATTCCTTCATATATCGACATTTATTATATTGCATTAGAGAATGAGGTAGCTCCAAGAAATACCTTCGGAAGTAATTCATAAGAAATGTCTACGAATTCTCTCAAATAATTAATGAGAACAGACGAAGTCACACTTTTCCTAATGTTTAGAGCTAAATATTTTAAAACTAAATGACTTGTACAGATTCAATGTTGCTGTCAATATGTTGGAAGTTATTAAAAAAAATTGACATCACCCATTCAAAGAGCAATCACTCGCCTCCCCGCCATCAATCGCCTCCCCGCCATCAATACACCATCGTTATAACACCAGACTGCCCAGGGATTTTATACACAAACCTAACTATACAATAGAAACACTGCACTGCACTCACTTTTAAAGGAGCAGATGTATGGAATGCAATTCCCATGCATATTAGGCAGGCTTTATCACAATGTTTTTCGCAAATCACTGAAAAAGCACTTCATTAGCTTCTACTGATGCATAAGTTCGCTAATGCCATTTTTACCATAGTAATCAATTTTGTAATCAACTATTTAAAATATGGTAATTTCATTAAGCACCTTTAATTTCATAATCTATTCAATCATATTAACCGCAACTTCTACGATCCTAATAAAAAATGGCAAATGAAAAATAAACCTGTTTAATTTGAAATTTTAACAAAAATTCTGAAATAAATATTAAAAGATGTCTCTAATGCAGTTTTAGGTCTTGCGCAATTATCCGTTATATAAAAAGCAATATGCAGTAATTAATATCAATATGCCGATCAAAGTTAATTGCAATATTTTACGGTCTCGTATATTACTAATTCATTATTAACAGGGCCGCCGGGTTAAACCCCCAGGGCCCGGACCTCTAGGGGTCCCGAAAAGAGGGGGGATAAAATCTAAAAATATTAATAAAGCAATTGATTAATTAACAGAGGAAATATAATTAATGAACACATTTTATAGAGATTATTATAATGTATTGTTTTGAATAGTGACTTGGACATATAATCAGTTTGCTTATGTACACAAAAAACATTCATAATAAAATACTGAGTAAAGAGGGGGGGGCCCATATACCAATCCTTCCCCGGGGCCCGTGGCAGCTCTCGCCGGCCCTGATTATATATTAATGCGCAGCTGTGAATTCATATACAATAAATAAATTCTCATGAAACTGGCTTTGTCTAGGGATAAGGTATGCCCCAACCGTTGTGAGAATGTTTTGCTTACGAAAACTGTGCGTATAAAAACGCATGCATGTTCGTATAAAATGGTAAAGTTGAAATTTTTTTAAACTAAACGTACGTGCGTATGTAATGCGTATGCCTAGTTACGCCACTGGGTAAGATAAGGTCCTTAGGGGTAATATTACCTACACTAAGTACTGGTATTGAAAGCCTACTGAATTAAATGTCGCGCCAACTTCAGCAGCGTTACGACGACAAAACGCCAAGTCCGTGCGATATACTAATCACATTTCAGCGGCTTTAATCGGCCCTGTTACAACACAAACTGAACGGCAACAAACAGTCGTGTGATCTGGGGCTTTACACTTGAAAAACAGAGCCACTCGTTAATTACAAAACTAAAAATAGTGCTTTAAAAATACACGAAATTAGCCATTTCGCCCACCCACTTTGTCGGTAGCTAGCCTAGTTGAAGCTTGACGACGTTTTGGTTCAGAGCCATATTAACGTTCCTAAGGAAAACTGACTGTACTGACACACCACACTTCTAGGTGGATGGCACTATATTTATTCTAGCAACACATGGAAAATACTTATTCGTTCGTGTTATTTAAACCTTAAAAATACACAAAGTAAAAATACTAATGCTACTCGTACTGTTATAAACTTTGATTTTCCTCAAAATAAGGAAATAAGGAAAAATATGAGTGACGTCATATTCGTCCAAATAGGTCACTAAACAGGGGTTAAGTTTTGCCAGTACACAGACGTTGCTAGGGTCATTTCTAAAATATGGTTAATCTTTTTAATTCATGCAGAAATAAAATTTTATATTAATTTTTCTACAAGTGACTTTTCAAGTTTTTAGTTATCGTGTTGTTTTACCTTCATTACTGGAACCAACTGAAGCGCAGACACATAGGCTTACCGCCTCCGTCTACATAAACTTGAGAGCCTCCGCTGTTTCGATTTCACAGTTAAAATGTGTTCTTGTCACTGACTTGAGTGTACAAGTTTTTCCTCGGTGGTAATAGTGTGTGCAATATATCTTTAAAATTAATTAATGTGTATGAAATTTTTATTATGAAGTAATTACGTGTCGGGGTTTTCTAACAGAATACAAGAAAATTGTAATTTTTTCATTTTATACATAAATGTTAAATAGGCTTGGCCTCGGCTTGGCCTTACGTGCCGTTATTATAGCCTAGGCAGCGGCTTCAGTGATAATGCAGATTTTCATGTACTTGTTAATATAATGAATTTTATTTTACGACTAGCTTAAAGTTTTCATATTACATATTTTGTTTTAATTATACGTGACAAAATATAACACCAAAAAAGAAAAAGTGATGTTAACACTGGGCCTTATCCTCGGGACATAAAATATTTCGTGAGGAAGTGAAGGAGGTAAAGAACTACTAGGGTCGAGAAATATTGAGTGTTTTATGGTTACAAAACTTCTACTAGGCGTAGCTATCTTTGTAAATAAATGAGGGGGAAGGTAAATTTAGGTTAGGTACACTAACTTAGATAAAATTGGGTTAGGTTAGATAAAAATTTGAAAGGTTAGATTAAATTACTTTAGGTTTTGTTGTTTTTTATAAATGAGGTTAGATAAACACTTACGAAATTTTGCATTTGAGAAATTTCCCACCAACTTATAGGAAATTTGGTCCGTCGGTAAAAAATTTTCTTTGAAATATCATCCGTGCCATATTGTAAAGAAATTTCCACTTGCTATTCTCCAATTTTCTCCACGTCCAAGAATTTGAGTTTGGTCCTACGATATTAAGACAAACCTGAAAAAGTCAAGGATTACTTTTTGGCTTTATTGAAATAAAGGATTTTACTGCAAAATGTTTAATTGAAAACATTATTCACCGACGTTGGGTGAAAATAGAACCGGGAATACTACTAGTCTAGTCGCATCAGTAGTCTGGTTTAATAGGCTACTAATAAAACTTAACGAAATATTAATCGTGTAAAGATTGGAAGTTGGAACTCAAAGAGGAAAAGCGTGGATGAAAATGAGCATTCGGCGATTTCAGAGGAAACATCTTCCTACATAATAAAGGGTAAGCTCCACACTCTTCATATGTTTAAGATTAAAGAGGGCACAGTTAAAACATGGTAAAAATTTCTGGTAGGACAATTATATATTAATAATGGATGGGATTATGATTTTTAACACACACACACACACACACAAATTTAACTCGTAAACGTGAAATGAATGAATGATGCAAACTTCACTTCGGGAAAAGTTTTTTTTTCCTTGTGGGTTTGCATCCTATATATATAATGCAATTAGCTATCACACTTGTGTTATCGTTTTATAATAATTTCATTAACTAACTGTTCACTACATTGTATCCCAGTGTATTATTTTTTCTTTCAACTGGATTAATGAAGTTTAAATTATTTAACTTTGAGTTAGGCCCCCTTTATTATATTCTGCTTTGAGATTTTACACCCGACAACCTTTTTGTACTGTACATGCACGAATAGGCAAGTTTCACTGTTACGCTAATCTAAGAATACGAGTAGTGTAATAAAATTTCACTGAACTGCAGAATATCCAATAATGTGCAAAACTATACTTAAGTTTGGAGAAAAATTGTTATATAGTAAAATTCAATTGTTAGTAAAATTCTCAGTTATATACAGTAGTAGTAAATATGTAGTTTCTTTACCACCCATTTTTCTGGTCCCCGATTGACCGAAAGTTGGTCACGTGGGAAACAACAAACCCCCCAAAATGGCCACCTAACCTGGTCTAACCAAACCCAAATGCAAGGATGAAGATGGTTGATTTAAGTTGAACAGAAATTCAATAGTAGTTAAACATAGGTACAGAGAATTGATAGAAACTTTAAAACAGGCAAAGCAAGTGTGATGTAGTGGGCATTTTACCAAGGGTTGGGGTAAACATGGAATTTACAATAATAATTAAATTAGCTTTAAATGATCAAGTTAAGATGCTGTGCAGTGAAGGGGTCAAGTTTGTAGATTTGTGGGATAATTTTTATGAAAGGAGGGAGCTCTACAGTAAGGATGGATTACATCTTAGTAGAAAGGGAACTGCTTTATATGGGAGAGTATTAGAGGGCAATGAGAGTTCTTTGGGGTTTTGAAAGATAACTTTAGATCAACAGAAGGCAAAGAGCATCAGGGTATATGTAAAGTTAATACTGTTAGGGTCTTAAATACAGATTATGTCAGGAATAGACATATCTATCTACCCAAAAGCAGGGCCGCCGAGAGGGTGGGGAAGCCGGGATAAATCCCCGGGGCCCGGACCAGCCCGGAAAGAGGGGGGATAAAATCTTAAAATATTAATAAAGCAATTGTTAAATAATAGAGGAAATATAATTAATGAACATACATTTTAGAGAGATTATCATAGTCAAACTGAAACAGATAAAATATTTTCTGCAGTCCACCAATGTCCAAGACCCACTGACAGAGCTGGGAACCATTGTAATTGAAAGCCAGTTAGCCCGTACTTTAAATTTCATCAGAATCATTTACCACTTTGCTCGAGAACGAACGCAAAGAAAGTACACTTCTAATTATGAAAATCTTGCAGTAAACGATTGTTTTGCCTGCATGGACTGGTATTGCATTTGTAAATTGTATGGTGATTGAATGAACATAATTGATTCGAAAAATAAAATGGTCATTTTCCTCGTTGTTTATTCATACTGTATGTTTCGAATAGTGACTTGGACATATAATCAATTTGCTTGTTATGTACACAAAATACATTCATAATAAAATACCGAATAAACAGGGGGCCCAAAAGTAGTGAACCAGTTGAATGAAACCGAGGGTTGAAGTGTTTTCATACAAATGCACGTTGTCTTAGGTACTATAAGAAAAACAAATTATTTAATTATATTCCTGAAAATCTGAATATAGTCTGTATTCATAATGCAGTACCGTATTCAGTGACACGAGCAGAGTACGAGTTAAATAGTTCTACAATGTAGGCTACATTTATCAGAGAATGAACAGGCAGGTGGCTGATTTGGTCTTATACATCAAGAATAATTTAACTTCAGTTCAGAATAATAGTATTAAATTAGACAACAGAGTAGAATCAATTTGGGTTGATATTTGTCCATCAAGCAGAGTACGGTATATTGGATAGGTGCAATGTGCATTTTACTGACCACAAAACCAAACACAGGAAGTTGATAGTATGGTTCAGGAAATAAAGGCTGTAGAGGGGAGTCATTAGGGAATAGTGACCATTTTATTATACGTTTTTAAGATAAAATTAAATAAGGATTTAGTCAACAATGATCATCTAGTTTTGTTTCTCAAAGTAACTATAGTAAATTTAGAGAATTGTTAAGCTTAGTAAAGTGGGATAATGAATTTGCCAATTGATAAAAATGTTACCGAGATGTGGTTTAAATTAAAACAAAATTCAGAGGATGTACAGTACACTGAAGGTGTATTCCTTTCAGAACTGCGAGGAATAAGATTAGGAAACCTTTGTGGTGGAACAGGGAAATAACTAAAATTCTGAAAAATAAAAAAAAAAGCATTCAGAGAATTTAAAGCAGTAGGCCCAAATAGTCTTGCAGACTTGGATAATTATAGGCAGTTAAGAGATAAGCAAAATAGTTTGATTACGGAGAACAAAAGGCATACTGAAATAAATCTAGCTTGAAATAAAGATCCAAAGTAATAATTTAGTTTTTTATAAATATAATAGTAAAAACAGGCTAGGATTGGCCCAATAGAACATGATGACAGGATGTTTGAAAATGATCAGGATATTGTTGGTATTTTTAATGATTATTTTAGCTCTGTTTTTACTGAAGAAAAAAATTTGATTAACTTTGATTTTAATTCTTTAGATTCTATAAATTCAGGCATGATTTATACGAGGAAGGATGATGTTAGGCAAGTGATTCATACAATGAAGTGAAATAAAGCTGCTGGACCTGATAATATATATGATTGGATTCTCAGAGAAGGGGAGGATAGCTTATCTGAAGCACTAGCTACTTTGCTAGGTCTATTAATTATGCAGAGGAAAATTATGCAATGGAAAAAAGCAGCAGTAGTACCCATTTCAAAAAAGGGTAGTAAAAAGGAGGTAGGAAATTATAGGCCTGTTTAGTTTATCATCATTGGTAGGAAAGATATTAGAGAGAATTACGGTATAAAGAAAAAGGTCATTTGGAAAATTTCAATCTGATTTCAAGTTCCCAACATGGATTTAGGTCAGGAAGGTTTTGTTTGCCTAATTATCCATAATATCTTAGACTTTATAGAATTTGTAACTAATCAGGTAGATAATGGAAATGATGTAGATGTTATTTGTTTGGATTTTAATAAAGCATTTGACAAGGTTCCATACAGGAGACTTCTATACAAATTAAAAGTTCATGGGATATCAGGATCAGTTATAAATTGGGTAGAAAAATGGTTAGAAGAGAGAACAGAGTAATTCTAAATGGTCATGAATCTGGGGGGGCAAAAAGTGAAAAGTGTGGTACAACAGGGATCAGTGTTAGATGCAGTACTCTATTTTATATTCAAATGATTTAGAGAATGGAATAGGTACCGTATTTTACGCCTCATAAGACGCTACCTTTTTCCTGAAAAAAGTCTCCAAAAATCACTTGAGGGCTCATATGTTATTGTTTTGTTCAATGTTCTTTTAATAAAGTTATGGGAATATATTTTCTGTTAGGCTGATAAATCTTCGAAATATTTTTTTCCTAAATATTCTTTGCTAAATATAGGGTGCGTCTTACCACTTGTAGAGTCTTATGAGGCGTAAAATACGGTAGTCACGTTTCTAAATTTACAGATGACACAAAAGTAGTTGCCTCCGTTACAAATATAGAAAATTTTTATAAACTACAAAAATATCTTGATAGATTACTTGCCTTGGCAGATTGAATTGAATGTTCAGAAATGCAAAATCATCCATTCTGGTAGAAATAATGAAAACTTTAGTTACGAGATGCAAGGAAAGTGGTTGGAGGATGTTAGACAAGAAAGGTCTTTGTATTATAGTTAGTAGTGATCTAAAATTTTCTAAGCAGTGCTTAGAGGCTAGAAATAAGGCAAATAAAATGCTAGGCATTATTAAGAGGAATGTCAGTTACAAGAGTAAGGAAGTCATCTGTAAATTATATAATTCTTACATTAGGCCTCACTTAGAATACTGCATTTAAGCTTGGTCCCCTCACCTTAGCCATGATATTGATGTGCTTGAAGGTGTGCAATGTAGGGCAACCAAACTTATCCCTAACCTTAGAAGATTGGATTACAGGGAAAGATTAAATGAACTAGGCATGTTTAGTTTTGAGTGTGTGTTTGAGGAGAGAGATTATACAGACATTCAAAAGGTTTTCAGGTTTGGACAATTTAGACGTAACTAACTTTTTCTTATTTGAGTTTGATGGAATAATTCAAGGATATAAAAAATTAGAACCCAGACTTGTAGACGATCTACGAAAATAATTTTTCAGAGTATGGTAGTAGATTTTTGGAACGACTTACCGTATGATTTGGTAAATAGTAGCTCCTTAGTTTTAAGAAAAACTTGGATGCTTTCATGAATGAGAGAACGAGTTTGTAGATTGTAAATAGTGCATATTCTTAGCTACTTTGGCAGTTCAAATAGTTGTATGCTAATTAGCTAACTCGAGATTGACATTTAGCACAATTTCATTATAAAATATAGCTCATGACTTGGATAACCTCGATAGGCCAGAGTGGCTTCATGTTTTCGAAATGAAATGTAAAGATTCAACCTGGACGATCCGATGGATGAAAATGAGCGGATCACCAAAATCTCGGGGCCCTGGGGAATAAATAAATAAATAAATAAATATAATAGTATATATATATATATATATATATATATATATATGCGTCTCGGTGGTGTAGTGGTTAGCGTCGCTGACTACGAATCCATCGGCCCCGGGTTCGACGGCAGCCGGCGCGCAGCAAAACCCAGCTGTTCATCCTCCCGCACAATAAAGAAAGTGGTTGGTAGATAAATGGGTACCCTAGGTGGCCTAGTGGTTAAGACGCTGGGCTGCTGATGGGGCGTGGTTCGGATTCCACGTTAAACTGTAGGTCTAAGGTGGAGTGAAAAGCTTGACCTTCGTCAGAATGAACAATTCGGGCGGAAGCTAACGAAAGGTTACCAAAGGTATATATATATATACTGTATATATATATATATATATATATATATATATATATATATATATATATATCTATCATCACTAAGTAACGAGCTTGAAAAAAAAAAAAATTTTGCAAAACAGTCTACTCATATTATTAGGTTATAAACTTTATGGAAGAGTCTTAACCACTGGTATTGGACTATTTGTACCAGACCGGGGAACTGCTTGAGCGTTTATGCGCCGTGCGTAGTACCGAATATTTGTCCCTAAACTGGAAGCCATCACGGCCAGAAACAATGAAACTATTAAACCTAACGAGATTACACTGTTAGATGGCCGTTTTAGCTATTTCCCACGTGACCAGTTTCAGCCAATCAGGATCTTTTAATGAATTTCGACTGAAAATACTGGTCTCCGTGAAACGTAATATTTACCGATATTGTAGTTAAAAAGCAAAACAGTATACACTAGGGCAGGGGTGTAGTGGCAAATTAAGGTGCAGGAGCTCAAAGGAAATACTGGCATGTTGGTACATGATTTTAAATTCTATCATTTCTTTGTACCGGTAACATCACTGATGTACCGGTACAAGGAAATAATATAATTTAAAATTGTCAGCAATTTGTTATGCAGCACAAATATTTCATTGAGAAATAGGAAATCTTTAGCTTTTTTCTAAATACGAGTAATAAGGCTAGCGCTTGTTTTTACCAGAATTTTCTGTAAGCATTAGAGATTTGCCGGGTCTTTTCTAAATGGACGACCCCACGGGATTTAGCCGAAATTTTTATTATACATATATCTTAATGTCCTGACAACCGAAATAATTTTTTTCCATGGAGAAATGTGCAGAAGGTAAAGTAAAATGAAAAAAATAGAGGATTTAGTGGATTTTAATTTCAATTATTATTTTCAATTAAGTGGCACACCTTTTGCCGTTAATATTTTTTTTTTTACTAAAAATTAGAAGTATACAAAACGTGTTGTGTTCGTATAAATTACACTATAATATAATTTTTGTTGAAGTGTAAAGCTGCAAATTAACATTGTAGGCAAAACCGCCTTGGTTATATGAAAATGAAATGAAAATGTTGATTGGCAGACTATAGTCCATATGGCAGATATTATTAATACAATGACAGGTCATATACTAAGGATAGAAATATATACAATTGATTAGAAATAATACTGTAATGTCGAAGTTAAGTGGAACTACAGACAGACGTTTTCGTACCAAGAATTCCATTGCTTAGAGGATAAATGGCAGGACTCATGGATAACTTGGATAATCGGGTTGGTTGATTTTTTTAATTCTTTACATTAGACTGTATTGAGCACGTCTTGTTACCTCGGGAAGCTCGGGACATTGCGGGTAGAAAACATTTGGGAAGCTGGGCATCTCGGGGGGGGTAATTTATGCAAGAGTCTAAAAGACCTGTTGTACAGCAAATTTAGGGTTCTGCCAGAACCTTTTTTATAATTCATCCAGAGTTGCTGTCCTTATATATTACTGCAGAAAGTACGAAAGAGTGTGGTACTTGTAGGTTATCTCCCCCCCAACCAATTTTGACTGGATATTTTTGTTAAAACTAACGAAAATATCACGACTTAACCTAACCAGTTATCAAGGGCGTACAGTTGATCTATTAGTAAAGAGTAAATACTATTCCAGAATGTTATAATTAATAATAGCTCAACTCTACGCCCTTGATAATTGGTTAGGTTAAGTCGTGATATTTTCGTTAATTTTAACGAAAATATTCTGTCAAAATTGGTGTGTGTGTGTGTGGGGGGGGGGGATAACCTACAAATACCCTTTTAAGACTTAATTCATCCCCAAGTATAGCGATCAATAATTTTATTGTATATCATTTATTACAGTTATACTATCGTATAAGCAGTGAATTTGTCTGTGAATTGATACAATTTTTATAAAACACGAATATAGTAATTCAAACAAAAGAAAATTCTCAAGGTTGCTTCCACTGTCGCCCGTCTCGACGCAACAAAATTATTGCTCTCCCCTTCCTTTTTCAATGCACTGATTTGGATTTCGAGCTTTTTGTATTAAAAAAAAAATATTTGAAAGGAGTATAGTCTAGTGATAATTTATCAATTTTATCGTCATTAATATTGTTTAACAGCGCTTTTAATAATTTAAGTGGGGAAGCAATGCTTCCATGGACCGAACGCCACTGATATTATATATATATATATATATATTAGTGGTGGACCGGATGTCAGTTTTTCAACATATGCGGATCTTTAATTTCAATATCCGCGGATGCGGATATTTAGTTAATCTATCAGTATAATATAGAATTATGAATATGACAATTTTTTCAAATTTCGTAATATTACTATTATGGCACGCAATGCATAAGAATTAAAATTAATATTAATGTTAATGTTAATGTTCTAATTATGATAAAAATAACTTTCTCAAAAGTTTCAGCCACAGAAAATGAAACGAAACAAGTTTCATTCAATTTTCTGTGTTACCACGTATTGATATTTTGAGGTTTATATATTTGTTCATTAATAATTAATACTTTACGTGAAATGTGCATGACTGGGCCTCATAAGCTACTTTATAAGCTAATTTAATTGTAAATTGCATAATTTATTAGAGGTAATATCCGCATAACATCCGCAGTCAAGTGCGGATGCGGATGTTAAAACTGATGCGGATATCCGGTCCACCACTAATATATATGCCCAACCCAAAGCCTATTTATTAATGGTACGGCTGAATTTTGTTCAAAGTAACTTGGTGAGGAATTTGGTATTAAATTTGCCCAAACGTTAGAGCCTTCATTGAGTTTGTTCGGAAAGAATTTAGGCTCTCACCTCCCCGCCAAATGTAAAAACCAGTATAAGCATCTCAAATTAAGGCATAGACTCGTTATAAATACAGTCTTAAAAGGTGCAAAAACATACAAATGCCAGCACCGATATCTAATTAAAGCCATCTGTTAACTCACGATACTTATAATTAAAAAGATAATCCCAACCAAATTCTTATTAATTACAATTCTCTCGGTGCTCCTTTAGTATGCGGTCTACAAATTCTACCACGCTCTACTTTTTTCAAAGTGCAGTCTACAGGTTTTTTTCGTTAAATTTGTGCCTGCTCACGCATTCTGCCGCTCTTTTTTTTCGCTAAATGACTCACTCACATGACTTAGACCCTATTTGACCTTGAAATTCAAAATGATTGTTTAACATCAGTAGCTTGAGAAATTTGAAGCAGTAAAGTTGTAAACAATTCAATTGCCGGTGCTACTATAGTATGCGGTCTACCTACGATTGGTTAGGTTTAGTCAAAATATTTTCGTTAAAACTAACGAAAATATCATGACTAAACCTAACCAATCGTCATGGACGACTGACATTGGGATGTAAACAAGCAATTAGTAAACAAGCTAAGAAGGTATACTTACATTTAAACTTTTGTGTTTTTAACTTTTCAATAAATTTTTTTCAAGTAAGATTGTCATTTCAACCTTCTTTAACTACATTTAAAAAACAAATTGGTGTAGACCGCATACTAAAGTGTGAATTTGTCTGTAGACTGCATACTAAAGGAGCACCACTCTCTCTCTTAGTAGAAGATCGGTTAATCCGAGATTCATTTCCGTGCGCGCGTGTTGTAACTTTTCTAAGATATACAAGTATAAAATTTTAAATGAACTTCCGATGAATTTCCAGAATCGAGACGGGGTTCAGACAGTCCAGACGTTAGGTTAGGCTAGTAATTATGGACTCTCCGAAATAAGTCTGGATTTCTGGAATTTTATTGAACCTTCTATTCTTACTATTTATGAATTCGTGTTATGAACCTGAACATAAAGACTACGATTCAAATCAATGTCAGCCATAAACTGTATAAATCACAAAATCAATATTTTATAAGCAGAATATAAGCGCACCGAAACAATGAAGTCTTTTTCTTCATGTAATCCCTCCGCGTGAAATACCTAATCCGTAAACAAAACAAAACATTACAATCATAGTTTACACTTCACGAAAGTTAACTCCAGCAGTGCATTCAGTATGTTTGTCAACGCGTAATACTGTAACAAAATTTGAAGGCGAAATTTATTGAATCCCTTTACCTCTAAAGAGACTTTAAAGGCAAACTCTCGAAATCATTCTATGAATTCCACAAATTTACATTAAGCGTATTCACCTCAAACATCTCGGGACAAAATCACAATAAAAAATGACAACCACAATATCACACCATTCTACATTTTTACCCGAACACTAACCAACTAACCACGCGTATGGAACCCTCCAAAATACGCCTACACTCCCTAGTAAATACTCGTAACCATATACAGTAATTTCTTTTTATCAGTTTAGCAAAGCGTATTGACTAGCTTCCATACACCTAGACTAGACCTAACTTTATGAGTACTGAAACGAGGCATGTATAATTATTTAAAAAATATTATTGCATACAAATGAAAAATGTTAAGAAAAAGAACCCAAACTTTACATAATGAATTAACTATGAGTAGATTTCATTATTTTTAACTCGGGATACAAAAACCGGACAAATTTCAAACAAACATCATTCGATGGATAGGTTTTATCAAGGAAAAACATCATTTTTGGGATCTAAGTTTAGATTTTTTTCCCCCAACTTATAAAAAATTGATTACTTATTCTAAGCAAATTTTCTGAACCATAAAAACCATCAATTTTATATACAGGGTAGGGTGTGACAGTTGCCCCAACTTTGTCCTACAATGCTGTTCAAAATTTTGGTGTTGCATATTGACATAAAAAATACCCACGTGCAATGTTTTGAAGATTCATGCATATTCGAGTGAGCACCAGCAATTTGAAAAATAGCGATTTTGCTTATACGGCATACGCGCCTATATATGAGATTACACAATCATCATAAGGGATATTAACACAAATCATTTGCCTGTCTTAATTAAAAGCTGTTATCACTAACACAAAAAAGTTAATCATTCTTATTCTCTCATGGTACATTAAGGGGTTTTATCATATATTCACAAGGTATTATTTCTCTAGAGCAAGAAACCATGATTTCTGTTCGGAAACAGATGATTGTTTGCGCTGATTAGGAACGCGGAGTCTGTCATTTTCAACTACTTGATGGACTTCTTGAAAGCGCTCCTCATCCCTGGCAACATTAAGAAAGTCATGGCAAAGTTTTACACCACGCTCTGCAGCCTCATTGACGACCTGAAGCTTGTCCACAACCCGTTTCATGTTCAGGTAGTCGTCATGATCCGCCCATTCACTGGCTGGACTGTGGAGAAACTGATAGGGCATGCCTAAAATGGTGAAGAACCGGCTTGAGTCATGCCCAATTAGGTCCACCAGGGCAGTGCCACTTTCTGGGACAGGGGAAGATATGGCTTTCCATAGCCCCCATGATTGAGCCCCACTCTCTTAGTAACTTCAGTGCCTTCATGGCAAAGAAGGGCCTTCCTCATCTCCTCTTTTGTCCTTTCTTGTACTTGGGACGAGAACAAAGCCAGTGGGGCCAACTCCTCAGTTAGGTACCAAGTGTGTCTACCGAGTGCCACACGTGCTTTGTCAACTATTGTGGCGTCATATGGGGCAAATTCAGCCAAGGTTTCGACCAAATTAAAGTCATTCAGTGGCGCACTTGCTGGAACGGGGCAAACAATCCACCATGGGACATAAACAGCGACTGTGAACACAGCAAACCATTCTAACTTGCTGATTTGACTTTGTCACAACCTCGGCTTTGGGAAACTGCTCTTTGATCTGGCCTGACAAAAGAACGATCTTGAGGGTATAGAGCAGTTTAGCCATCCACCTTGCTTTGTGAAGTGTGCCGGGGTAGACCATTGTGAAGTTCACTGGCTCGGATCCTTTAGTTACAAGCAGCAGACAAAGCTCTACCAGCTCCTTGTAGTCGCCATGTGTAAATGGTTGGGCTAGAGATTCACGGAAGAAGTCAGCCATCTCCTGCTGGCGCTCCTCAAACACTCCAGGCATTGCAGGGTAGTAGTATTTCTTTTTTTCATTGTATGCCAGTTGAGAGAAATGGTTCTTGAACCTAGAAATGCAATTATTGGGATTATTGTATTTCGTACTAATCTATAATATTGTTTTAGGGGTATTAAGATTGATATGATCGATCATTTGCTTGGTGTTAGTATATCTTATAAGTCTATAAAAGAAATTCCACTAAATTTGTTCATTAGATAATATTCCTTGTTATTTTGTAAAGCTTATGACTCACCTCTGGAAAACCATTATGTTTGGACTTGAAGAGCCCTCCACTTTCAAGCAATCCCAGCAAACACCTAGGATGACTTCGCCCACATGCCTGCGACAGGCGCACCAGAATACGGCATGCTCTAATTCCTTTTGGAGGGAGACGCAAGCAGCTGTTTTTTGTCCTGAAAAAAAAATGTAATTGTAGTTTAAGGCCACCATTTCAGGCACGTGCTTTTTGCAGATTTTGTTAAATCATTCACTGTATTTTGGTATTAATGTCGTGATAAATTCACGCTGATGTTTGAAATAGGTTTACCTGTATTGGATGAAGTTGTCGAAAACCATACCAACGACATTCTGTTCACACTCCCAATCGACCAGAAGTTGTTTGGTTGCTGTTGATATCAAGTCTCCTTCAACCAGGCCAGCTTTTTGAGTCAAATGCGGAAGAGGTGGGACTCCAAGAAGCTTTGTGCCATTGACACCAGACACAAGAATGGGCAGGTGGTCATCAGTGCCTTTGGAATCCAGCGTGTCCATAAGTTTACCATCCCAGTGCACCAGTACTTTGTCTGATGGTTGCCATTCATCCATGATTTTTAAACTTATTTCTGACACGATGGAAGCTCGGTATCGGTGGGCCGTCCTTGCATTTAGACTCAGCTTTGATGCATCTCCACCACATGCAGATACAAGGGAGTACACAATTGCACTCAGCTGGGTCAGCGAGATGTTGTTTCGAACACTGCATGAAACAAGTTCTGCCGACTTCAGAATATCATGGGGCACAAAAATTGAAACTCCCTCTTTCACTGTTCTCCGATGTTTTCTCTTTGGTTCAGCAGTGCTGGCCTCATCAATGTCATCATCCTCATCAGAGCTAATAGGTGAATCAATATCAGCCTGTACATTCTCAGCATGATCACATTGCTCTCTCTCTTGTTGCTTCTCTTCTCGCATCTGCCTTTTCTGTCGCTTCTGAACCTTCTCTGTGAGTACTTTGTTTACCCCAGAGTAGGTAGCTACTCTGTCACTTAGCATGCTTTTCATAAAGAGTATGTCAGTATCGATGGCATCTTGTTCGGCCTGAGTTTTCCCCTTTTTCGCAGCTGCCATGTCTTTCAACACTGTGTTCTTATAAAATTTCATCGTCAGGCTCAATTCTGATTTAAACTTCATAATTCCAGGATCATCAGCCCGTCTTCTATCCTCATTCTTTTTCATAAGCATCATGTAGTCTTTGTCATAGTAAGTTTTAATCACTCGGCCAATATTGTTCCTGCCTGTAATGGTCGGGACATTCGCCTTCTGGTAATGCAAAAGCACATTGTCAATGGTGGCAGATAAAGCCTGGTCCCAATGCATATACCGAAGGTTTGCTAACAGACATAGTAAGACCTGCCTATTAGTTGGCAGTTTGCAGCCCTTTATTTCCTTTTCTTCTTCTCGGGGTACGGTGCCCAATAACATTCTGACATACTCATCATCTTGCCGTGTATCCAGGGTTGTGGAGTTGGTCCAAAATTTTCCGACTCCGACTCCACACATTGTAAAAAATCTAAAAATCCGACTCCGACTCCTCACATTTTAAATATACAACTCCGACTCCTCTAGTGTTTCACTCTATAATTATCATAATAATAAGACATTTCATCACCACCACTAAGTGTGAAATTTTATATTTTATATTTTATATTTAAATAAATATTAATTGTATATTCTGAAAATGTAAAAAAAAAAATATTAAAAAAACTTAATCTAGGGGCTATCAATGAATAAGGTTTATTGACCAAAAAAACTAAATAACCTAAATGTTAGTATTTAGGATTTAGAAATTAAGGGTGACACAGGACACAGAAATTGGAGTCGGAGTCGGAAGTTTTTTACCGACTCCGACTCCGCCCTGAAACGTGCGACTCTCCGACTCCGACTCCACAACCCTGCGTGTATCCATGATTAAATTCTCTATTCACAACATCAAATCACTGTCAAGGGAAAAGAAAAGCGCATCATTAAAATTAAATGCAATAAAATAATAAGTGGAAAATTTGTGGGTCAGCGTTCCAGACCCGGAAATGAAAATCTGATAAAATGTGCTATTTTCACACTTATTTATGAAGTTCATAAGCTGAAATAGCAATACTTGCTGGTACGACGGTGCTAGCTCAAACATGCACCGATCTCCAAGAAAATTTACAGGGGTGTTTCCTAGATAAATACACAACACTAAAACTTTGAACAGCATTGTAGGACCATTTTTTGATTTTTGGAGGGCAACGGTCACACCCTAATACAGGGTGTACATAAAGTCAGGATCTATTTTTGTGAAGCACTTGGAAATTATATGGAATTCAATCATAAAATGATAAAGTGGTAACATTTATTAAATAATTAAGAGTAGGATTCGACGTGACGCCCATCAGTATCCCTGCACAGCTCAAATCGTTCCGCAGCATTTCTAAACACATTCTGGAGCATTTGCGGGGTTATGTTATCTGCAGCAGTTCGTGTACGTAAGTTTTCAAGACTCGTAATCTTCGTCTGATAGACGTGCGATTTGATAAAGCCCCATGCAAAGAAATCTAAAGGGGTTAAATCTGGTGATCTCGCTGGCCAAGGTCTGTTGCTTCCGCGTCCGATCCAGCGATTTGGAAAACGTCCATTTAGATAATCCTGAACAATTTTGGCATAGTGACAAGGAGCACCATCATGTTGATAGACGAAGGGGATAGGATTGTTAGTACCGTCGTCTATCAACATGATGGTGCTCCTTGTCACTATGCCAAAATTGTTCAGGATTATATAAATGGACGTTTTCCAAATCGCTGGATCGGACGCGGAAGCAACAGACCTTGGCCAGCGAGATCACCAGATTTAACCCCTTTAGATTTCTTTGCATGGGGCTTTATCAAATCGCACGTCTATCAGACGAAGATTACGAGTCTTGAAAACATACGTACACGTATACGAACTGCTGCAGATAACATAACCCCGCAAATGCTCCAGAATGTGTTTAGAAATGCTGCGGAACGATTTGAGCTGTGCAGGGATACTGATGGGCGTCACGTCGAATCCTACTCTTAATTATTTAATAAATGTTATCACTTTATCATTTTATGATTGAATTCCATATAATTTCCAAGTGCTTCACAAAAATAGATCCTGACTTTATGTACACCCTGTATATATAATGTTATAATGTTTCAGATCAACAAAGACCCTAGGATCCACTCATGGCTGATCTACCTGTGTTCGTAATTGTGTACTGTGCATGTCCTCCGTGGTGGCGGAGGGGACCTATAATTTTATGTGGGTTCCGAACCACAAAGAACATAGAACATATGAAATTTTTATAGTGGGCACACTAGGGGCCACTTCGGCCCATCGAGGTGGCTGCACTATGTAAAAACTGCCTGTACATTGGCAACAACCAATTTTTACAAAACTAAATAATTATCAATTTAAAACTAATTAATTATCAATTTAAAACTAAAGATAGAATCTTTAGATCCAGAGGATCAAGTCATAATAGACTACTGTCCACAAATATGTTGCACTCTTTTTCTATTTATAACCGACATGCAAATATATCAGATCCAAGAATCCAGTCAATTTCATTACGGTATCCATCAATACCAGTACCTTGCCAACCAAAAATAAGTCACGGTCCATATCAATTGCGGACCAAGTCACAATTTACAACCATATACTTTACAATATACAGGGTGTCCCATAAGTCCGGCATCATAGGAAAAATAATAAAAAAAAGCAAACAAAAGCTTTTATTTACAGAATGTGCTCAATATGTCCACCATTGTTTTCAATACACAAATTCAGACGTGATACCCATTCAGCAAGCACACGGTGAATGATGTCAGGAGTAATGGTGTTACATGCCCCAATAATGCGCTGCCGCAAATGTTCAACACTCCTAATTTTCTCTGCGTATACCAGCGCTCTCAAGTGGCCCCAGAGATAAAAAATCTAGTGGCGTGAGATCCGGGCTTCTAGCTGGCCATTCCACAGTCAGAATCTACAGGCCCTCGACGTCCTATCCAATGACCAGGGAATTGTTGGTACAAGTATTCCCTTACTTGGGTGCTGTAATGTGCAAGAGCGCTGTCTTGCTGGAACCATGTTGGGAAATTTCCTTCTTCGTTCAAGACACTGGGAAATGCTTCTTCCTTGAGCATACGTAGGTAGGTGCCTCCAGTGACATGTTCATCGAAAAAGAGTGGGCCTATGATGCGATCCCTCCAAATGGCACACCATACCATCACCCGAGATGCACCAGTGAGGGTTATTTTGAGACCAGTAGCGGGTGTTCTGTCGATTTACCTCACCATTTCCATTAAAAACAGCCTCGTCACTGAACAGAATGGTGGACGGGAAATTGGCATCCCGAGCATATTGTTCCGTAGCCCATTCATAAAATTCCATCCGCCGGTCGGGATCATCTTCGCTTAATTTTTGTAGGATCTGAAGTTTATATGGATGCCATTTGTGAGCCTGAAGAATGCGATGGATGCTACTTTTCGACACTCCTGTCTCGGCGGACAATCGCCGAAGAGACTTATTGGGACTTCTGTTAAAATGAGCCAGGATAGCAGTCGCTGTATCATCGTCAGTGGACCTCCTTGAAGCTCCACTGCGTGGTTTATCTTCTATGGATCCTGTTTCCTTAAACTTTGCAACAAATCTGCTAACACAACTTTGTGTTATTGGCTCGCGGTTTGGATGCAGTCTGTTAAATTCAGCAGCGGCCTCTCTTTGACTCCGATTTCCTATGAGTAGAATTATCTGGATGCGTTCTTCCTTGCTCACAGACATTATGGCCTGTAGAAAGAGAAAAATATGAATTATGGTTTGTAGAAATAGAAAAATATGAATTTCTCCTATGATGCCGGACTTATGGGACACCGTGTATATACTTAGGAGGAAAAGTGTACGTGTGGCTGTAAAGACTGTACAGTAATGTAGAAATGTGTGTGCACCCATTAGGGGTCTCCCATTTAAAGGTGTTTGTGGGGCAAGTGAAAATCATGAGTGTTTCAATACCTCACAGTACTATGGGGGGCACCGCTCGGCAGAGGAATCTCTTTAAATGGGGTGTGTAAAGACAGAGAGTATCCCCTAACCCAAGATGCTGCCTCCCTATATCCCACAACACTTGTAAAACTATGTTTCCTTAAATTTGTTCTACATCTTGGCTTAAATAATTTCATACTATGACCTCTAGTCTGGTTATTGTGATCTTTAATGAAAAGAGAATCAAAATCTATCTTATCCAACCCTTAATTTTACTACCTTAAACTATACTCAATCTATCAACATATGCGTCTAATCGATTTGTAAACATGTTTATAGACGTGCTACTAATTACTTCTACCGGCAAACTATTCCAGCTATTTACTATTCTATGCTTAAAAAGGTTTTTGGCAATTGCTGTCTCGAACCTTCTACTTCTCAACTTACACCCGTTATTTCTAGTCCTATTATATTGAGATATTTCGAAAAAGCTATCTCTGTCTACTTTATCGAACCTATTCATAATTTTGAAAACCTGGATTAGATCACCCCTTAGCCTCCTAGTCTCGAGTGTAGTCAATTTTAACGACTTTGACCTAAGCGACGAAATCATCTTAGTTGCTCGTCTTTGAACTCTTTCGATTTTGTCTATATCTTTGCGTATATGCGGATTCCAAAATTGGATCGCATACTCCAAAAGGGGTCGAACTAATGATTTATAAAGAGGAACTATAATATCGCGCGATTTGTACTCAAAATTCCGAGCTATAAAACCTAACACTTTGTTCGCTTTATTGACCGCTGCTGTACTTTGTTTCGCTACTTTTAAATCACCAGTGACTATAACTCCTAAATCTTTTTCCTGCTCTACGGTTGTTAAATCTTTCCCTGACATACTATACGCAAAATTACCGTTACGCGAACCTATATGCAAAATTTTGCACTTATCAACGTTAAATCTCATTTGCCATGTGACTGACCAATCAACGATTTTATTCAGATCTTCCTGGATTTTACCTCTATCTTCGTCATTAATCGCCCTACCACCCAGTTTCGTGTCATCCGCAAACTTTGAAACTGTACTGACTAGGCCGACATCTAAATCGTTAATATATATAAGAAAAAGCAAGGGACCCAATACAGAACCCTGAGGAACGCCACTCGCTACATTAGCCCAACACGACTCGGCTCCATCAACGACCACCCTCTGTTTCGTACCTCACAACCACTCTTCTATCCAATTTATTACTACACCCCTGATTTCATGAGCCTTAGTTTTCCCGATGAGTTTTTTGTGCGGTACGGTGTCAAACGCTTTTTCAAAATCTAAATACATTACATCAACCGCCCGATGACTATCGTAAACGTCAACCACGCTTTGAAAAAATTCTAAAAGATTAGTTAAGCAAGATTTGTTTCGCCTAAAACCGTGCTGCGTATTTCTAACTAAGTTATGCAATTCTAAGTGTTCGACTATACGATCCCTAATTATTGATTCCAGTAGCTTACCTACAACAGACGTTAAACTGATTGGCCTATAATTTCCCGCCCCACCTTTATCTCCTTTCTTAAAGATAGGGGTTACGTTTACTAACTTGAAATTATCTGGTACGCACCCCTCAGAAATAGACGCATTAAAAATCTTTGTTAGCGGCACAACAATGCTATTTTTTAATTCTTTTAGTTGTATGGGATATATGGAATCCGGCCCCGGTGATTTACGTGTTTTCATTTTATCAATATAGCGCATTCCCTCCCCTTCACTAACCGCAATATTATCCAAAATATTACCATTATCAAAGGGTATTATGTCTATGACCGTAGGGATATTCGTTACATCTTCTGTAGTTAACATTTTTCAACGACCCCAAGACACTTTTTACTGGATTTCTATTGTTGACGTATTGAAAAAATCGCTTGGGGTTTTCTTTACCGTCACGAGCTATGGAGTATGGAGATTTCAAATTCGCGCTTAGACTTTTTTATCACACTTTTCGCTTCACGCCTTAGAGATATGTAGTTGTTTCGTAACCACAAATTGTCTTTATCGCACTTATGTAGCCTATAAGCCCTGTCTCTACTCTTTGTAATGTCTCCTACTCTAGAAGTAAACTACAAGGGTTTGTTATTTACTTTCGCACGCTTAATTTTGTACGGTACACATTCCCCATTTATAGTCCTAAATACTGTTTCAAACGATTCCCACATTAGTTTTGCGTTGGAGTTCCCCATTACGTTTTCCCAATTGACGTGTGACAATTTATTTCGAAATTTACAAAAGTCTGCTTGCTGGAAGTTAGGAATTTTAGTCGAGTTAGCTGGTTTCGAGTGACTTACTGAGAGGACAAACTCTACCATATTGTGATCGCTATTGCTTAACGGTTCTATTACTTGAAGATTAGTAATTAGCCTATCATCCCTAGTTATTACTAAATTTAAAATACTGTCCAACCTCGTAGGTTCCCCAACCTTTTGAATAAGAAAGCTGTCCTCGAGAAAATTAACTAAACGATTACCTTCCGCGTCTCCCTGCATTGTATCGTAATTCACGTTGGCGCAATTAAAGTCACCCATAACTAAAGCCTGTTCACTACCTATTATTCTCTTTAGTTCACGATATAACGCTTCGTCCGTATCAGCTGTTTGATTAGGGGGCCTATATATAACCGCAACAACAAGTTTGAAATCGTTCAATTTAAGTTCTGCTATAGTCGAATCTATCGGTTCTGGAATTGTGTGCTTTACTTCTATAACGTTCGCAATATTATCTTTGATATACAACATAACACCGCCTCCTCGCCTACCTATTCCGTTTTTAACAAAAAGTCTATAACCTCTAATTTTATACTCCCCTACAAAGTCACGTGTTTCAGTGCTAAGCCACGATTCATTTATCGCAATTAAATCATAGTCTTTACAAGCAATTAAAGAAAAAAATTCGTTTATTTTATTTCGTAAGCTAAGAGCATTTAAGGATAGAACCTTCAAATTGTTTGTAATTGCGACACCTTCGCGAGCGCAGGGGAAATTTGTGGAATTTACGCTGGGACCGTTCGAGGCAGCCTGAAAAGAAGAGACACTATTAGGAAATAGTCTTCCTAAACACGCAGCTCCAACGTCATTAAGATGAAGTCCATCTTCGAGGAACAAGTCCCTCCCTGCCGTAGAAATTGTTCCAAAAATTCGTAAAATGCACTCCTTCCTGTTGGCAAAGAGACTAGGTTATTGTTAATATAGGTCGCCGCCAGCTTGACCTTTGTGTGAAGAGAGACCAACGCACGGAACAGCAACAAGGTTAACAAGATATATATATATATATATATATATATATATTGCAGTCAATCTGTGAAACCAGTCATTTCACGTAATGCCTAAAAATTTTCACTCATTTCGGGTAATTCGATTGACCCTTAAACATAGTTAATACGCATTTCTAACCTAACACTTAAATGTTAATTAAAGCAAGACAAAAATATAAATTTAAAAAAGGGGAAATTTCCGATTTGTGATTTTGGCCCTATTTTTCTATGTACTAAAAATGAGATTACCAAAATCTAAAATTACAGTTGAGAGCTTCATTGTGATGTTCAGAGAAAAAAATAGTTAAAAGACAAATGTAACGTAAGAAGAACACTCCAGTTAGATAATTCTAGGGACATCCTAAAAAAAAAATATTTAAAATTTTCTTTTACAAAATATACAGGGTGCCTCATAAGTCCGGTCTCATATGAAAATTTATTTTAAATTAAATTTACAAAAGTAATACGTTAGAACTAGAACAAATGTTTAAATTGATGTCATGTTTTGGGACTTTTTTTTGTTGCGGGTAGAATAATACGCAATGGCTAATATGGAATCGAGTTACATTCCTGAGAAAGAGGCGGAGAGTTCTAACGTATTACTTTTGTAAATTTAATTTAAAATAAAATTTTCATGAGACCGGACTTATGGGACACCCTGTAAAAGGAATGTATTTAATTTAAATTTTATTTCTCGTTAAAAAAATATTTGGGCAATCAACTGAAAGGTTGGAATTTTTTTGATTTTTGAAAGAATAAAAAAATCGGTTAATTAATTTTTTATTTTTATCAATTTATTGGATTTTTTGATTTTTACTTTTTAAATATGAGAAAAATAAGGAATAAAGAAAAATAAAGAATATTATGTATGTTTATTATTGAAAACTTACACAATTTGTCAAGAATATTCAAAGAAGTGATCGTAAAAAGTTTTATTTCCAAATTAAGGCTTCGAAATGTTTGCCATAATATAAAGAAAATGTGTATCATTATTTAAAAGAAAAGAAAACATTAAAGATATTTTTATTAATTAAAGAAATATTGTTTCGAAATAAAATTTAGAACTTTATGCTTGTGGGACGTACCAATTGACTAACATTCTCCCCTGCTCTAACAATATCAATCTCTCTCTCTCTCTCTCGCTCTTTTTTGGGGGATGCTTCGTGTCTTTGAAATTATGATGATTAAAAAAGCAGTTTCAACTCAAGGACAAAGTGGTTGACTGAATGGAATGTTGTTTGGGAACGAGCTGTGAAAACTCTTCGTCATAAATGTTTCCAACTTCTATTCTCGTCAAATAGCGTCGCATCGAAACATTTTCAATTAAGTAATTGCCACATTTGTCGTAATGATTAATTATGGAAAACACGCTACACCAGGGATTTCAAATTCATTTCGGCTGCGGGCCGCAGTACATCTTGTTCTGTCTGCGGGATAAGATTAAAATTAAACAACCGAGGAATAGTAAAAAATTTCCAGCAACTAGCTATTAAAACACATTCAGTGTAATTACCAAATTTGCAAAGAACAACTGTCAATGTACAGCAGCCTACATTCCACGTTGGTTAATATATTGCATCATTTTCCAGCTCTATCACTACCGCAGAGTAGAGCGCAGAAGTTCTTGGACAATCGCAACTTGCTGTATTACATTTTGAAGTGATCATAGAACAGTTTATCACAGGCACAACACGAACTGCACTCGGGTTGTGTGTTTGTTCAGTGTTTTCGAGATTAAGAATAGCCATGTGACCGGCACAGTGTTACGGCACACATTTACCTTAAAAATATGTTCCACTTAAATATGCTACAACTGCCAAATGATGCAGATTTCGTTGCCGTATAAATCGCCTGTAGTTACACACAACTCGGATATACGCGAGTGTTCTCGAACATATGAATGTGAGTTCGGAGACAGTGTGTTATCGGCTGCATAACTTACATTAGCACTCCACCGTAATCAGCATGTGGCACACTATCCAGCAAAATTATACTATTTCACCAAGAGCCAAGGAAAAACAGATATTCAGTAAGTACAAAAAATTCAAAAGTAAAAAAAAAAAAAACACGCAGCATGAAATATGTTGTCGTGAATTTGACTCCCAGTTCGAGAATCGCTGTTCTTTGGATAAAAATTCATTCAATTTTGTGTAGGCCATACCCGAAATGTTCGATGATCGCATTTGGCCCGTGGGCCGCATGTTTGAGATCTTTATGTTAGACTTTGAATTGCTTCATGACAAATAAAACTAACTGTAAGGCAATAAATCTTCATGAAAACGTATGTATCGTAAAACTTACAATTCTTAAAGCCTAAAATTCTTTCATTCGACAGTTTTACTAAACATTAAAACAGTTTGAAAGGGTTCAAATACGAGTGTGACTTACGTCCACACGTTAAATGATATGTTAAGTTGATGAAATTAGTAAAAAAAAACCCGAGTAACATTAAAATCAAAAGTAGGTTGGTCCTGTTGTTCTTCAGGAACGGGATGAAACATCATGAAAATCAGTTATCATTCATGATTGCGTTTTATATTTTACATTTTATTTCTGTCACCAAAAATAATATAATAACCAACGAAAAACAAGATATTACCAATTAATATTTTTTTTTTTAATTTTAGGTATTTCGGAGAACTTTTTTCGAAACTGTGTAGCTAACGTATTAACAAGGTGAACTGTAACATTCTGCGCACATATTATATAAGTGTTGGGAAAGAAAACTGTAAATTTTTCTTCTGAGTGGCCTCCCAAACCTCTGAATGTGGTTGATAGGTGACTTACTTCACCATCTCATTATACGCAATTCCATGGACCGTCCCATTTGTTATTTTAAAATTTAAATCGTTAATGTTTTAGCCATTGTGGCTTTATTATTTATTTGGGGTTAATTTTGCGTCTGAAGCTATTTGCATCAGTTTCAGATTGATTTTCTGCTCGATTTAACGATTTACCTAACCGGTATTAATTATAGTGTTTCGCGAGTTGGTTCCCCTTATTTCTTAAAAAAAAAAAATTTATGATCGTTATATCATATCGTATTCCCCGTGGTGATGCGTTTGTATGTTTGCGCACCGCGCGTAATTGATTTGAACATCGCGGGTTCCGAGTTCAAGCGTCGCGCTCACCCCATTGAGAATAGGAAATGGGTTCTTGTATTATTTTATTGCGTTACGATTATTGTATATTGTATTTATTAAAAGTTACTTCAATCAGTCACTGCGTAGTCCAATTTCATTTTATATTCACTTTTATATAGAGAGTGGCCACAAAGTCCCTTTGTGGTGAAATTACAGCATATCTGTATGTTGCCCTTATTTTTCACACAAATGGACTTTGCGGCCACCCTGCAGAAGTTTATACTCGTTTTGGATCATAGAAAAGTTTATTCAATTATGTAGTTATTTAGTATTGAATAAAGTTGAATCTTTTGAGTAATCGTTGCTCGGTAAAGTTGAAGTTTAAGTAATAGAAATCTAGGTTGGAAATAATATGCTAGTCATGTAAACGGTGCTACTGTAGTATGCGGTCTACCTACGATTCGGCGGTCTACCTTTTAATTATAGCTTCTTATCTTGTTTACTAATTGTTTGTTTACATCCCATTGTCAATCGCCCTTGACGATTGGTTAGGTTTAGTCATGATATTTTCGTTAGTTTTAACGAAAATATCATGACTAAACCTAACCAATCGTTGGTAGACCGCATACTACAGTAGCACCCATGTAAACACTACTCACGTAATTATTTCATTATAGTTATCCTTTAATAATTACAGTAAAATGTATTATAAGTCCTTTGTGACTATATGAAAGACACGCGAGCCTACCTAAATTTTAATCTATACTTCAGCTATATCAAGTATATGATAATACCGAACTACACTTAAACTAAATACCCATATCCTGTATATATTTTTTTAGTCCCGTTACCAACCTGCAATATAAAACCATCATAATGTAATTAATTTAACAAAACGAGTAAATGTTAAACATGTATAAACGTTACATGAAAATTCTTGAACATTAAATACCAGTGTGTAAAGATGGCTATCAATAAATTTATGCGTACGATAAACGTATACTTATATACCTACCTATGCATTACTGTACAATTAACCCCCTTCTGTGTTTATTTTGCTCCAGCGTAAGGTAACCTAACCGTAGCTGCCGCCGTACAAGTACGTACAAAACACTGATGGGGTTAACGCGTCCTATAACTGGTTGCTTAACTTTATATAATTTACCTGCGTAAAATCTTATCCTATAGGAACTGTATACACCCTATAACTATGACCTTTAGTAAAGAGACTGTAAACAAGGCATGAATGTAACTTATGAATCGAAACAAATTGTTACTTGAATATCAGCGCAGAACGTGTCTTAAATTAGCCAGAATCAGTAATTAGGAGGGGTAGTTTCCTACTTCCAAACGAGTGTGAACCAGACTCGGGGTCAAATACATCAAAAAGTATTTAAATACGAATACTCTTCATTTCTCTCAACTACAAATACAAATACTTCGGATCACCTGAAGATCAGGGCCCCCATGTATTCTTGTTTTTTGCTTTACAGTACCAAATATAATAATAAATTGAAGGCCCGGTTAGGTCAACTGTACGCCCTTGACGATTGGTTAGGTTAAGTCGTGATATTTTCGTTAGTTTTAACGAAGATATCATTGATAGGGATGAAAAATAACCGAAAAGTGTAAAACCGGTTTTCACCGTCGCTATATTCTTAAAGCCAGTTTTTACCGGTTTTCACCGATGGGATTCTGTATGCTTTTTAGGGAGGTAAATGATCAAAATATTAAACAGAAATAAGGTTTTAATTGATTCAATCAAGTATGTGTAACATTTGAATTAAAAAGTTTATTATCGAACTTGATTTTTGAAATAACACTTGAGAAAACAAAGAGCATTAAGTCTCTGATCTGACATTCTTGATCGAATCTTTGTGACGAATAAACCAGCAGCTGAAAACACTCTCGGACTCTACGCTGGTAGCTTTTATTGTAAGCAACGCCTCGTACATTCGATCCAAATTTTCGCTTCTATGTATTCAAAGTAGCTTCCAAATATTTGAATTCATTGTTTACGTCAAAGGTCTCAGAAGAATCTTTCTTGGGTTTCATTTTCAGTTTGTTCATCTCACACATGTACTCGTTCATAAGTTGATCGTCATCATTTACTTCACAACCTGAGCTGCATTGTGAATCTTCGAGTTTCGAAGCAATTGATTGGACTTGGTCGTCTGTTTCTGAAATCTGGCAAGCTTCTGGAAAAAGCCTCTTATATGTGTGATCCGCATACTTCTTAAGTGCTTGTCTTGAAGGAAAGAGGAACGGTGCTGATGATTCATTTTTCAAGACCTCGGGATTGTGGAGAAAACTCAGCAAGGCGACAGCTTCTTTTTGTCTTCTCGATGAGTAGCGATCAATAGACACTGACGTAGCTCAAAAGCTAAAGGATTGTTTTCGCTTTCAAATTTATCCAAAATGAACTTCATGGAAGATTCAGCTTTGAGCAAATTTGCATCTTCGGAACAGAGTCCCTTGAAAACAATTTCCAGTGGACGAAGCGTGTCAAAGAGGCTCTTTACAGTAGAGCATTTCATTCTTCATCTGAAATCGTCTCTGTTGAGCGTATCACTATGAGGGCCTTTGGAATGCAATTTTTGAGTTTCAAAAATCTTTCTATCATGGCCAAAAGACTGTTCCACCTCGTTCTACAGTCAAGGATAAGCTTCATTTCCTTTCCATTAAATTCATCTTTGACAAAATCCTGCAATCTCTCATTTTTCAAAGGAGACTTTCGAAATATGCGGCAGATTTTTCTCACCTTATTTATTACTTTTAAGTAATCTTCTCGAAGTTTTGGAAGAACAATTACGTCATCTATGTCGGACTAAAAAATTGTATCAGTGCATAAAATTTCACACTCATCTTCGCTTAACTCATGTGCAGAGTGCTCATCTTCGATGGCTTCATCTTCAGGGGTACTGTCACTTTCCCCTTCAACTGAATTTTCAGCAGTTTTTTAATACAAGATATCCGAAACCGCGAGATGTATAGCATGTGCAATGCATTGCTGGTGATCAGGTACTATTTCTCTTCCAAATTTGACCATTACTGAGGCACCGTCGGTGGTGCAACCCACGATATGCTCATCTAGGTCCAAGCCAAAGTCTTCCAATCTTTTCCTAACGATTGCAATAGTTTTGGTGCTATCGAGAGAACCATTTATTTTCATGAGACCAAGCGACCAATGTTGATTTTCATCATGAACATTAATATTAATATATCTTTGGTTTTGCAAAGATGTATACTCATCCATAGTTAATGAATAGCGAATTCCTTGTCTCACCTGATTCTTGAAGTAGTTAACCAATTCATGTTTCTTTTTCTCATGAAAACTAAGCACCATTTTTCTGACACCATTATGGGAAGTTGGATGAGGCTTGTCGTATTTTATCTTTCTTAGGCTTTCTTGAATGAATTCACTTTTAGCAATTGATTGGAAACTCAGTCCATCTACACACGCAAGTTTCGAAATTTCCTCTTCTATGGACTTTTTTTTGCATAAACTCTTCCACTGTTCTTTGTTTCTTCAATGGCTGATTAATCTGGTCGATGTTTATGCCATGAATATTTTTCATGTGGGATGATAAACTTGAAGTAGAACCTCCACAACACTTTAAAACTTTGTGACATGTCATACACTCTGCTTCTTCTTTATTCTTACGAGTGAAATGATACCAAGCATTTGATTTCTTTGACATGATGGAGTATTAAATCTTAGAATCTTAACTGATCAATGTGCAATCATCCACATAACATTCAAGACTGACGCATCAATTATTTACACTTATAAACAAACAAAAAACGATACGAAACGATGCAAAAACGTAATTACTATGTTTTTAAACGTTTGGAAACGTTTGTTTCATAGAAAATGGACCAAAGTGATCGGAGACTCGCGCAAAAATGTGAAAACCGGTTCTTATCGTCGGTTTCGGTGATGATTAAAAATGTTCATCACCGGTTAAAAACCGGGTTCCAGCTCTATATAATCTTTGGTAATTGAAGCTGGGGGGCCCCAATCTTCAGGAGATCCAATACTTCTTCCAGGTTGAGTAGTATTTGAAATACTTTTCAAATACAGGGTGTCCGAGAATTATCTGTACAATTTTTGGCTGTTATTAAAAGTCAACCATGAAGTGTAGAAATTCCAGTGTTGTCCCATTTTACAGAGAATCTCATTAAGTTTTTTCTGATACCAAGTTTTGACAAGTTGTTTTAGAAATTCCAGTGTGTCCGAACATTATCTGTACAATTTCATCTTTTAATAAAATTCTTGATAACACACGTAAAATTCTTAAACAAGATTATTTAGAATCTGTATTTTCAAAAGTTTCTTTTACTAAAATAACGTTGTTACAAACATTCGATATGTGCACCATTAGTGATTCGCAAAACATCCAATCGATACTCCAAATGTTGCCATGTACGCTGCAGCATATCCACATCAATTCGCTCAATAGCAGCTGTGATTCTTGCATTTAAATCATCAATGTCTGTCACCCGCGTACATTTCTAAAAAACTTGTCAAAACGTGGTATCAGAAAAAACTGAATGAGATTCTCTGTAAAATGGGACAACACTGGAATTTCTACACTTCATGGTTGACTTTTAATAACAGCCAAAAATTGTACAGATAATTCTCGGACACCCTGTACTTTGTTTGGTATTGTTTTGAAATGAAGGAAAAACTGCTTTCAGTCACGCAAATTTATTATAAGTAGAAGTGTAGATTACACATTGGCTCTTTTAATTCAAAATTCAAATACTTTTAAAAAGTATTTCAAATATAAATACAAATACATCAGCTTCAAAATGTTTAAATACAAATACTTCAATATATGTATTTAAATACAGGTAAATACAAATACAAAATATTTGACCCCGACTCTGGTTAGGACGACATTAATACTTTTATTATACGTCTTTAACTGACAAATTTGGTGTTCATATCCTCTTCTGTTAATTTTAATCCTGTTAATAATGATTTACAAACTCTTTAACTGAATTGTGGCTAGATTTGGGATTATTACCGGGTCCGGACAAAAGCCCCCTGGACAAATTGCTGAGTAGGGCAAGTCAGGTGTCATATCTAATCTGAAAAGATATTTAGGTGAAATAACCAAGATTAACCTGTTATGTTAATTGGATCTTTTCCGTTTGACTGCCGCCATTGAAACATAATTAAATTTTTTGTATTTTTTGCAGGATTCACTCAAAATGGCTGTAGAATTTAATTTGAAATGGTTTTGGCAAAATCTTCTTCAGTTATTTCAAGATCATCATCTTTAGTTTTATCATTGGTATGTCTAAATAATTCTAATGGTACTTGTAGGTTATCTTCCCCCCCCATCAATTTTGACAGAATATTTTCGTTAAAACTAATGTAAATATCACGACTTAACCTAACCAATTATCAAGGGCGTACAGTTGATCTATTATTAATTATAACATTGTTTCTGGAATAGTATTTACTATTTACTAATAGATCAACTGTGCGCCCTTGATAATTGGTTAGGTTAAGTCGTGATATTTTCGTTAGTTTTAACGAAAATAGTCTGTCAAAATTGGGGGGGGGGGGACCTACAAGTACCATTCTAATTATCAAATGATTTCATTAACTATTTAAAATAGGCATCGTACACTGTAGATTTTGCCAAAACCATTTCAAATTAAATTCTACAGCATTTTGAGTGAATCCTGCAAAAAATACAAAAAATTTAATTATGTTTCAATGGCGGCAGTCAAACGGAAAAGATTCTGTTAATTGAATGCCCAGTTAGGTCAACTCAATGCCCAGTTAAGTCAACTGAGTGCCCGGTTAGGTTAATTGAATGCCCGGTTAGGTCAACTGTACGCCCTTGATGATTGGTTAGGTTAAGTTGTGATATTTTCGTTAGTTTAAACGAAAATGACGAGAGCCAAAATACATAAACTATAAACATAAACTGTAAATAATAAAGAATAAAAATAATGATTAAAAAAATTCTTATTATTATTTTTCCTAGGGGGCTTTTGTCCTAGTGGTCTTTTGTCCTAGGGGGCTTTTGTCCTAGGGGGCTTTTGTCCTAGGGGGCTTTTGTCCAACAATGGGATTACAGTCAACATTCAAAAATTCTTTGAAAATTCAATTTAGTTTAAAATATTGGTAAAATTTGAAAAGTTGGTTAAAAAAATCAGATTTCTTTTCAAGATTCGTAAAATTTATTTTATTTATCGTGAAGTTATAAATCGGTTGTTTAATAGTGATGTTAGGGGGAGGGAGTTAAATGTTTAACCTCCATAACGTATGACGGAGGGGACCTACAGCTTTACGTGGGATCCGAGCCACTAGCCCACTACCCCACCATGGAAGACCTAGAAAAGTGTCATAATTACCGAAATCTAAAGTTCAAGCCGAGAGTCGATCCCGGATCTTTCAAATAAACAATCTGCAGCGGGCTATCACAAATCTACCCTGACGAGCAGGGTTTCGGAGCCGGTAAAAAAACTTCTGGCTCCGACTCCGGCTCCGGAGCAGAAATTTTTTACAGTCTGGCTCCGGCTCTTTTATAGTAAATTCTGTTAATTATAAAATAAATATCTAGATTTATATAACTAATTGTCCAATTTAAAATATTGCACAAAAATATTTTATTATTAAATCACTTTAATACTCAAAATTTAAATTTCTTATGATTTTAAATTAGGCAAATATAATGATAGAATGAAGTTATTTAAATAACTAAAGGAAAATGATGAAAACTAAATGATATTAAATATTTATTAACAATGGTAGCTTATATAAATTAGAGAAACTTGCCTCCTAATTAGTTCAAAGTTCAAACTTAAGAATTCTCGTATGGAAAATAGTAACAATCAAACTTTCTGAGATAATATATGCATCTTTTTTTAAGTGTTGAAACTTGAAAGCTTCATGAAAGCCAACTTGGCTTGAAAAAGAGCTGAATATTTCAAAAAATTCAGTTTTTAAATTTTTAATAGGTTATATTATTTACTTAAAAAGAGATTTTCTTTTAGTCAAAAAGTTTTGTAATTTAATTAACAAAAGCAATTCAACTAAAAGTAAAAGTTCAAACTACTAATACATATTATAAAAGAAAATTTACAAAATCATTTACCCTACGCTTATAAAATCAATACTACTCCTTGGATTAACAAATGAAAACATGCAAAATTTTTTTTATTCTAGCTAAAGTATAATCAAACTAATTTTAAACATAAAATCAAGATATTCTTCTTGTAAATCTGTTTCCTTAAAATAATTGAAAATGAAAATTACTAAGTTTATTTCTAATTTTTTTTTTTTAAAACAAGATGGCCTCAATTATATTTTTTTTAAGTGTAACCTTAAATCAGACTTTATCTTTAAAGTTCAAACTACATATTAAAAAATTAAAAAGTTTGCAAATTCAATGATACATTTACAGTATCATAAATCATAATACTCCTTGTATTAAAAAATGAAAGCAAAATAATAACTTTTGCAGAAATTTTTACTAATGTAGCTAAGGTAGGAAACTAATTTTTAAACATAAAATCAAGATATTCTCCTTGTAAATCTGTTTCCATAAAAAAAATTATGAATTAAAATTATTTATCTAAGTTTACTTATAAACATTTGTTCTTAAAAATAACATAGCCTCAACAATACAGTATCTTCTTTCATACGTGCCCTTAAATCAGATTTTAAAATTTTCAGTGCTGAAAATAGCCGTTCAACACTGACTTGTGTTGAAGGCATAGCTACTAGAAGATTTGCAACATCTCTTATAACTTTAGGATACCTTTCTATTACTTGTTCAAAAGACAGTTTTGACGAACGGTCAAATTTTTCAATCTCAGGAAAAGATTCCTCAACTTGCAATTTGAGGGTACACATTGGACTGAGAGGTGGTATTAGTTCACTTTCTAAACGAGGACGTTTTGATTTCTTACCATGTTGAATATCAATAATTTTTTCAAAATCAAACTCGCTGACATCAGAAGTGGTGGAAGGAGATGATGAATTTGATGATGATGCAATAATCTCGGTTCCACATTCCTCTCTTAATAGAGAGACTTTATTTGAAAGGTCTAGGTTACTTTTCATTCTGATTGCTATATTGCATAGGGCATCCTTGGCTTTAACTACCTGTTCAGATGTTAATAAGCATCTATATCTAGGATCTATATAAACAGCAGCAAGCAATACTTCATTATCAAGTAAAATATTTTCTCTCCTTTCCATGGAACTTTTAATGTCATCAGCTATGGTGCCTTCTATCTTGGAAAGAAAATACATCAAAGATTTCCACTCTTTCAAAAATTGACCGGGAGTCAAATCTTCACTTTGAATTTTTTTTGTTACTATATATGGCTGGTACAGTACTCTTTCCAATCTTCTTGCTTGTTCCCACATTATTTCTGAAAGATTCACATTTGAATTTGCCATGTCCAAGAGTACAGGTTTTAATTCTAATAAGCGCTCTATCATTAAATAAGTGCTGCCCCATCGAGTAGGTTGATCTAAAATAGCAACCTTGCCTGCACGTCTTTTAATTATTTCTTCCACTTTTGGGTTTCTTGCTGCTACTACAACCTGTCTCAACTTACCTATGAGAGAGGTAGCATGTTTATCTCTCAATCCATCGCAAATAGCAAGTTGCAAGGTATGTGCACCACAACGCATGTGGTTGATTCTGGAGAAGTGTGAAATTTCAGATACAATACTGTCAATTTCTTCTACACAAGATGCCACTTCCTGAGTGTCTGTTGAATCATCATCATGTTCACCAAATGTTTGTATATCATCTTCTGAAGTTGCCTCTTGATTATCATTCAACTTCTCAACAGTTTTAATCATATTTGATGCATTATCACTGACAATGCAGAGCACAAATTCTTTCGGTATGCCGTACTCTTCCAGAGTTCTCATAATTAGATCATGCAGGTAGTCACTAGTTTGCTGAGCATGTGTATCTTTTACTACTATAGTGCGGGTGAGGATTTTATTATCATCATCAATAAATCGGACATTGATGGCAAAATAATGTGTCCGTATTCGTGTGCAACCATCAACTTTTAAATATATGAAGCGCCCTTTTAATTGCTCTTTGAGAGCAAATTTTTCTTCTTTTGATTTTTCTATCACTAAATGACGGATATTGTCTTTATCTAAACTAATCTTGAATTTCTGAGCCATTTCTTCTAGTAGACTGCGCATAGCTGGCTTTTCAAACATAGATAGAGGCATAGAATCTTTAACAACTAACTCAATTATGCTATTTTTAAAATTATCTGTAGTCATTGAGATAGTGACTTTTTGAGACATCAAAAATTTAGTAATGTTTTGCTGGTTTGCTTTAGTTTTTGACTCAAGTGTCTTTTCAAATTATATGCTCTTGAGGAGACATCAGGCTTTTTTGCTTTGAGGCTTGGTAATTTTAGTTCCACACGTTGAAATATTTCCCGAAGCATCAGAAACTTCACAAATACAAACATAGTGTTTCTTATCTGAACTTTCAGTAAAATACTTGAATATATCAGACTTCTTTATTGAATCTCTATCCATTATGAAGGGTCATAGACTGATAATTATAATTAAAGAATCAAGTACAAATTACAAAGAATCTGAAAAAAAAGAAATTTAGCAATACAAGATAATTGACCTAAAAATAAAAATAGTTCAATCCAAGTCAGAAGGACCAACCTTACTAGGTATGTATCTAGGTAGTTACCTACTTAGATAAATAGTTAGTACCTACCTACCTAAGGTCTCCACCGCCATAAAAAAATTTTACCTATATAATTAAGTGTTGTTAAGACAAATCTTCCCAAATATTTAATGGTTAAAAAATGGAAATTTGCAGATTATTCCTGCAACTCCCACACCTCCATAAAATCCAAGAATCCTATGGTACCATTTTTCGTAATATATTACAAGAATTATAATTTGCAACTAAACCTATATTTAACAAATAACAATTTAGGTAGCAATATATCGCCCGGAGCCAGACCATGGAGCCGTATTTTCAAGGTTTCTGGCTCCGGCTCCGGCTCCGGCTCCAGGTAAGCAAAATTCACTGGCTCCACCGACTCCGGCTCCGAAACTGACGAGTGAAAATTCTAGATACACCTGCATTTTCTTTCAGTTGAGCATATAAAGTGAAGACAGTGACACCGGGGGCTCGAATCCCGATAATGCTGGTAATAATGATATAGGCGTTAGAGCAGTGATCCGCATTAGTTGGCCTGAGCGCTGTGCCAGATTCTAACCCTGACTAATTATTATTTACTCACTTTCTACTTTTAACTTCCGATGTTGAAACTTTAAATTAAGTAAATTACAGCAGTTTCCAAGTATTAATTTGGCTTATTAATCCCCATTACGAAACTTGAATCAAAAGTATTTAAAGGTGTTATGTCTTCGTTCGTAATCTGTTTATTCAAGGAAGCGAAATAGCAAGATTAAGTCGGGTGAAAATTTTGTCAATTTTATGCTAATTAACAAACTTCAATTATGATATTAATCTTCGAATTTAGGGAGCTCACGTTTAGAATAAATTAGGTTTAGGTATGAAATTTTTTGTAGGACAAGCAATCAACCACCTCAACTTTCAGTACCGGTATGCTCGCCCAAGCGGCATTTCATTTAGGCCTACCAATTCACCAGCGGGTGTAAGATGAGGGCCCGCAATTTTCCCACCTGAAGATCAAGGCCCCCGCTTTTTCCCACCTGAAGATCAAGGCCCCCACTTTTTACCCCCTGAAGATCAGGGCCTCCAAATTAAAGGACGAAAAATAATAAGATCAGAAAAGTTTTATTGTGATAAAAAACAATTTATGAGAAACATTTAAACATTTAAACATAAACTAAAGATCAGAAACATTTTGTGTTAAATAAATAATATATGAGAAACATTGAAACATTTAAAGGATCACCTGAAGATCTTCTTCCCATGTAGAACTGGTGGGGGGGGAAGATCTTCAGGTGGGTCGAGCTGGGGGGGAAGATCTGCAGGTGGATCGGGCTGGGGGGGGATAATCTTCAGGTGATTCACACACACACACACACACACACACACACACACAGTATATGCCCGGTTTGGCTAATTGAATGCCAGGTTAGGTAGGCTGACCATACGTACCGTTTTGAACGGGACAGTACCGTTTTGTATGGGTTTTTGTATGGGTTCTGTCACTGAAGAATAATTGTAAGCTCAATATGTTTATGTACTTACTTTTTCATGAATACAGAATATTACATAACCCCCGTCCCTTTTTTGCCATCCCAATGTCCCGTTTTTGTCTCAAGGAAATATGGTCAGCCTAAGGTTAGGTCAACTGAATACCCGGTTAGGTTAAGTCGTGATATTTTCGTTAGTTTTAACGAAAATATCACAACTTAACCTAACCAATCGTCAAGGGCATAAAGTTGGCCTAACTGGGCATTCAATTAACCTAACCTGGCATTACATCCCATCGATCAGGTGGATCGGGCTAGAGAGGAAGATCTTCAGGTGCACACTCTGGGGGGGGGGGAGATCTTCAGGTGATCCCAGTTTTACACTGATGATAGAAGGAACTAACATAACCACTAACCTAATCAATCGTCAAGGGCATACAGTTGACCTAACTGGGCATTCAATTAACCTAACCTGGCATTATATCCCATAGAATGAATTGTTTGTTTTATTTGTCAAAACTGGGGGAGTATCTCCAGGTGGAACGGACTGAGTTAGAGTATCTTCAGGTGGATCGGGCTGGGGAGGAAGAGCTTTAGGTAGACACTCTGTGGGGGGAAGATCTTCAGGTGATCCCAGTTTTACACAGTGACGATAGAGGGAACTAACATAACCACTACGACTCCTATCGGTGTAACCTTAACCTAAAAATTTAACAAAAATAAAATAAATTTTGCCACCTGAGGATCAAGCCCCCAAATTTTTCCCACCCGAAGATCAGGGTCCTAGATGAGGCTGGGGGCTCTGATCTTCAGGTGATCCGGTGTGTCTACGGAAAACAGTTCAAAGTTGGCACTCCCCTCACCCACGACTGCGTGCAGAGCAGTTAAAATGAAACAACTCTATATACTTAATATTCGACATGTATGTTACAGTTGTAAGGACAACATAAAGCCAATTAGACCTTTCTTGGTTTTCTATATGAGAAACAAAGCGAAATAGACTATAGCTAGAGATAAGGTCTAAGGACATTTAAGGTCCAAACTGTGCTTAATATGGCCAGTCCATTCTTTGGTTATAACTAACAGTCAAATTATACAGAAATTTACACTAATTATACCTACAGAGTGCCTCTTTCATTCGTGAAAGTGTCTAACTCAGTGATTATAATTATACGTTTATGGGCTACATTAATACGAGGTAAATACAGTAATAAATCTGATAGATAAAATTATTATGGCGTAATAACTTATTCGAAAATTGGCGCCATCTGTCGACAGAATTTAATGAGTCACTGGTAAATACACGCCAATTATTATGTTTGTCCAACGCAAACGAGAAATCGGAGACTCATTCTGATTTTTGGCAGGCAATAAAATTTTTATGGACACAGTTAATTTGCGTTATTCAGGAAAAATATGGACTTGTATAATGAATACCCCGCGTCTCTTTTCCCTGCCAACATAGTGCAGCAAAAGTTGAGTTCCGTGTAAAGTAGCAGTTAATGAGCCGGTATTTAAACTGCAGCCCATGAATTTGTTTACACATAAAATCTGTTATGCTTCTATCGTGTGCTCTTAAATGAAAGCGATGCGGGACACTACCCTGTTGAAACCGGACGTTTAATTTATGATGATGAGTCATGTTATCCAATCAAAAAGGTTGGGCTACAATCGCCGCAAGCCTATTTAGCCTTCATAATAGTTTATAAATAATTACAGCTTAAAGTAGCACTCACCTAGCACATACACACACACACACACACATATATATATATATATATATATATATATGTGTGTGTGTGTGTGTGTGTGTGTGTACACCTTGGTTAACCTTGGTTTTGCTTCCGCCCGAATTGTTCATTCTGGTGAAGGTCAAGCTTGTCACTCCACCTTAGACCTTAGTTTAACGTGGAATCTGAACCACGCCCCACCAGCAGCCCAGCGTCTTAACCCTTTAATGACGGATGGTACCTTAAGGTCCACCAGAAATAATAATATAAATTGTACTACAATGCCTCGTTTCTATAAATGTTTCTACATGTTTATATATAGATGTCATTTAGTTGTTGAGAAAGGAACCCAAAGTGTGTATCATTTCAGTGACTAGTTACTAAAATATTCAGTTTTGAATAACAATAAAACCTATACGTTCTGGTAACAAGAGTGACCGCATTTGCTGCGGACTAGTTCTTAAAGGGTTAACCACTAGGCTACCCAGGGCACCCATTTATCTACCAACAAATTTCTTTTATCGTGAAGATAAAAGAAATAACGGCTGCGAAAACGGCTGCGCGCCGCCTGCCGTTATCGGGTCTCGATCACGGGGCCGATGGATTCGTAGTCAGCGACGCTAACCACTGCACCACCGAGCGTATGTAAAAAATAATGACAAGGAGCAATCCAAGAATAAGCACCCCAAAGTCCCCAATCCAAGAAAAAGCACCCCAGTTAGACCCCAATCCAAGAAACAGCACCCCACCCAGTTCAACCTCAATCCAAATTAAAGGATTTTAACACATAAAATTAAAAAAAATATATTTTAATGTTTACAAAAGATCTTGAGATAAAAAAAATTAGAACAACATAATAAAAATAAAAATACTGTATTGAAATAAGATTGAATATTGAAATATTGGAATAGGTCAACTGAATGTCCGGTTAGGTCAACTGAACGCCCGGTTAGGTTAATTGAATGCCCGGTTAGGTTAACTGTACACCCTTGACGATTGGTTAGGTTAAGTCGTGATATTTTCGTTAGTTTTAAAGAAAATATCACGACTTAACCTAACCAATCGTCAAGGGCGTACAGTTGATCTAACCGGACATTCAATAATTTTCACGTAAGTTTTGATTAATTTTAAGCAACTTAAACCAAAAATGTGTGTTAGTTATAGCTACCGCATATATATATATATGAAAATGTAATCTGCTTAATACGTGCGAACGCAGTATATATATATATATATATATATATATATATACTGCGTTCGCACGTATTAAGCAGATTACATTTTCTCCAATGTTTTCAAAAGTTTTTCCCCGATTTCAATGAAATTTGTAGCAAATAATCACTATATATAGCAGCATTGATGGTATTCATTTCGATAAAATATTTTGATAATTAAAATAATTATCTCATTTTATTGAAAAATATGTAAAATATTGTGTTCCGAATTATTAAACAAGTATTCTATTTACGGATCTAAATGGTGAAAATGGGTAAGAAGAAGGATTTAACACTAACTGAGAAAAAAAATAGTCAAGTTACTCGCTGAAAATATAAAATCTATTGAAATTGCGAAGCAGTTTGGCAGAGCTTATCGAACTGTAAACAAGTTTGTAGCGGAGGGTACCAAACTGAGGCAGCGAAGTGATAAAGGAGCTTTACGATAAGTGACAAGGCGGCAGATATCTGTAATCAAGCGCAAACTGTAAAACATCCATTGTCCTTAAGTAAAGAGGTTTTTGAGCAGGCTGGCATACATAATGTACCAAGAACATCTCGATGTGGAATCCTCCAAACAATTGGCAAGACGTGTAAACCTACGATTCAGTCACCATTAACACCCAGGTTTTCACGTACTGACGCGCCCATTCAAAACACGCTGCTTCTTGTACCTGGGTGTTAATGGTGACTGAATCGTAGGTTTACACGTCTTGCCAATTGTTTGGAGGATTCCACATCGAGATGTTCTTGGTACATTATGTATGCCAGCCTGCTCAAAAACCTCTTTACTTGAGGACAATGGATGCTTTGCAATTTGCGCTTGATTACAGATATCTGCCGCCTTGTCACTTTTCTTATAGCTCCTTTATCACTTCGCTGCCTCAGTTTGGTACCCTCCCCTACAAACTTGTTTACAATTCGATAAGTTATGCCAAACTGCTTCGCAATTTCAATAGATTTTATATTTTCAGCGAGTAACTTGACTATTTTTCTTTTCTCACTTAATGTTAAATCTTTCTTCTTACCCATTTTCACCATTTAGATCCGTAAATAGAATACTTGTTTAATAATTCGGAACACAATATTTTACATATTTTTCAATAAAATGAGATAATTATTTTAATTATCAAAATATTTTATCGAAATGAATACCATCAATGCTGCTATATATAGTGATTATTTGCTACAAATTTCATTGAAATCGGGGAAAAACTTTTGAAAACATTGGAGAAAATGTAATCTGCTTAATAAGTGCGAACGCAGTATATATATATACACACACAAAACTAACTTTGGATCACTTTAACATATTGCTTCCCAAAGCATTCGGGAAGTAATATGTTAAAGTGATCCCTCCTGGGAAGCAATATGTTAAAGAGAGGTTCTGGGGAAGCAATATGTTAGTGATCCAGTGATTATATAAAAATATTGGTGCTACTATAGCGTGCGGTCTACACAGATATTTACACTATAGGCGTGCGGTCTACAACATATTTACAAATTCAATTACATTAAAACAAAAAATTTAAAGGACAACTAAAACACAATTCATTCTATGGGATATAATGCCCGGTTAGGTTAATTGAATGCCCTTGACGATTGGTTAGGTTAAGTTGTGATATTTTCGTTAAAACTAACGAAAATATCACAACTTAACCTAACCAATTGTCAAGGGCATACAGTTGACCTAACTGGGCATTCAGTTAACCTAACCGGGCATTATATCTCATAGAATGAATTGTTTGTTTTATTTGTCCTTTAAATTTTTTGTTTTACTGTAATTGAACTAATATTTGTCATGATTCCCCCTTTTATAGCCCCCCCTTTTTTATCGTACTCCTTATCCTAAATATTGGGAAGCAATATGTTAAAGTGATTAACACTGGGAAGCAAAATGTTAAAGAGAGGTTCCTGGGAAGCAATATGTTAAAGTTATCCCTAACTTTGATATACCGGAGCAATCCAAGAATAAGCTCCCCAAAGTCCTCTAAATAAATTTTAGAGCAATCCAAGAATAAGCACCCTCGTTCGACCCCAATCTAAGAGAAAACATCCTAAATTGATTTGGGGTGCTTATTCTTGGATTGCTCCAATGACAAAAAATAGAAATATTTTTTAGTATTTTAATTTAAATTATTTATTGAGTTTTAAACAGTGTTGATAAATAAATGTAAATTTCTGGGTTACTAACCTGTCAAGGTCAGTTGTATAGCGATGTCATACGAGTTAAGTATGTAATGTGTCGATATCTGGCTTCAGTTTTGGTGTAATGCGGAGCACCCAATCAAGATGTTCATCGGTTGTGGTGTATAGTCACTCAGTTTTCCTAACATTTCTTCAAATTCACCCGAAACAAAGAACAACGAAATTTAGTAAAATGAAAGGGTGAAGATTTTTTTAAACATATATATATATATATAGTATAAATTTGTGTTACAAGAACCTCTTCTGCGTTTCAAGAACATTTTTGCGGGCTTGCGCAGGTGACGGCACAATAAGCACGCGGTAGACCTACGTTGTAATTTACTAATTTCCAAACGCTCGTTTTTTGTTTTTTGTTTAATTAATTAAGAGCATGGCACCCCCGTCAAGTACTTGCAGTCGCTGTGAAGGGAAATTTGCCGCTTACAAGTTTACAATGGCTAATAATAACACTGGTCTACAAAAAAAAATAAAAATTCTGCTTCCAATTTAATGGGTGATCTAAACTAATTTTGGAGTGCTGAATCTGAAAATCACATTAGTTTTTCTCTATCGGGTCAGGTTATCTAGATATCTGTAACCCTTATTTAGACGTTTACAGGCAGAATACACTCAAAACTTGAAAGTTCAGTATCACAGAGAGAAGAAATTTTTGAAAATCTACTTATAAATCTACTTTTATTGGTATTTGTAGTAAAACAGAACAGAACAGAACAGAACAGAACAACAAAAAAGGATACGTACACATGCATTATTACATATCAACTGCTACATATAGTTCACTTTCTTAGAAGTGAGTTTTCTTGGATTTGCGTCTATACTCAGTAGAGCCTTCCCGTTTTAGCATCCAGCAAAAGTCACTAAGCATGCAAGGGTCCCATCGTCCTTGGTAGTTTTTTCAATCATTGCAATGTCCTGATGAAACCGCTCTCCGTTTTCATCTGACACTGAGCCAAGGTTATCTGGAAAGAAGTCCAGATGGCTGTGCAAAAAGTGGATCTTCAGAGACATTCTAGCCCCAAGTTGTTGGTATGCATCCAGCAGCTCGGTGACCATTGCTTCATAGTGAGGGGACTTTGTTGAGCCTAAGAAGTTGTCACAAAGATTCTTAAAAGAATTCCAGGCTCTTAGTTCCTTTGCATTGAGAGTGCTCAAAAACTGTTCTTCCTTTAAAAGCACTCTTATTTGGGGACCAATAAAAACACCTTTCATCTTCGCATCACTAACGAGAGGAAATTTTGAATGCAAATATTTGAATGCAGCTGCTTCTGTGTCAAGCGCTTTGACAAAGTTCTTTATTAACCCTAGTTTGATATGCAGAGGGGGCAAAATAATCCTTTCTTGATCAACTAATGGCTCATACTTCATACTATGTTGTCCTAGCACAAAGGCTTCACGTGGTGGCCAGTCCTTCTTTACATAATGATGCCGTGTTGCTCTACTGTCCCATAAACACAGAAAGCACATGTACTTGGTAAAGCCACCCTGCATTCCCCGGAGAAGTCCTACCACTTTTAGGTCTCCACAAATCTTCCACTTATACTGATCATACTTGATTGCATTCAGAAGTATTACCATGTTCTGATATGACTCCTTGAGATGAACCGAGTGTCCAATTGGAATGCTTGGGTGGACGTTCCCATTGAGTAAAAAAACAGCTTTAAGACTCCGCTTACTAGAGTCAATGAACAGACGCCACTCGTCTGGAACATGTTCTATTTTAAAATACGAAAATAAACTTTCCAAATCTGAGCAGTAACATAGCTGATTTACAGTTTGAAAGTAGCACGATATGTCGGAGCTTCTCTTGCGAAAAGAAGTAATGCGCACATCACCCAGAACTAAGTTCCACTCCTTAATTCTCGAAGCTAAAAGTTCAGCCTTGCCCTTTGAAAGATATAAGTCCCTAACCAAGTCATTCAAGTCTTGCTGAGTTATGAAATGTGGTTCAGAAGAAGATTCTGGACAGTACTCTGTATCAGAAGATCCATTTGCTTGTTCTGACAATGCTTCCTCTTCAGATGATGTTGGCAGAAGATTCTTATCTGCCGGTGGGGTGGTGTTGGAATCGGAAGCTCATCACTATGAGGAACAGGTTTATTGGCAGAGGCTACCACAGGATAGTCAATTTTATTCCTAGTTTTTTATGTAAGGCCACCTACTTTGCTCTGACAGAAATAGCAATCGTCAACATGGTTCTTTTGCTCACGCCAAACCATAGGTACTGCGAATACCATACCTTTCCTTTTACCATTGAACCAGTCACGTAAATTCATTGCAGGTACTACAGCAAACATGTGGGGCCCATCTTTTGTCTTGGTCACCAATATGACAGCCGAAGTAGTGATAATACGCTGTTCTTATCAGAGGAGTCATATTCCTGCGCTGTGAAGTTGGAGTAAATAGACCACAGATGTAACAAAATAAATCTGGACTGTTCACGCAACCCCTTGAAGCACACATCATAAATCTAAAAGTAAAACGCAATTATTGTGTTTTGTATTGAAGTAAAATGAACTATAATCATAAAATTATTGAACTATAATCATAAAATTAGTATAAAACAGTACCGTATGAAACATCATATTCTGACAAAACCTGACCTAACGTGCAAAAATGAAGTTCATTTTCGAAATCAGCACCCTATAATTAGTATAAAACAGTATGTTTTTACCGGGAAGCAAAACTGTTGTTAGGGTGTGTAATGAATAGTTAGTTTGCAGGTGGTGATCAAGCATGGAAGTCCTGAGGAACGAGTTAGAACGTGAGAGGGAGGCCAGAGTGAGGCTCGAAGAAAGCGTGATGCTCCTGACGGCAAAATTAGAATCCCTTGAGACTCCAGTTACGACCCCTTCTGCCTCAGTTTCTACTAATAATATAAATAGTACTAATAGCCGTCTCTCTTCCCCTAGTTCCCAACCCTTCGCGCAAGTGCGTAATGGAGCCCCATTGAGAAAACCAAAGACTTGTCTACCAGTAATAACAAACAATACGTTTTCTGTTTTCGGTTTCGAAGATGCTGATGAACCGGAAATACGACTCGTTGGCGATTCCATTGTTCGAGGGCAGCTCGAGGAATTCTGTGGGAGGAACCCTCGTCGTAGGCGCCGTTACTGCTATCCTGGTGCAAGGGTGGAGGATATAACTAATAGTGTTGACCATTTTACAGACGGAACCTCTGAGGACACAACGTATGTTATTCATGTCGGTACGAATAACGTTTTAAATTCTAGATTGGAAGAGCTGCTGGCTAGGTACAGGGACTTACTAGAGCGACTAATGGAAAAAACTAATAAGATTGTTTTAACAGGTATACTTCCTCGAGTTATCCAACGTAGCGATTTCTCCAGCAAGGCGACCTATATCAACAATAACCCAAAGTCTCTTTGCCAACAGAAAGGAGTGCATTTTGCGAATTTTTGGAACAGTTTCTAAGGCAGGAGGGACTTGTTCCTTGGAGATGGACTTCATCTTAATGACGTTGGAGCTGCGCGTTTAGGAAGACTATTTCATAATACTGTACTGTCTCTTCTTTTCAGGCTGCCGTAACTCGAATAGTCCCAGCGTAATTTCCTCAAACTTCCCCTGCGCTCGCGAAGGTGTCGCAATTACAAACAATTTGAAGGTTCTATCCTTAAATGCTCGTAGCCTACGAAATAAAATAAACGATTTTTTTTCTTTAATTGCTTGTAAAGACTATGATTTAATTGCGATAAATGAATCGTGGCTTAGCACTGAAACACGTGACTTTGTAGGGGAGTATCAAATTAGAGGTTATAGACTTTGTTAAAACCAGAATAGGTAGGCGAGGAGGCGATAGTAGTATAGCCGAAAAAGGGGAGAGTGCAAGAATGTTGCAGGTTATTATGTAATGTTGCAAAAGGGGGGTGGGGGCTGTTGCAAAGTGGGGGAGGGGTTGTTGCAAAGGGGAGGGGGGGTGTTGCAAAGGGGGGTGGGGGGAAACTTGGAGGCGGCGTTATCCCCCAAGAGAAAGGAGAGAAAGGAGGAGGCTCATAATCAGCCAGTTGGCGTAAATGGCTTGAGTTGCCAGATACCGCGATACCATTGTATACATTATTATAGACTCCTAATCAGCCAGTTGACTGTAAATGGCTTGAGTTGCCAGATACCTCTTTTTAGCAGTATTATTGTATACATTATTATTATATACGCCTAATCAGCCAGTTGGCTGTAAATGGCTTGAGTTGCCAGATAGCGCCATGTATTCATTTAATCGAAGACAGAGTTGCCAGATACCATTGTATACACTATTATAGACTCCTAATCAGCCAGTTGGCTTAGAAGGCTTAAATATTGCCAGATACCGCAATACCATTGTATACACTATTATAGACTCCTAATCAGCCAGTTGGCTTAGAAGGCTTAAATATTGCCAGATACCGCAATACCGTTGTATGCATTATTATATTTGAATACCGGTAGTAGAAGGCAACAATTAAGTAAAACAACATTGCATCATTCTGTTTATTATAAATATATAGAAAATAAATATACATTTGAGGAATATGCATATAACAGTACAGGAAATATATACACACAATTATGGATATATATAAAATAAAATATACATTTCAAATAAATATACACTTCAATAGAAATATGTACATAACAGTACAGGAGAAATATCACGCAAATATATATATAAACAAATCAATAGAAATATGCGTATAATCAGTACAGGAGAAATGTCAAGCAAATATATATACAATTCACTTTTTTTTCAAAATACTAAACTCGGTCTTAATCGAGTTTACAATTACATCATTATTGCTCTGCATTACGCAGTATATGCGGCTTAATAATATTTCACCGCTTAAAGTATAGGAAACCTGTATTCGATATGAAGGGCTTTCATATCGTTCAGTACTATTTTTGTTCCCCTTTACAACCGGTTGGTAAGTCATCTTTAAACACGTCTAGAATACAATCAAAGCACGCACAAGAGTTCATCGTTAGCTACATTATTAAATACAAGTTATAAACACGCTTTTCCAATCGAGGGTTTATTTCTACCGACTCGAGCTTTTCAATCGTGAACTCACTCAACATAGCGGCAATTGAAATAATCTTCTAAATCGTTACGACAACTTCGCGTTATATAAAGAAATAGTTCTTCAGGGTGAACGGTGTAGGTGAGCTCAGCCTTGTACCGATCAATTGCTTTGTACCAAAGTTCATGGTATTTCAAAGAGTAACTTTTTAAATAAACGTCCAGCTCTAGACCATTCTCACCAGTCCTACACTCGGTAAACCCATCGAGCAGAGCGGTGTAGGCGTATTCAAGTACTGTATCAAAATAAAGCATGTCCGTAACACGCGCGTCTATATAGTTTCAGCTTACGGAATCCGACGATTTCAAACATTCTGTCGAGGATGAAACGGTTTCGCGTAGGAATAAGAGCGTTATTATCAGAAGCATTCTTCCACATCAGCCGTATATCAATGCACGGCCGATCGTTTTATACACAACGTACATACAACGGCGTATGAGGGTGCGTCACTAATCTGCTCTCTTCTTGTACCTACGTTAGCAGGTATTTTATAACGATCTTCACTCCACTTCTCACTATCACAAAGATTCTATTCATCTCCTCGATACTTAAATAAACCCGTTTGTTTGTCGGTCTACATTCCGTTTCCAGTACATAGCTAATGGTACCGGAATTACGCCTGAACACGCGCAACGATTTCGTCACGGACACATCGTACGAGGCGTTGAGAATGCTGCTCAAAGGAAGTTCCATCGTATTCGAGGAGCGCACGTCCACTCGGCTCAAGCTCTGAGATAACTATGAGCCGTGTGAGGCACGCAGGTAGGCAGGAATGGTTCGACGGGCGGCTGACTCGATGATACGTGAATGGGCTTGTTTCCGAGTCGAATTGTTGTACCGGTACAAGAATATCACTACCAGCCTACGCACCAGACAGTTTGGATAAGAACTAGGAGCATTTTATGTTTTACTAAACATCTCCACACTCCGGCGCACTATTTGAGAGGAACTATGTTCATATTTTTCCTTTCTACCCATGAAACGATACTCGTCTCTATACTCTGTTAAAAATTCACGCAGGGCACTAGCCACAACCTCACTACGAACCTCATCATGATATACGTTATATAGTGATAAAAATACTTAAGATTGTCCATGATCACGAGATTCACATTTTCAGTCGTTGGGTATGAGTAATCGACATGGTGTAGCATGACGTAATACCGCTTGTCACACCACCCATCAGCAAGACTCATTATCCATACCTGCTGCTTCTCTTCTGCACGCGTTGTTTCTTTTACTTCACGGTGTATGTGAGACTTTATAAAGTTTAGCTCTGCAGTATACTTCAGCACAGTCTGTGCAACGAAAGCCTTCAACGGTCTCACCAGAACATCCGTAGAGTATTTGTACATCTTGGAACTTCGCACAATCCAATGTGTTTTTAAAAGAGGCATAGGAGGGATGAATAGGAAGTTTTCGGTATCCCCACATCCTGGCACTTTACTGAATACCATTTCGTAACGTTGTACAAGCAATATTAAAGGTAGCCATTTGAATACACGTCTGATCTGAATACACGTCTGATCTCTCGGGCTTACTGCGGTCGACTGACCACGCAGGAGTCCCAGATAGTAGCATGACTCACGGTCTTACAGTGGGCGGAGCTTAGAACTTTCACCTACACACACACACACACACACACAAAGGAGAAAGTGAAACGCTATTTGAAACATGATTTATTTAATAACGAGATATTCAAGTTATATATATTTACAAATACGATTTAATAAACGAGATATTCAAGTTTATATATATATATAATATATATATATATTTACAAATAGATACGATTATATACAAGACGTGTGAGTTAGAAGCATCCTTGGTATCCAAAGGGTACGGTATCATAGGTACCAGGTAACTGGTAACGTTTCCTATAGGTGTTACGGCACACCATCGTACCCCTAAGTTCCTTCACGCCCCCCAGCTTCTGCGCCCGAAAATTGTGGGTGCCTACAATTAGTTGGGGAGGTTGTTCATCCAAACATACTAGATCCTTCAACGACTCAAAGTTAACAACCTCCCGATTCGCATGGTTGAGCGTAATACCCTTTGCCTTCACGATATATTTCATTTCCTCCCCCACCCTGACCCGTACCCCATAAGTCTTAGGTCCTGTTGAGGCAAAAGATCGGCGTATGCGTTGTCCCCATACTCATCCTTGATCTCAGTGAGCTCGCCGAGGAACTCCCCAATAGTGGGCATGTATTCACCTCCCTCTCTGTGAATATCACGCTGTCTGTATCGGCATACAATACTCTCCGCCCAAGAGAATGCAATAGACCCCAAAGTTTTATACGGGCGTAGGCTGTTGTGAAGCTGGCCACAGGTATGTTTGTAACCCTTGAGGTATCTGTGGCAAATTCAGTGTTGTTGTACTTTATTACGTAAGTATTACCTACATTTACGATCTCCATGACCTCTTTATCGGGGGCATTGGCATAATCCCAGACATCGCTATAACTTTGTGCCAAATGAATGCTCCCTCTGCCGGTATTCTGCGCAAATTTTCCCCATAGACTGTTTAGACAACTTTGCACTAAAGCGCTTGCCAGGATTCTTTACAATTTGGACACGATCAAGTTGTATACCTTCGCGGTCGCGGTAACGTTGAATATAGGCAGACTTTTCATCTTCGGTATCAACTCCTCGCGGATACCCTGATGCCTCAACCTTATCCTTCAAAAAGGTGTTTATATATGGTGTGAAAAGGTTGGGTAGCTTCTGAAACCTCCACACCTCATGTATCGTCAGTATTCTATAACCATGGCGCACGGCTAGGGCCAACTCAGGACTTGTATATACTCCTCTGATCTTACGCTGGTGGGGTATATGGTTACATTCGCCGTTATCCTCTTCCGCGCACTTCACGCACAGGGGAAACGAGCTTGTCGTCGATAACGACAGGTAAGATCGGCATCCATAAATTGCGTGGGATGAGTACGTCTACGAAAGAGATCCCAAAGTAACGATCATTCAAATTTTTTGAAAATTCATTGATGGATGGTAGGCTAGGTCCCACCAGTTTCTCAGGAGCGCCCACGGGGTACGGATTGCTCTTCATCACGTATGGGTATAAAGAACAGAAATCGTAGTAATGGAGCTTCACGCCCTCCGTAGGTGGGAAGTATAGTCTGAAAGGATTTGTACGTCCTCCAAACAAGCTATCACCACATTTGAGAGGATCCAGCACCATTGAACGCTTGATCGTTTTTATTTCCTCACGGTACACCTCGTCTGTCTCCATCCGTGCATCATATTAATGCTCCCACAAGACTTTGTGAGTGAACTGTGATTCTATAAGTTGATCGCGGGTGCGGGTCGATGCAAGACAGTCGGCAGGGACCTACCGTGGATATCTCCGGTGATTCCGCACTCAGGACGGGGGCATCCATGCCACCAGCAACCGTTAAAGGAGTACACAGTCTTCACACCAGTGACACGGTTTTCACTTAACCCATCAACCCAAAAAACACGTCCATTAATCTTAATGGGTACTTCACCCGTGTTGCGGGCGTGCTTTATGTATACACCTGTCTGTTGCTGTAGGTGTATGAGACAGTAAATAGCCTTGTGCCCGTAACTGCGGGGGTTGTTTCGGTGAATAATGGCTAAGGTGTCTTTCGGCATGAAGTTATTCTTGAACACCGTAAAACAATGATGCGATGGTGGTTGTGACTTGCAGTGGATCGCATTTGAAACGGGCTATGTACATCCTTCTAAAGGCCTGGAAACATACTCTAAGCACGCGCACATCATTCACGCAATAACGCTCACATTCATCAGCTATATTATAAGGGTTACTTTCATTAAAACTGTCGTAGTATCGATCAAAGTCTTCACGTTCATCCATACAGTCAAAATAATGTTTGGGGGGCGGTGGGCCTACGTATTTTAAAGTCTCGCTGGTGAGGAAAGTGTAAGGGAAGTATCCTTTGGAAACTTCAGCTGCTACTCCCATCACCTTGGGTAGCTTTGCTAATTTACAAGGTGTGAATAATAAAGTATCTTTAAATTGTACATTGCCTCTTATCTGCATCTGTATTAATTTGTTGCCTCTTTTCAATGAATCACCTGTAAATATCTCAGAGGATTCGTGTTCAAGCAACTCCTTATAAAGGAACTGCGTGTCAAACTTTGCCCTGTTGTGGGCGAGAATATACACAGTCATTTTTTTGAACTTGTCGGCTAACTTGACAATATAGGACACAAATAGTTTCACAGGACTATCGCTGACATTCGTTTTAAAAACGTTTGTCCGTTTACCACATTTGGGGCACTCGTCACATTCGATATCCATACACTCATCACAGATAGTCTGGCTCACAAGTAATGTGGAATTACATCTTTGGTTTCAGCGTTCGTATATGTTTCTATATCGTAGTATACAGTTATACAAGGGTTATTTTTAGGCTTAGCATCTTTCATATAACATACATGCTTTACTCCATCCGCCTTATATTCCTCCTGGCATGTAGGACAGTGAATTACGTCACACTTGTGCTTAAATTTTCCCCAATTATCCATTGTGTGAAACATACCACATTCACAGATTCTCATTTTCCTGCACGTGCCAATTGATTTATGGAAATCAAAACAGCTATTATTGAAAAATGTGCGTCTACACACATCACAGTCTCTCTTCTCAGCTTCAACTACACGGCTTTCACATTTGGTGCTTTTACACTGCTCACATACCATGTGACATTCTTTACAATGTCTCACTCTATCATCCGCAAACTCGAGGCACCCCTTACACAAATCATGATGTCTCCCATATTTTCGACTTTTGTCATAACTCGCGTAAAGCCACCTTATATTACGGATGGGGAGATACGTTGTCCCTGACAATCCTAAAATAAGTAGGGGCCTTGTACGATCTCTCACACAGCTTTTAAAAACATACACAGTCCTACGACGATCATCCAACCCAAACACAACTATGCGGACATTCATTTCCTGTTCTACCCTTCTCAGCTCTTCAGGACCCATATTACAGTCAAATTCAAGTTCACAGTCTGCAGCTAGTTTACGGGCACGCTCCACGACTGTAGGCAACCAAATTTTTTGAGTTCGTGTATTTTGTACAGTAAACATACGTGCTAAGAGTACTGCTATAAAGCCGCAACCACGATCGACGTTTATATGCCGTCTATAAATAGCTTGAGAATTGAAGTTAAGAGTATACGGTATGGCACTATGACCCAACACGGTATACATGGTCAATATTTACCGTGAAGTTGTCCATATTGAAGGCTATACTACTTTGGGCGGCTTGCATTATACGCCCTAATATATATTCTACATCTTCAGCCGCCAAACGTCTAAATGGCACTATCACCCAATAATCGTCTACATCACCGTCATCTGACCCGAATCCAAAGGACAGACTCGTCCTGACTTCACGCTCGTCACGATTCTGAAGAGCAAACTCTATAATATGCTCTACAACCCGGCGTAGTCCGCGCTCAATTCCACTGCTATACATGACTAGGGTCGACCCTGACTCTATACCGATTTCTAGTCAAGGCTGGGGTGGGGGCTGCGGATCGCACCAATTCCAGCGTTATACCATCCTCAACAGAACGGGGGGCGGCGGATGAATTAGTGGATATATTAGCGGAAGGTGCTGCTGATGGGGGCCCTGTTGCGTAGGAGGTTGATGGTTGGGGCTCTATTATTGTAGACTTAACAGAACGGGGGGCGGCGGATGAATAAGGGGATATATTAGGTGCTGCTGGGGGTGTTGTTGCGTAAGAGGTTGAGGGTTGGGGATCTATTACCGCTGCAACAGACGCGTATTTCGGTCGCTTTATACCTGACGTGGGTATCTCATACCTCCGCTTTGGACGTGTTACTGGTATCGCTGGTGAGGGTTCAGGGGAGGAGATCACAACTACACTGTCGTCGAGGTCATCCGTAATGATGGGCTGCTCTACCTCATCGTCATTCACGGTTCTGTGGGAGAAGAAATATAAGGATCAGCACTCAAAATTTGTAATATTTTGTAAATGACTCACTTAGGAGTGTGACGTGTTAGAAATGGACTCTGTAGAAAAATTCAGATTCACGAGCCCATCCACATGTATTATATCTGGACCTACAGGATGTGGTAAAACTGTGTTTATGCTTAAAATCATTAAAGAAAAGGGGGAGATGTTCTCGAAATTTGTGCATAAAGTTATATGGTGCTATTCGACGTATCAATCAGTGTTCAACGAGTACCAAGATGATATTTTGTTCCACAAAGGCGTATATGACGTTAATTCGTTAAAGGGAAATGAACATACAATCATTGTAATTGACGATCTCATGTTGGAGATGGATAAAACGTTTGCCGAGACATTTACAGTATTCTCCCACCATCTTAACATAAGCGTGTTCTTCATCAATCAGAATCTATTTTTCAAAAATAGATACATGCGCGATGTGTCGTTAAATACGCAATATCTAGTCTTATTCGCGCAACGTAGAGATGTATCACAAATTGGGGTATTAGCCATCAAATGTTCCCGAATCAGCGTAAGGAGTTTTTGGAAGTTTATAAAGAAGCTACAAGCACGCGTTACGGATATTTGCTTTGCGACCTTCATCCGCGAAACACGTTTAGAGTGCTTCTGCGAACGAATATATTTCCAAACGAGCCTGAAACGGTGTATATTCCAGAATGACAAAGAGACTAAAGAAATACCGTGAATTAATAAAAATCTATCATCGACTGCCCCGGGCAATGCAGCAGATGTTTATTAAAAATCGATGCCGACTTTTTAAAATGCATCTGTGAAATCTGTCTTAACGTTATAAATTGCAATGTATCAATGAAAACCCATCAGAAGGCTCGCCTACGCCGCTACAAGAACATAATACGTGCACTCGCTCGTAAAAGCCAAACTGTAGCGAAGAAAAAACGAATTATTGTACAAACAGGAGGGTCATTTCTCCCCATCTTATTTTCAGTTTTGGGTCCTTTACTGACTAGATTAATATAATGAAGAAAGTGGTAGTGATTCCCCACGAGGTGTACGCCTCACTGCAAAGGAATCGAGACACGTATCTAGATCCCCGTAAAAGCAGACTTAAAAGAATGGAAAGCGAATTGTTAGCCCTATTAAACAGTGAAAAAACACCTGATGAGAAAAGAATCTTATACCAAGAAGCTCTGCAGAAATTTCTTCACGAGTACGAAAATTATAAGAGCCCTACAGAGATTCCTGTGGTTATTAGGCACAGCACGGGGGACGATGGCGACATAGGATCTGTACCCGACTACACAGCTGACCAACCAAAAAGATTAGCCACACAACATATCGAACATGTATTAAAAAATACCCTCCCACTTACATTGAGGAGTAAAGGATTAAGTCTTTATAATCTATTGAATGAGGATCCCGCCATACAATGGACCGATACAGGGAGATCATTGTGGAAGGATCAAAGGTACAGGGATCGAATATCGTAGACATTGTCCATGATCTGGTGAGAAAGTGGGATAGGCCATCACCATCAGGATGGAAGCATATTAAAGGAAGACCAACAAATAAATGTCCCTAAAACGTTGATAGGAAATGAACAGGTTAAAAGACTTGGAACATGCAACGCCTGTGACACAATTGAAGGCGCCGTCACCCCGGCGGTAACACCTTTGAAGAGGAGCAAGAAGAGGTTAAACCAACCCTACCCACGTGCCTCTAAAATACGCAAATGGCTAACGTATTAACTAAACGCTATTATGACATTTCTACCCCATCCTCTTACGGCGGCGTAGATAGACTGTACAGAAGTGTTTACGGAGTAGGAAAAAAAGATGTTGAAAGATTTTTGAGGGAGCAGGACGCTTATACGCTTCATAAGCCTGTGAGAAAAAGGTTTAAAACAGCCAAGACAACGGCTTCCTCGATTGATTCTATTTGGCAAGCAGATTTAACAGACATGCAAAGATATTCTGTGTATAACGATGGTTCCCGCTACATTCTATTCATAATAGACGTATTCTCTAGATATCTGTGGCTAGTTCCTCTGAAAAATAAATCACCTGAAACAGTTGCTAAAGCCACCAAAACGCTAATGTTAAAAGAAAACAGGGTTCCTGTCTATTTTTGTACGGATATGGGGAAGGAATTTATAGGCCGTGCTTTTCAGAACATGTTGAGAGTTTAATATCAGCTATTACACAACCAATTCTATACATAAGGCTTCTTTAGCTGAAAGAGTTCAGCGCACCATAAAGGAACGCATGCATCGTTATTTTACACATAAAAACACATACAGATTTCTAGACATTCTGGAATCATTGGCATCATCCTACAACCGCTCACACCATCGCACGATTGGGGCAACACCTAACGAAGTTTTAGAAAGAGAAGAGATGGATCACCACCACCACCACACTGCGCGCTTCAAAATCAATGATTATGTAAGGCTGTCGCGTTCGGGGAATAAATTCGCAAAGGGTTTTGAGCAAGGATGGACACGCGAGATTTTTAAAGTTAGGGCTGTGAGACCTAAAGGTGAGATGATGTATTACATTGAAGATTTGAATGGGGAAGAAATCTCAGGAGGCTTTTACCGCGAGGAATTGCAGAAAGTTGCGTTTAATTTAGAAAAAAATGTTTAAAATTGAGAAAATTTTAGGAAGCAAAGGTTCAGGAAGGAGAAAAATGTACCTGGTGAAATGGCTAGGGTACCCAGAAAGCTTCAACACCTATATAAAAGCTGATGCAATAATGAAGCTTAAATAGTATGCAACATGGCTCCTAACCATTTCTACGTCACACTCCCGTCCTCCTCGTCCCTGTCTGTACACCCTAACAACACACTAGCCAACTTTGTAACAGAACTCCATGGGCACATTGAATTGGGTCGTGATTCGTATGAGGTGGGGATATGCGAAATTCAGCTGGACACCGTCTTTTTAAATATTGAACATAAAGAAACCGTTTTTACGATTCTTAGAGACATTGACGAGTGTGAAAAAGCTGGGGTAGCTATGGATGAAACTATGCGCATCGCTCGGACTAAGATTGCACGGTATTACAGTACAGAAGTAAGACTAGGGCCGGGTCAATATGGTTCGGCCGAGGATGTTGTGAGAGGCTTAAACGTAAGTTTAAGAAATTCAAACCTTACGAATGATTTAGTATATGGAATCGTAAACAGCCCTGCACATACACTGATCCTAAAATCAAAGACTAACAGACGTCTTAAAGAACATAGAAAGTTCAAAATTCTAACCAACGGCCGATATAGCGCAGCCTTCCAAAGAGACACATTTCACGAGACAGTATAACTTGTCCAGATTAATGTATCAATTGAAGATGGAGAAATTGGCTGAAAGGTCCCCAGACATGTGCTATATTTACAGTAATATAGTGGAGCACCAGTTTGTTGGGGATACCCAGGCACGCCTGCTGCGCATTGCTCACATCCCCAACCATAGAGGAAGGAGTTTGAGTATTACATATGACAGACCCCATTATGTGAATGTCGCAACTAATTTAATAACCAATATCACAATATATATAAGAACGATTGAGGGCGAAAACTTCCCATTCGGTAACGGGAGCTTAACAGTGAAGCTACACTTTCGACGCACTGAGTTATAATGGATAGAAAGCCTTTCACCGTCTATCGAGGGATGCGATACCAGCGCGGTAGTGGACTTGGATCCATTTTTTCATCCATACTACGTACGGCTGTTCCTTTGCTGAAGAGGGGTGCCAGATACCTTGGAAGGAAAGCGCTACAATCAGGTCTTAACACTGCAGAAGACATATTGGCCGGGGCTAAACCTAAAGAAGCTCTAAAAAAACATTTAAAGCGTACACGGGACGAAATCATCAAAGATGCAAAGAGAAAAATGCGTGGTGGCGGGAAGAAGAAGAGGGCTCCCCGGAAGAAGAAGGGGTCACGTGGTATTAAACGTAAAAGGCGATCAAAAAGAAATGCTGTAAGCGAATGAAACATATGGTTGACCACTTTTTTGACTGATATAAGCTAAGGATATTGATCTCATGAATCATAGTTTGTTTACCACTTGTCGAGAGAGGAGTCACTATTTCGCCATGGCACGCTTCATCCACCCATGTAGTTCACAATGCTGTAAATCGGAGCTGTCCCTTTTTGAGCTCCCGCCAACCCAAGTTTCTATTGAGCACAGTGACTTTATTACAATTAACCCTTTAAACACAATTAGTTCCCCGAGTGCACCTATAGAATTCGTGATACCCAGCTCAGGTCCTTACTTTTTGATCCAAGCTGTGTGCACATGTACGCTAAGCTACGTATAGCCCATTCTGATGGAACGGTCTGCGATGACAAATATGCTGTATACCCTGAAACAAACTTTCTGCACGCCATATTCAACCAGTGTGGCGTATATTTAAATCAGACCAACATATCGGCAGGCACGGGGTACTATCATCTACGAGCCTATTTGGAAAATGTCCTCAACTTTTCCAAAGAAGCGAAGGCTACCTTTTTAAGTGCGGAGGGATATTATCAAACTAAAGATGAAAATAGTATAAAGGACAAATTTAAAAATTCTAAAAAGAAAATATACGAGTGTTTTGGACGGTTGCACACAGATTTCACTTTCCAGGAGAAGTTGCTTGTGAACGGGGTGGATATGAAAATAAAGCTCACCCGCACGAGTCCTGAGCAATGTTCCCTCTAAGGTGTGCGCGTGTGCGCGCGCACACGCGTTGTGAAACCCGCGCACACAGCAAAATAAAATGCGCACAGGCTCAAGCGTTTCATGAGTCACGACAGTAAATGAAGTAATTTAAAAAATTTCAGTTTAATGAATTCTATAAAGAACAAATTAAGAAACCGCTTGAAAGAAAATCATTTGGACATGCTCTTGCGAATTAAAAGTTGCCTGAATGATGACGGATGTATTAATCTTCATAGAGTTTATTTGGAATGGGCAAATGCTAAAGATCGTAGGGAGAAATCATAATCATACTTAAATGAAAGGCACTTTCATTTAATGTTATTTTGATTATATTTTATTTTATTGAATTTTATTATTTTTTATTTTATTCCTATTTTGTGAATGCATAAAATCATGTATTAATCTTGATAGTCTATTTTAAATTGCTAAATGCTAAAAATTGTTTTGAGAAATGATAACTAAAATAGTCATTTTCAATTAATGTTATTTTAATTTTATTTCTTTATTTTGTTGAATTTTATTTTACTATTTTTTATTTTATTCATATTTTTAGAATGGATGAAATGTTTTCTTTTTTAAGAATATATACTATTGTAAACAGTTTTTTTAATATCCATTTAATAGTACCGTAATGATTGAGCTATCTTCTTCTTCTTCTGTAGCTTTTCCCGTCTCTATACGGGGTCGCTATTTCTGACCATCCGCCTCCATTCGCCCCGGTCCTCATATTCGTCCCCAACCAAACCCTTTTCCCTGAAATCTCCCTCCACACAATCTCTCCATCTTCTTCTTGGCCTGCCTCTCCTCCTTCCCTTCCACCTCCATGTCCATAACCCTCTTCCCTACATAATTTTCCTCCCTTCTCATCACATGGCCGTACCATTGTAGCCTTCTCTCTTGAACTTTCTTTGATATGTCCACTACTTTAGTCGTTCCTCTAATCCTTTCATTTCTAATCCTATCCAACCTCGTAACTCCACACATCCATCTCAACATCCTCATTTCTGCTACCTCCAACTTCTTCTCCTGGGCCTTTTTGATGGGCCAGGCCTCCGCTCCGTACAACATCGCAGGTCTCACCACCGTTTTATACACCTTTCCCTTCACTCTTGCGCTGATCTTTTTGTCACATAACACACCCGAAGCATTCTTCCAATTTCTCCATCCTGCTTGGATTCTATGGTTAATTTCAGAGTCGAGCGTACCGTCTGAAGTCTGATGCCATATGGGAACCTAAATATTTAAAAGTGTTTACCCTTTTAAGCTTCTCGCCGAGTAGTGTTACATCCCCGATTCCCTCTTCTCCATTAAAAACCATATACTCCGTCTTCTTTCGACTGATCTTAAGCCCTCTATCCTCCATCGCCCTTCTCCATCGTTCCAATTTCTGCTCTACTCCTTCTCTGGTGGTCTATGAGGGCTATATCATCTGCTATCGAGCTATCACCTTATCGAAATAATATTTATTAAGTATTTAATATTTATATATATTTAATTTGGAGATAATAGCGCTCAGAAAAGTTTGCACAATTTTTCACCATGAATCTAAATGTATGCACAACGAAAATTTCTTGCGCACACCGACTAAAAAAAATTAAAAGGAACATTGGTCCTGAGATCTGCTTAAATCTGGATGCGAATCAAGAAGAGGGTGCAAAGTCCGTTGTGGTTCACATTATGGACACATACCTCCGCGTACGGCGAGTGAAATTAAGTTCACCAAAACAACTAGAAATTGAGAAAAATTTACTAAACGCTACAGTGAAATATCCTATTAACAGAGTGCAGATCAAACTATATACGGTTCCTGCAGGGTTGGCATCGAAGCAGATAGAAAACATTGCCCTGGGAAATCTTCCTAAAAGGATATTAATCGGCATGCAGGACCACGCTTCGGTGAATGGAAAATATAAAAAGAGTGCTTTTAAATTCGAGAATTTCGGACTTAAAAATATAACTATACGTTAATGGCACTGCTTTGGGTGGAACAATGGGTACGGACTATTCATCAGACGCTGTGTTACCGCTTTGTGCCAGAGCCTATAGTAATCTGACCCATATTGCAGGTGATTGTGATGAGCTTGGTAATGGGGTAACGCAGGAAGAATTCATTGATCAATTTAACCTTTACCCGTTTGACATTACACCTGACTTATCTGCTAGCGTAAATACCCATTTAACCCCACAGCAGAGCGGAAACATCTCAGTGCGGCTGGAATTCGCCAAGCCTATAGACGCTCCTATTAGTGTACTAGTATATCTCGAATCGCAAGCCCTAATAGAAGTAGATAGATTTAGAAGCGTTATCACTGACTTTTAAAATGGATGCTAATACACTTCAGAAAGTAATGGAGCGAGTCACACGTTCCAAATTTATCGGCGTGTTTGCGAAGAATGAAACATTGAGTTTGCCAAGTACGCGAGAATGCGGTAGTCTTATTGTGAACACAGACATCATCGGTAATGAAGGGATTCACTGGATCGCTGTCTATTTTAAAAATAGACTGCGCCTGTACTATTTTGATTCACTCGGTACGCAACCCTGGAGTGATCCTATTATTGTAAAATTTCTCGTTCAGTTACATATTCCCGAAGTTGTGTGGACCCCATTTCGCATGCAAGGATATTTTACTAATGTTTGCGGAATGTACTGCGTCTCATTTCTCATGCATATGTCAAATGATAAAGAATTTATAAATTTTTTAAATTTATTTGACCCGTGTCACACTCGCCGAAACGATGAAATGGTATGCAGACAGATAAAAAACCGTTTTCCAATTGTACGTACTCGTTGTATATTATAATGTTTTTGTTCGTATATTTGTAACGATATATTCTGTAGCTGTTTATTGTACTGATTTCTTTCATTTAATAAATTTATGAAAATATATTGTCTCTTATCCCAAAAAGATCGAAAAACACTTACATTATTTCGGTGTGACATTGTTGACTGATCAGTATATCCTCCCTATTCCGAGATTCTTCAAAAGATTGTATATCACATGTCAAATCCCATCGGACCTTAAAGGAATAATGCTTTTAAAACATATACAGAGTATACAGACAGATCCCCATTATGTGAAGATATCTTTGGTTCGAGGAATGAATGCCATAAAAATTTCGATTTTAGCATAATAGGGATAACCAAATAACATTGATTGACATTTTTGGCGAGTATCTATTTGACGAGATACTACAACTCTCCATATATATATAAAATTCTAATTATAGACACTTACATTTCTATGGTAGCCCTCTGCGTCGGATTGTAAGGAGCGTCACTGCAAATATCTTCTACGGTTTGCGTTGAAAATAATTCGCCACGGTCAATCGCATTGAAAAGACTAATTGCGGTTAATGCTGCAGTATCACGTTCTTTATACAATTCCGGGGAGACGTACAGGTCCATGGTGGAGGATGTGTGACATTGTTGACTGTTCAGTATATCCCCCGTATTCCGAGATTCTTCAAAAGATTGTATAACACGTGTCAAATCCTCATCGGACCTTAAAGGAATAATGCTTTTAAAACATATACAGAGTATACAGACAGATCCCCATTATGTGAAGATATCTTTGGTTCGAGGAATGAATGCCATAAAAATTTCGATTTTAGCATAATGGGGTAACAAAATAACATTGATTGACATTTTTGGCGATTATCTATTTGGCGAGATACTACACCCCATCCATATATAAATTCTAATTATAGACACTTACATTTCTATGGTAGTCCCTTGCGTCGGATTGTAAGGAGCGTCACTGCACATGTCTTCTACGGTTTGCGTTGTAAATAATTCATCACGGTCAACCGCATTAAAAAGGCTAATTGTCGTTAATGCTGCAGTATCACTCTCTTCATACAAGTCTGGGGAGACGTACAGGTCCATGGTGGAGGGAATGATTATTCACTGACGCGAAAATAGCTACTGTTACTCCAAACTGAAAAATATCCCCTTTTATAGGCACAATCGCCAAGCTCCGCCCCAAAAGACCAGATGTTCGTAGTGATTGGCTGCCGATGTAGCTGGGTGGAGCTATGACGTGTACCAATCCGCTATAACGGGACCGGACGAGTAACATATATATATTTTCGCCAATAGATTTAATGCTCTTATTCTCCTTTGAAAATTATTTGGTTATTCGTATAGAACTTTTGATACTGATTCCAAATATGGTTTCAGAATGTTTGTAGCACCCATAGTTTTCGAGAAAATATTTACTCAGAATTTCCCGCATCATTAGTCACTAATGTAATCGAGAGGTTATAAAGAAATATATCCTAATTACATTTTAAAAGAACATTCGGTTTCAACGTTAAACTGTGGGTCTAAGGTGGGGTGAAAACCTTTGCAATTGCGCTAGGGGACAATTATTTGGTGTTTCTTTTTGGCACTGAATCAGGTTTCAGAATTTTCTAATGTTAAACTGTGGGTCTAAGGTGGGGTGAAAACCTTTCCAATTGCGCTAGGGACAATTATTTGGTGTTTCTTATAAAACTTTGGTACAAAGCAATTGATCGGTACAAGGCTGAGCTCACCTACACCGTTCACCCTGAAGAACTATTTATATAACGCGCAGTTGTCGTAACGATTTAGAAGATTATTTCAATTGCCGCTATGTTGAGTGAGTTCACGATTGAAAAGCTCGAGTCGGTAGAAATAAACCCTCGATTGGAAAAGCGTGTTTATAAACTTGTTTAATAATGTAGCTAACGATGAACTCTTTGTGCGTGCTTTTGATTGTATTCTAGACGTATTTAAAGATGACACCAACCGGTTGTAAAGTGGGAACAAAAATAGTACTGAACGATATGAAAGCCCTTCATATCGAGTACAGGTTTCCCTGTACTTTAAGCGGTGAAATATTATTAAGCCGCATATACTGCGTAATGCAGAGCAATAATGATGTAATTGTAAACTCGTACAAGCATATCCCGTTATTTGAACAAAACTCTCTCTCTCTCTCTCTCTCTCTCTCTCTATATATATATATATATATATACAGTGCCCGCGAAAAGTATCCGATCACTCAAGAAAATACAATATTTTCCCTTGATATTCAGAGACACGTAATTCACTTTCTATTTGTTCTAGCGACATCTGGTAACTTTGAGGTTGCTCGCTGATATGAGAGCTATCCAATGCATTCTCAAATTAGTGTTCTGGTAGCCTTCGTTGCGGGTGGCTGTGTCTCAAATTTGTCAGATTTCACTGTTTGTGTAAATTTCTTGATTTTTTTTTTTTTTTTACAGAAAGTGGTGTAAATAAAATTTATATATAATGTGTGCTAAAAAACAACTTAAGAGTGATTGTCGAGGTGCTATTGTTGCTTTGCATGCATGTGGGAAATCACAGAGACAGATAGCTAAGGAATTAAACATATCCCAAAGTACCGTTAATTTATGGGTTTCACGGGCTAAGAACAATGGTGGCCTAACCACGCCAGTCCCTAAAAAACGATCTGGCAGACCGAGAAAAACAAATTCGCGAACAGACAAACTTATGAAACGTTTAGTATTGAAAAACCCAACAATAACTGCGAAAGAAATAAAATTTAATATGAATAATTTGTTATCTGGTGTTTCTGAACGAACTATCCAGGAGCGGCTCCAAAAAGAACTCGGATTACCATCTCGCCATGCTGCTAAGAAACCGTTCATTAATGAAAAAATGCGTAAAAAACGTGTCGCATTTTGTAAAAAATACATTCATTGGACTGTTGATGACTGGAAGAAGGTTTTATTTAGCGATGAGTCGACATTTTTGACATTCAGAAGTTGTCCAAAAAAGGTTCGCCGGCCTATTGGCTCAAATAGGATGGACCCTAAATACACCCTAAAGACAATGAAACACCCTCCAAGTGTGATGGTTTGGGGTTGTTTCGGTTACTATGGGCGTGGAAACTTATTTTTCTTCCGAAGAACACAACTATGAATGGTGCACGGTATTTAGCAATGCTACAGGATAAACTTCCAATGGCAATGGCAATCCAAAGGACAAAAACATACATGCATGATGGTGCACCATGTCACAGGGCCAAAATAGTGACAAAATGGATTACTGACAATAAATTTGATATTTTGGATTGGCCTGGTAATAGTCCAGATCTCAATCCGATAGAAAATCTGTGGCTAATAATAAAAAATAAGGTTGAATGCCACGACACTGGCTCAGTCGAAAAATTACAAGAGGCCATCAAAAAGGTATGGTGCAAGGAAATATCAGTGGAAGTTTGTCAAACTTGATTAAATCCATGCCAAAACGTCTAGAACAAGTCATCCAAACCAAAGGACAGATGACAAAATACTAATATAAGGTTAGTATACATTTAAACATTGTTTTTTATGTAAAAAATACAAATTTCAAGGGTGATCGGATACTTTTCGCGGGCACTGTATATATATATATATATATATAATTGTGGGCATATCTAAGAAATGGAGTCGAGAGAGGTTTTGTTCAAGCTGTCTATGAGAAAGGTCATTGTGGTCATTCGAGTTGGGCAGATTCTCGGAATTCCTTACCTCTAGCGAATTGAGTTTTGGTTAATTTCAACTTTTAACTGAATTGTTTCGTAAATCTTCATATTGTTTCAATTTTTTTCGCATGGAAAGAGACTCGTGTGTTTCGTAAATTTTCATCTCGATGCAACTTAGATATTATATATATATATATATATATGTATATATATATATATTAATTATATATATATATATATATATATATATATACTGTATATAATATATTAGGGTGGTCCAAAAAGTTAAAGCATCGACTAAGTTCTCTCCACAAGGTTGGTTTTATGCCTCTTGGTGTGGACAGTATTTGTGCAAAGTTTCACGTTATTCGGTTAATATTTAGGGGTCGCCCCACTTGCCCCCTTTTTGAAAATTTGGGAAAATATATAGACAACTGAATAACTAAATTTTTTTTTGGTTCTCAAAGAATATGAAAGAAAACAGTAAGACAATAGGACATGATAATGGGTGTATCTTCATTATTTCTTCTGCATCAGAGTCGCCTTGGATGGTATTGGTATCTGTTTTCGGTGGGCGGCTACGAGTTGTAGGAGGTACTGCTTCTGGTCCTCGTTTCGTGTCAAAGTGTCATTGTAGCGTTGTGCGAGAGCAATACCTCGCTCGGCAGCATCATTGACGACTTTCATCTTTAAGGCGCGATCTCTAAGTTCCCTGTAGTTCTTGTCATTTGGCCATTCCCGTGGATCTTTTTGAAGTAACTGGCGCGCTTCCTCCTTACCTCCAACTTTCAAGGCATCAAAGAGGTCAATGTCCTTTTCGTGACGAAGGATGCCACATCATTTTCAACACCAGCTTCCGCCATGTCGATTCGTCGGGGGCAGCCATTCTTTTGGGGATGTTGGAGGTGTTGAACCATTCTCCTTTTGGTATCAGGATCGATCCTATTATCGAAGAAGGCCAGTCCAATCAGATGCTCCGACAAGTACCACAGGTGGCGTCTTAGAGCTGTCTTCGCCGCTTGTGCAGCTCCTCCGTGTGGATATTTTTCCAGAAGATGCAGCATTTTGAGATCATTGAGAGGAGCTTGTGTCCCCATTGGCGCTTCATGCCAGTACTTGACGTAAATCAGACACAAATAAAGCCAGCTGAGTCACGTTTCGTTCTTCGCGTGCTGTGAGCTTGAATTGATAGTGAAAGAGGTAGATTTTGAGCGCATAAATCGCCTTCGCCATCCATCTCGCGTGGTGCATGGGACCCGGAGCTCGGATAAAGAGTTGACGACCAGTTTTTCCCCCCAGGAAGAGCAAAGATAGTTCAAGGAACTCCTTGTAGTCGTCACGAGGTTGGCTTGCCTGAAGAGCGTTAGGTAAGTAAGTGAGCATCTCTTTTCTCATCTCTTGGAGTTGAGGGTTCTCGAACAAGCTGTCCGATGCTGAGACAAATGCTTCGTGGGAGAGAGATGGCCATTCCTTTTGAAATCGCTTAAAAAGGCCTGTTTCAGGACTTCCTGTTGAGCCAAATATTGAGGCAAAGACATCAGCAAGTACGACTTCAAGTATATGATGTCGACAACCGATCCAAACTAGCTCGTGACCCAATGCTTCTTCAATCCTGACACAGGCTCCGCGATGTAAACCCGTGTTTGACGCAGTGGTATCGAAGACGAGACCTCTCACATGCTGTTCCACGTTCCATAATTTCATAGTTTGAAGGCATGCCTGGGCCTGTGCTTCTCCAGTTCCTTGTTTCATCTTTGGGACACCAAGCAGCTTCTCCTGTCCATTGAATGTTATAAGGATTGCTATCCGATGCACATTCGTCTTCTTCCCTTCAATGCCGGGGAGAAGCTTTCCGTCCCAATGGAGAAGGACAGGGTCTTCTAGAGAGAATGATTCTAGGTCTTCTCGAGCTGCCTGTTCTCGCCCACTTTCTCTGTAGCGATGAATAGAGCTCCGAGAGCACGTCATCCCAGACAGATCATGCCCCGCGGCCTGTAATACAGCTCCAGTTACGAAAACAGCATTCCGGTCAGAAAGATTGGTGCGATCCATTGCTCCAATGACTTCTGGAGATTGGAAAATGTTCGTAACCTTGTTCTTGGGACGCTTTGGTGCCGGAGCTTCAGACGAAGAAGGAATCGGAACCGATGGTCTATAGTCGTCGTCGTGCGAAAAAAGGAAGAAGAGGAAAGATCAATTGATGACACTCCTGCTTCTTCCAAATCTTTCTGTGTTGCTTCATGCCTTGCCTTCCTCTTGGCTTCCTTCTCCATTCTGGATCGCTTTCTGTCCTCTTGTGTAGTCGTTTCCTTATCAATGCCAGCCATGCTGCAAGAATTGACGTCCTTGCGCTGCATGGACAGGAAATTTCGGTCCTCAACGTTGACGATTGTGCTCATGGCATCACTGGTTGCGATGTCAAACAGTTCCTGGATGTCCGCTTTGAAGATGTCTTCATTCATTCTATCGCTGGCACGTTGCCTGGTCCTGTGCTTCTTGAGTGTTTTGTAGCGGTCTAAAAGCTTTGAAAGCTTACGGACACAGGAGTCGATCCGTTGAGTTGGGATCCGCGCTCGGGTCCAGACTTCAATCACCCTCTGGCATGCCTGGTTCAGACTGTCGGAGGTGGTTTGCTTTTGATTGATGTGGTGGTATTGCCCCAAGAGGAGGGCGTCAAGGCATGTAGGGAGCCTTGACGTGGATAAAGTTTCAGTTGCCATCCCTAGAAGCCAAACTTTTGGAATTGATCGAGTTTGAGCCATCGGACCTACGGAAGAAAAAGTACATTATATAATATATATATTCAGAGTGGGGCGACCTCTAAATATTCACCAATCACGCTGCAATTTTGCACAGACCATGTGGACACTAAATGGACAAAAACCACACTTGTGGAGACTAAGACAATTTTGAAATTTCCCCCTATGGATTTGGACCACCCTAATATATATATATATACGGGTTTGGGGAATGACGATCGTCGAATTGTTTCATAAATTTTCAATTCCGTTCGTTTTTCCCCACTGATATTCGAATGTTTATAAACAGAGTTTAATTGGATTCACGTCAGACCATTACTTCGGTCATATAATTATTTTAGGATTTATTTCTTGTAATACTTGTGTTACCTTTTTCTATACAATAATGTCTTGAAGTGCTATTAGATATGGGGAAGGAGATTATAAGCCGTGCTTTTCAGAACATGTATATATATAATTATAGTAACGAAATAAACTAGTTAACCATAAAACTAATTATTTTCTATTATGAAGTTTTCGAAGGTATACTATGTTATTTGTTTCGAAAAGTTTAAGTTCAATGAAGTTAATGTTAAATTTGTTTCTAAACTAAAATTAAATGTTATAAAATAAATAATATATATATATATATATATATATATACAGGGTGTTTGAAAACTTTCTGTACAAATTCTAATGGGGGATAGGCAACACCAAGACAAACCCTTTTCGTCTATAAGTGTATGTCCGTTGACGTCACCATTCGGCGCGAGAGGGCGCCGCTGCAATTGGCTAAAAGGTGAAGTGGGCTAGACTCGCGCTTGCCGCGGGCATTCTTAAATCGGACGTAGTACGCGTAACATGGAGCGCTTCACGACTGCTGAGATGGCTGACATGCATATGGTGTATGGGGCTGCCAATGGAAACGGAAGAGCTGCTGTGAGGTTGTACCGACAGCGCTTCCCAAACAGACGTGTGCCAAACCACCAAACGTTTGCGCATTTGCATCGGCGACTGCGAGAAACTGGACCATTCCATGCAAACATGCATGACACTGGTCGGGAGAGAAACGTGCGCACTCCTGACATGGAAGAAGAAATCCTACGGCAATTTGAGGACAATCCAAGCGCAAGCACGCGAGGTGTTGCACGTATCCTCGGAGTGAACCACGACCTGGTCTGGAGAGTGTTGCACGAGCAGCAGTTACATCCGTTTCATCGTCAGAGAGTCCAAGCATTACAACCTCGGGATTACCCTCTTCGTGTGGAATTCGCACGCTGGTTTCTGCAGCAGACAGCGGTGCAGCCTAATTTTCCGGCTTGTGTGCTGTTCTCAGATGAGGCCTGTTTCACACGTGAGGGTGTGTTTAACATGCACAATTCTCACGTGTGGCGCACGCAAATCCACATGCTACACGGGTGCATGCTCATCAAGAGCGGTTCGCCGTCAATGTTTGGGCGGGTATCGTCCATGGCAAGTTGCTGCTCGTGCAACACTCTCCAGACCAGGTCGTGGTTCACACCGAGGATACGTGCAACACCTCGCGTGCTTGCGCTTGGATTGTCCTCAAATTGCCGTAGGATTTCTTCTTCCATGTCAGGAGTGCGCACGTTTCTCTCCCGACCAGTGTCATGCATGTTTGCATGGAATGTTCCAGTTTCTCGCAGTCGCCGATGCAAATGCGCAAACGTTTGGTGGTTTGGCACACGTCTGTTTGGGAAGCGCTGTCGGTACAACCTCACAGCAGCTCTTCCGTTTCCATTGGCAGCCCCATACACCATATGCATGTCAGCCATCTCAGCAGTCGTGAAGCGCTCCATGTTACGCGTACTACGTCCGATTTAAGAATGCCCGCGGCGAGCGCGAGTCTAGCCCACTTCACCTTTTAGCCAATTGCAGCGGCGCCCTCTCGCGCCGAATGGTGACGTCAGCGGACATACACTTATAGACGAAAATGGTTTGTCTTGGTGTTGCCTATCCCCCATTACAATTTGTACAGAAAGTTTCCAAACACCCTGTATATATATATATATTTACCTAACATAAGATGTTTAAACACATTTGGCATTTTTTCCTGATTTTCATACCGCGTAAGATTAACTACAGATCCTATCTCTCTCTCTCTCTCTCTCTCTTCTCTCTCTCTCTCTCTCTCTCTCTCTCTCTATATATATATATATATATATATATATATATATATATATATGTACGGGTTTGGGGAATGACGGTCGTCGAATTGTTTCATAAATTTTCAATTCCGTTCGTTTTTCCCCACTGATATTCGAAATGAAAATTGAGTGTGTAAAATTATTTATTTGATAAACAGAAGGATTCACCCCAACGTCAGACCATTACTTCGGTCTTATATAATTATTTTAGGATTTATTTCTTGTAGTACTTGTGTTACCTTATTTCTATACAATAATGTCTTGAAGTGCTATTGGATATGGGGAAGGAGATTATAAGCTGTGCTTTTCAGAACATGTATATATATAATTATAGTAAACGAAATAAACTAGTTAACCATAAAACTAATTATTTTCTATTATGAAGTTTTCGAAGGTAAACTATGTTATTTGTTTCGAAAAGTTTAAGTTCAATGAAGTTAATGTTAAATTTGCTTCTAAACTAAAATTAAATGTTATAAAATAAATAATATATATATATATATAATAATATATATCTAGCAATCCGATCATTGCAAAAAAAAACTGGAAAGGCATGCAATTAATAAAGGTGTATTTAAACAGAATTTAATTGGAATAACTACCATCATATTGTTACACAATGGATGATTAATATTTCTGGAATACATGGCGCTATCTGGCAACTGAACACATTGCGCTATCTGGCAATTCAGCCAGAATAGAGGCTTATAAAAGACCGCGAAGTTGGTGAAAGACTCATTCTACCTCGGCTCCCAGCCGAGGAAGGACCTCTGGTCCTTCTCTTTCAGGCCCTTTGGTAAAACCCCTTAGTGGCCTCTTAGGTTAGGAAAACGAAAATAACTTGGGGAGAACTCCTCTCTCTCTCCTTCAGGTGTCTCTCTCTCTCCTACAGGCGTCTCTCTCTCTCTCTCTCTCTCCTTCAGGTGTCTCTCTCTCTCCTACAGGCGTCTCTCTCTCTCTCTCTCTCTCTCCTACAGGCGTCTCTCTCTCTCTCCTACAGGCGTCTCTCTCTCCTTCAGGTGTACCCCTCCCCCCTTGGCTCAGTCAACTGGCTGATTCTGGCTGATTAGGAGCCTATAAAACAACGCCTACTCGGCTGAAGTCTTAATGTGCACTTGGCTCCTGCCAGGTGAACACCTCTCCTCCTTTCTCTCTGGCCCTTTGGGGGGAATAGCTTGGGGGAGGCCCCCAAGTTGCATGCCCCTTGCAACCTAGGTTGGCAACAAAGGCCAGTACTCTTTTTTCTTTCTTTTTTTTCTTTTTTTCAACCCCCACCCCCTTTGCAACATTACATAATAACCTGCAACATTCTTGCACTCTCCCCTTTTGCGGCTATACTACTGGCGGTGTTATGTTGTATATCAAAGATAATATTGCGAACGTTATAGAAGTAAAGCACACAATTCCAGAAACGATAGATTCGACTATAGCAGAACTTAAATTGAACGATTTCAAACTTCTTGTTGCGGTTATATATAGGCCCCCTAATCAAACAGCTGATACGGACGAAGCGTTATATCGTGAACAAAAGAAAATAGTAGGTAGTGAGCAGGCCTTAATTATGGGTGACTTTAATTGCGCCAACGTGAATTACGATACAATGCAGGGAGACGCGGAAGATAATCGTTTAGTTAATTTTCTCGAGGATAGCTTTCTTATTCAAAAGGTTGGGGAACCTACGAGGTTAGACAGTATTTTAGATTTAGTAATAACTACGAATGATAGGCTGATCACGGATCTTCAAGTAATAGAATCGTTAAGCAATAGCGATCACAATATGGTAGAGTTTGTCCTCTCAGTAAGTCACTCGAAACTAGCTAACTCGACTAAAATTCCTAACTTCCAGCACGCAGACTTTTGTAAATTTCGAAATGAATTGTCACACGTCAATTGGGAAAACGTAATGGGGATCTCCAACGCAAAACTAATGTGGGAATCGTTTGAAACAGTATTTAGGACTACAAATGAGGAATGTGTACCGTACAAAATTAAGCGTGCGAAAGTAAACAACAAGCCCTTGTGGTTTACTTCTAGAGTAGGAGACATTATAAAGAGTAGAGATAGGGCTTATAGGTTACATAAGTGCGATAAAGACAATTTGTGCTTGTGAAACAACAACATATCTCTAAGGCGTGAAGCGAAAAGTGTAATAAAAAGTCCAAGCGCGAAAAATCTCCATAGCTCGTGACGGTAAAGAAAACCCCAAGCGATTCTTCCAATACGTGAACAATAGAAATCCAGTAAAAAGTGTTTTGGGGCCGTTGAAAAGTGTTAACGAAGAGCTAGTTTCTGAAAACAAGGAAATGGCTACCTTGCTAAACGAATTTTTTACGTTAGTTTTTACTAAAGAAGATGTAACATATATCCCTACGGTCATAGACATAATTAATACCTTTTGATAATGGTAATATTTTGGATAATATTGTGGTTAGTGAAGGGAAGGTAATGCGCTATATTGATAAAATGAAAATGCGTAAATCACCGTGGCCGGATTCCATATATCCCATACAAAAGAAGTAAAAGAAAGCATTGTGCCGCTAACAAAGATTTTTAATGCGTCTATTTCTGAGGGGTGCGTACCAGATAATACAAAGTTAGCAAATGTAACACCTATCTTTAAGAAAGGCGATAAAGGTGCGGCGGTAAATTATAAGCCAATCAGTTTAACGCCTAAAACAGCACGGTTTTAGGCGAAACAAATCTTGCTTAACTAATCTTTTAGAATTTTTTCAAAGCGTGGTTGAAGTTTACGATAGTCATCGGGCGGTTGATGTAGTGCAGGGGTCACCAACCTTTTTTTTGTTCACCGCCCACTTTTACGATTTTTTGAAAATTAAAAAAGCTTATCGCCCACCTTAGATCAAAAAGAATAAATCAACATAATCGATAAAATAAATAATGAAATAAATGTTTAATTTCCTTTAATGTGAGCCCACTAGTAGGCGCTACCGCTACCGCTACTCATTGAAAAAACTAAGGCTCATGGAATCAGAGGTGTAGTAGTAAATTGGATAGAAGAATGGTTGCGAGGTAAGAAACAGAGGGTGGTCGTTGATGGAGCGGGGTTGTGTTGGGCTAATGTAGTGAGCGGCGTTCCTCAGGGTTCTGTATTGGGCCCCTTGCTTTTTCTTATATATATTAACGATTTAGATGTCGGCCTAGTCAGTACAGTTTCAAAGTTTGCGGATGACACGAAGCTGGGTGGTAGGGCGATTAATGACGAAGATGGAGGTAAAATTCAGGAAGATCTGAATAAAATCGTTGATTGGTCAGTCACATGGCAAATGAGATTTAACGTGGATAAGTGCAAAATTATGCAAATAGGTTCGCGTAACGGTAATTTTGCGTATAGTATGTCAGGGAAAGATTTAACAAGCGTAGAGCAGGAAAAAGATTTAGGAGTTATAGTCACTGGTGATTTAAAAGTAGCGAAACAAAGTACAGCGGCGGTCAATAAGGCGAACAAAGTGTTAGGTTTTATAGCTCGAAATTTTGAGTACAAATCGCGCGATATTATAGTTCCTCTTTATAAATCATTAGTTAGACCCCATTTGGAGTACGCGGTCCAATTTTGGAATCCGCATATACGCAAAGATATAGACAAAATCGAAAGAGTTCAAAGACGAGCAACTAAGATGATTCCGTCTCTTAGGTCAAAGTCGTACGAGGATAGGCTTAAAGAGTTAAAATTGACTACACTCGAGACTAGGAGGCTAAGGGGTGATCTAATCCAGGTTTTCAAAATTATGAATGGGTTCGATAACGTAGAGATAGCTTTTTCGAAATATCTCAATATAATAGGACGAGAAATAACAGGTGTAAGTTGACAAGTAGAAGGTTCGAGACAGCAGTTACCAAAAACTTTTATACGCATAGAATAGTAAATAGGTGGAATAGGTTGCCGGTAGAAGTAATTAGTAGCACGTCTATAAACATGTTTAAAAATCGATTAGGCGCATATGTTGATAGATTGGGTATAGTTTAAGGTAGTAAAATTAAGGCTTTGTGGTTCGGAACACACGTAAAATTGTAGGTCCTCTCTGCCACCACGGAGGACATGCACAATACACAATTACGAACACAGTTAGGTAGACCAGCCATGAGTGGATCCTAGGGTCTTTGTTGGTCTGAAATATTATAACATTTTATATATATATATATATTAGGGTGTTTCACGGTAATAGGGGCAAAATTTCATAAGACTGTTCAGATTGTCTCGTATACCTCTTGCCCCAAATCCATTTAGAATAAAAGTAAATCCAGCCAAGTTTCAATAAGTTTCAACAATATTTAGAGGTTGCGCCCTGTACCAACTTTATTTGACATAGATGAAACTATAAACAATCTCACACTATTACAGCACAAGAAAAGCAGCAATTTTATGGGCCGGTTATGTACAAACTGGAAGCCAATCAGCATAGAGTTTACCATATAAGGAGCGGAACCTGCAAATATCATCCGATTTTGCTAAAATCTGGCTACGCACACTTTTTTATGAAATGGAAATGTGGCATGGGTATATGATCTAAAATAAAAATAAAAAGTTTTGAAACACCCTAATACATATATATATATATATATATATATATATATATTTTTTTTTTTTAAAGTTCGGGAAGAACCGATTCGCCTCTATTTAAAAGGGCATATCTCGGCGGAAAAACAAAGAAAAAGTGAGAGGAAAGATAGAGGAAAAAGAAAGGGTGGAGGGGACAGTCGAAGTGGAAAAAGACCAAGGATGACAAAGACTGCAGGGTCGAGCCTCATCATCCTTGGGTGCTAGGGCCGGGAGGGCGCACGTGAAACCTCCAGGAACAAGCACGTACAAACGAGCACAAAGAGCACTCAAGAGCACGAGCTTAAAACCCCCCTTGCGGGGATATATATATATATATTTTTTTAAATTTTTTTTTTGGACATTGGTGTTAAGTAATAAGTACCTTCTAAGTTGCTTCTGTCTTGGAATATGAAGCTTTATTGATTTCATAGTCATATCTTGAAGGTATTTATGGAAGTACATATAGTACATTATACTAACACACAGTAGGCTTTTCCTTGGCTCAAATTACTTCTGAAATCCTTTTGGCCATCTTGTTCACAAGGTTCTTGCACACGTCACTTCTGATTTTGCTCCATTCCTCTATTTTTACTTGAAACTCGGACTTTAATTGATATGTGTGATTTTCAACACTTCTACCCAAACTTGTCCAGAGATGCTCAATGGGGTTTAGGTCTGCAGACTGAAGAGGCCAGTGGAGGAAGTAAACTTCATTACTGGCAAACCAATCCCTACTCGCTTTCTATATAAATAACGAAGGGCTCTACCTTGTTCGAATAAAACATTGACTTTCACGAGAGATGGAAATAGTTTATCGGTAGTGTTTCAGAACCACTGGTACCTAGTTGCGTATGTCATGTAATTTAGTCGTCCCTTACACTCAAATAATTTATTACCTTTGCAGACGACACGCAACCCTCAGAATATGACGCTGCCTCCTTTACAGGAAGGACAACGCAGTTTGGCTGCACATACCTTCCCAACTCTTGTTCTAACGCAGACGGTGCTAGGGATCCGAAAACTTTGTAAGAGAAAGTGTGATCTGGGATACGTTACAGGACGTACGACCTACATTTATATTTAGTTTAACCCTTTCACTGCGATATTCGACTTTTTGCAGTCATGAAAACCCCCAGTTTTTGTGAAAGTTAATTTTTTAAGGATTTGCGCCTTTTTTTTTCCATGTACCGTTTCAGCACATTCCGCAACTAAAAGGTTAAGGCGTTATCTTGTACAAAATTGCTTTCGTTGGACCATGCAAAGCACTCGTAAGTCAGTTCAACTTTCGTGTTTTTGTTTTTTGTCTGTTGAATCAAGTCTTTTTATAAGACTGGACTCGGACAACCGTCTTTTCCTCGCTTGCATCTTCTTAGTCCGTTTATCTTCTGTGAGTCTTCTAACTGTACGAAAAGATACAAGAGAACTCTGCTTCGTACAGATCGTGATGAAGGTCAAATGTTTTTCTTTAGTCCCACAGAAGAATTCTAAATGCACGGTGCGATGTCAACCTCTTCCGACCACCGCGTGATTTCTTAGTACAAATTTTATTTTTTAGAATCTTGTCGTTGGACTGCGCACGTGGGACATTTAAAACTGTTTCAGCATTAGAACATTTGGAAAGTCCATGAGGGAAGAGGAGTTACAGGATCCTATGTGGATTCTTTCTCCTCTGTTCAGTTGCCTCGTATTTGCCAATTTCATTTGACCTAGAATTAACATTTTGCCTGCAGTGAACAAATGCACCTTAATATTTTCAGGTAATGCAAAAGAATGTGTAAACGTAAGGAACGTATTCAAATCTCACCCGTGCACATCTTGTCTCATAGTCATAAGTACTCTGGATCAGGGTTTCCCAAACTGTGGTCCGCGGTCACATCTCAGGGGGTCCGCGGTGGTATCTCCAAACAGAATTCTAAATATTACTACACTAACAAAAATAATAATTCGTGTAATTTTGTTTGACATTTGTGTCATATTTATTTGCTTTTTAGTTTTTACTGTAAAATTTCATTCTTGTGACGATAAATAATTAATAAATACACTAATTTTCGATATTATATTTTTTCTTCTATATTAGAAAATTAAGCAAATTAGCGCTATGCAGAAGGAAGAGGGGATCCGCGAAGTTACCAGGTTTAGAAAGGGGTCCGTGACCGCGAAAGTTGTGGAAACCCTGTTCTAGAGTATATTTCCCTGAAAGACGCACGATATAGACCTACAGCGTTTTCTGGCCAGTTAATTTTCCTTCTCATTTTTTAATCAGTTTATGTTGTTGTTTTTCGTAAAATTTATTCATTATGGCTTTAAATCCAATAAATAAAATTGGGTAAAGCTGTAAGGCTTTCAGGGAGATATCTGAAGTTCATATTTAAATCGAACAAAGGTATAATTTATGCAATATATATATATATATATATATATATATATATATATATATATATTAAAAAAATTTCGAATTTTTTTGGGTTTGTTCTTTTGGAGGTTAATCTACCGTATGATGTAGTCTTCTTTAAATTTTATTAATTTTGTGTTTACAAATACAATTTTTCCTTCTTGAGTCAGTCTACAGATATATATAAAAAATATTATTCTAAACAAAATACAGGCCTCTATAAATATAAAGGCGGCTATATTGAGGCACGTTTGTAAAACCTAATTGTGTAGGCTTCCAATATGAATATAGGCTGCGGTAATTAATAATTAAGTAGGTTGATGAGGTAATTAAATAGCTAATTACTATTTGGAGTCACCATTTTGACTCATCAATCAACGAGGTAAGGGGATAGACTGTACGGCTTTTTCCTTTAATTAACAAACTTAATATGGTAATGATTAATAAAGCGCGGTACAAACTACAACACAAAATGCGATGGTTATAAATGAAAGTTATGTAAAGGTTGATATGTATAAATTAATTGTCAGTATGAATACGCAATGTGATACAGCAACAGATTACATTAAATTATACAGTAATACAGTGGATACCCCCTAATTCGACACTTTTGGGGCTCTACCCCCGCCCGTCGAATTAAGTGAATTTACGAAATGTATGAAATGTATCTTATAATTCGCACTTTCAGAAAATCTGTCACCCCCAAAGTCGCACTTTTTTGTACTCCCCAAAAAATACAGAATGTTCCTTGTAATTCGCACTTTCATAAAACCTATCGCACTTTTTCGTACTTCCCAACATGTCAGAACATGCGCAGGTAACTTGGCGGGCGTCGGACAAAGCATCGCGTTGGGACTCGCAGTAGTATTTTCGTACTATATTTGGGTTAATTCGTTCACTGTGCGAAATTTTCTTCGATATTTCGATTTCGGACTTTTCCACTTATTTTGCATTTTTTTTTTAAAGTAAGAAATTTTCTCGTATAATTCGTAATCCGAATGCTAATCGAATTAAAACAAAAAACGAATTATGGGGGTACGAATTAGCGGGGTATCCACTGTAATTACTAGCTTGATAAATGACACAAACAATACAAGTTTTATGCACAAACGTAAAGAAAAGGGAATATTTACATAAGCATTGAATTTCTGTAACGGTACTCTCGGCTCAGGCAGATGTAGGCCGAGAAAGAGTGTCTACAATCACTGAATTAAATATGATAGGGACAGAACGGCTGGAACCTGTCTTTGAAATAGTCGAAGAATTGTATGGTAGGTGGAGAGATGCTTTCTGCAGGGCGATTGGCGGATGGCTGACTTGATACTTCAACTGTTAAATCTTGAGGACATGAGACGTAAGTGATTCCGTTATTTATGGTTGTATTTCATCTCGTTTTATGGTTGCTTCGCAGTTCCTTGGTGATGGTCTAGGTTGGTTTTGATGGTCGTCCTTTTAGGTTCTTTCTTGAGGTCTGCTTTACAATATCGTGGGAGTGTTTTTATGAGGCTGACCACAAACGCAATCGCAAACCGTCCGTATACAGGCCTGTATTTAATTTAAAATATTTCTTATACACAGTATATCTGCTGACTCAGTACGGAAAAACTCTCTATTTATTAACTGAAACGGAAGAGAATTTAAAGAAGGATACGTCTCAAGGTGCAATAACCTTCCAAAAAACCAAACCCAGAATTAAAAAAAAATATATATATATATATATATATATATATATATATATATATATATATATATATATATATATATATATTATTATTATATTATTATTATTATTATTATTATTATTAGTTTCTTAAAAAAAGATAATTTTGAACCCAGCCGCCAAAAAATGTCCCTGATTAGCAGAAGAAAGGAAAAGGAGGAGCTTAATTATGTATTTCAAATACGACACGAGCTTATAAATTGCGCATAAAAAAGGAATCTTTGAATCTGATATTAAAATATTCGCTTCTTTTGTGCCGTAAAAGAAGAAAAATTATTTGGCTTTCAAATGGAGGAGGGTAATTTCATTTGCCAAGCTGGTGCGCGGCATTGACGACCATCTCATTGACCTTTCGTAAAGGGTTATTTTCTCTGAGGTTATTGTTAGTTATTAGTAAAAACTCCTTATTTCATTCATTGGTAGGATCGAGAGAGGGGAAGGAAGACGAATGAAGGTCAGACTTGGGGTCGATTCACTTTTATCAATTCAAATTCAATTACAATTCACCAACTATTATTAAAGATCAATTCCAATTCAATTAATTTCAATCTGCTAAAAAGTAATAGCAATTCCAATTCAATTAATTTTAGTTCAATTCTAATTCAATTAACAATTCTTTTATTGACATGCAATACAATTTACACGCTGATATTAAAATAATACAATAGATGTATTGTATCATCATTTTAATATATAAATATATAAAATTCTTAAAATATATAAATAAAATATATATTTAATATATGAAATTCTTTTGATAGTCTAGCACATAGCTATAATAAGTTATTCATTGACCAGGGTTTTATTTTAAAGTGATTTTAATTTGTTTTTAATTTTTGGGCCTTATGAGTGACTGATCACCTTATCAAATGTCGCCTTTTAGTCCGGGAGCTATGTCTTGTACGGTCCCTAAATAAGGAGTTTGCCCAACCCACATCACATACAAGGTTAATTGGCCATGGATGGGAAGAAACAGACGAAAACTAGATGATGATTCAGCCTACGATGATGAACAAAGACCCAGCACCAAAAGGTTTCGTAGAGCTCGTTGTTTGTCACTGTGCTAAGTCTGCATGCCGCCGGACTGACTGTACAGAGTGTACATGCAGAGTGAGTGAACTTTCGTGTACGGACGCCCGCACATACAGTGGTGTCGACTGTAAAAGCCCAAGGAATCACCAGGATTATGACGACGGGCCGTTCAAAAATTACGGTACGTATTGCAAGTTTTGCTAAAACTTGACACCCCCACCCCCTTATAACGTTATGTAACAATGTTAGACCAGACATCCCCTATTAGGAGTTACAAAACATCTTAGTGGGTGTCTGGTCTAGCGTTACGGAACGTTACAAGATGGTGGGGGTGTCATGTTTTAGCAAAAATAGCGTTATGTAATTTTTGAACGGCCCCTGACGAGGACGACGATGCTGGCGACTAGTCCACCCATCTATATTTCAGATGTGTATTGTAAATGTACAGTACCGAATCAGTTAATTTCTATACTATAAATGCTCAATATTTCATAGTTGACGTTATTAAAAATACAATAACAGTAAAATGTAGTTATTTTGTTAATTTATGAGTACTCCCGGCGCTGTACTGCGCCCCCCTTTTCCCAAATCCTGGATCCACCGTAGTACTGTAATGTCAAAAAATAAGCTTTAGTTTGATACAACATCTTTTTCTCGTTCCATTGGTACCTTCTTTTCCAAAATTGATGGCGAGTTTTAAAAATAAGATCATTCATAGCACCCCATCTCCAAATAATTTCTCATATTTGAACGATATGTCGGTGCGACCCCTATAACGAACAAAAGCTTATAGAAAAAAAAGTTTGAATACAATTTGATGTGACACCCACCCTATAAATGTTTCAGGAGAGGGGTGGGGGGTTGCCCTAGCATATAATATGCAGTCAGACCTCGTATGTGGTGTGGATTGAGCGAGACCATTTTCTGCTCGGTCTTTCTCCTGGACTATTTATAGACCCAGATACAAGTTGCTCACATTGTTTCCATGTAACCTTACAGTTTTCAGATTCTCTGTTTATCATGATAAAATGATTAAAAACATTCGATTTAGATGCCATTTTTAGTTTGGTTTGCTCGAGTGAGTGATTAAACTTTTGCTAGAATGAGGACTAAATCTTTGCAAAATGTCACTGAAAAGAAAGTAAGACGCGAGTCAAGATTACCAAAAGTAGCAATTACAATTTCACCAAAACTAAGAATAAATAAAAATTGTAATAAAAAGAGAAAATAAAAATCGGGAAAAGTTACAAATTTTATTGTAGGTTTGAAAAGTGATAAATTCAAATAATTTCATTTCAATTCAGTGATATCGATGTAAATTCGGTTCCAATTCAGTAAGTTTTAATTTTAATCAGCTCATCTCAATTCCAATTCGCGAGTTTTTTTATCAATTCCAATTTAATTCCAATTCAATTCAGAATTGACCCCGAGTCTGATGAAGGTAGAGTAGAGAGAAAAAACGCCATGAGGAGACGGATGCATAGGCCCGTGTGCGTGTGGGGAAGAGCAATCTGTTTTTGCTCTTTTGAGGGAGATCCAGATCTCCGGACGTGCTGATCAAACAAAGGGGCTCGTACAGGCTCCCTGAACACGTATTGAATAATTAGCACGACAGGAGTAAAAACCATCACGCAAAAGGCAACAGATTTCGACGACGGAATGACGACATATCCCTACTAACGGGAAAGGCAAAAAACCTATTAAAGTATTTCCCCTATCCAGAAGGGAAGGAATGAGGGAGGAGGGAGTCGCCTTCAATCTCGATTCCACGTTTGATGGGAGCGAATGTAAAAAATTTGCTTCATACCTTCGTCCCTTCGAGCAAAAGGAAGTATTTACTTATTAATAATTCACTCTATTTATTTATTTATTTATTTATTTATTTATTTTATCTGTTTATTTTCTTTCATTACTTTTAATAAATAAAAAATATTGTCGAGGGACTTTTTTTTACATTTTATTTAAAGGGTTTTATCGTTGGCCAATCTCAGGAAATTAAATTGTTGTGGTCTTAACATATATTTTATACTGTCTTCAAGAAAGTAATATCGCCTTTGATTTATGTTCCTTTATACTTTATCGCTTCCCACTTTTATACACTCGTATGATCCATATTTTATACACACACACACACACACATATACACAGGGCCTATCAGAGGGGGGGCTAGGAGGGCCATTTGGCCTGGGCCTCAAGCTTAAAGTTTTTTATTGATTATTTATTATTATTAAATATGAGGATCTTTTCGGTTTGACGGCCTGTAATATTTTTTAACATAACCTGTTTTTTATTGTCCAATTTTAATCGAGGATTTCAAAAATAACATTCATGTTTTAGAGAAACAAATAGTGAGGTAGTTATATGCAATTTAACAAATTTAAAATATATATTTTTAAACTGTATTGGGATCTTTTTGGTTTGACGGCCGGCGGAAAAAGACGAGTCATGGCTACGGGACCGTCAAATTCTAGACTACCAACTGGTTAGATTAAACTGAATGCCCAGTTAGGTTAAAAGAATGCCCGGTTATGTCAACTGTACGCCCTTGACGATTAATTAGGTTAAGTCATGATATTTTCGTTAGTTTACTGTCAAAACAAACGAAAATATCATGACTTAACCTAACCAATCGTCATGAGCGTACAGTTGACCTAAAACTTTCAGGGATTTTGGAATCTTAAAGCGTATATGATATTCTCTAAAGTCTAAACTATGATGTATAACTACCTCACTATTTGTTTCTCTAAAACATGAATGTTATTTTTGAAATCCTCGATTAAAACTGGAAAATAAAAAACAAGTAATGTTAAAAAATATTACAGGCCGTCAAACCGAAAATATCCAAATATCATGAAAAAACAGGTATGATGAAGGTTAGGCTACGCTAGGTTAGGTTATTTAGTTAGATTATACAGATTAGGTTAAGTATCACTATAGACAATTAAAAATGTGAAAATGTCGCGATTTTGCAAGGTGGGTGTATATATATATATATATATATATATATATATATATATATATCAACGTAAAGAACGACGCTTGTATAGAAGAACATCCGCGCAAGATGAGGAGGGAGAATGAAAAAATGAGGTAACCACCCGGGATCTTCCGATTGCCGGTCAGATATGATAACCACTACACCATGGGCCTCACTCGATCAGAAGTAATTCTCCTACATACGCGCAGAAACCAATGCCCCGAAGGGGCACCTCCCGCATGCCGCACATATATATACATTTCAACTGCAAACAACACAGTATAATTAACGTAAAGAACGACGCTTGTATAGAAGAACATTCCGCGCAAGATGAGGAGGGAGAACGAACAAATGTAGGAGAATTACGACTTCTGATCGAGTGAGGCCCATGATGTAGTGGTTATCATATCTGACCGGCAATCGGAAGATCCCGGGTTCGATTCCCGGGTGGTTACCTCATTTTTTCATTTGTTCGTTCTCCCTCCTCATCTTGCGCGGAATGTTCTTCTATACAAGCGTCGTTCTTTACGTTAATTATACTGTGTGTTGTTTGCAGTTGAAATATATATATATATATTAGACGCCGTTTATAGTGTCCCACTTGGTGCCAAGCCAAAAGGACACTATATCCGGTGAGACACTATATCCACAGTTTGGTCTCTCGAGGGTTGCAAGGTTAAAAATAGTGAATATGTACTGTATATCAATATATTTACAACATAAAAACCTTTATTATGCAATTTCTCATTAAAATTGTTTTTATTAAAATTTATTAAAATTGTTTTTATTCAACTATGCAATTTCTCATTAAAATTGTTTTTACAATTCAACTGAAACATCAAAACTATGTTCATTTTACATTAAAACAAAACATTTTCCTTCCATGGCCATCTAGTAAGCCTGTAAAGAGCACGGCATCACAAATACAAGTGTAAACTAGAGCTGCCAAGTAGACTATACTAGCTGAAAAGAGACACTGTAAGCGTAATCAGAGACACTCTATCCATAGCAATTACCATGTAAAAGTAACTGTTTCCTAGTTTTGAGACACTATAAGCGGCGAGACACAATATCCGGGGACACTAAATCCGACGTCTACTGTATATATATATATATATATATATATATATATATATATATATATATATATGGTGGACCGGATATCCGCATCATTTTTAACATCCGCATCCGCACTTCTGACTGTGGATATTACCTCTAATAAATTATGCAATTTACAATTAAATTAGCTTATAAAGTAGCTTATAAAGCCCAGTGATGCACATTTCATGTAAAGCATTAATTAATTATTAATGAACAAACAAATATATAAACCTCAAAGTATAAATACGTGGTAACACAGAAAATTGAATGAAACTTGTTTCATTGAATTTTCTGTGGCTGAAACTCTTGAGAAAGTTATTATTTTTATCATAATGAAAACATTAATATTAATTTTAATTCTTATGCATTGCCTGCCATAATAGTAACATCACAAAATTTGAAAAATTGTCATATATTCATAATTCTATATTATACTGGGTGTACATAAAGTCAGGATCTATTTTTGTGAAGCACTTTGAAATTATATGGAATTCAATCATAAAATGATAAAGTGGTAACATTTATTAAATAATTAAGAGTAGGATTCGACGTGACGCCCATCAGTAGCGTCTAGTACGACTCATCGCCGCCAACTCAACTCCGAATGCACCGTTGCCAAATAATGTTTTGTATAATTTATTAATCTTTCTTTAGTGCGATGATAGGTACTGAAGAAAATTAAAAACACTTGGAAGAACCATTGAAAACATAACTAATTATATTTATATAAAGTATTTATATAATATAACCTAACCCAACCTAACCCAACCTAACCTAACCCAACCTAACCTAACCCAACCTAACCTAACCTAACCTTCACCAATTAACATTATAGATGCCTTATACAAAATACAGAAGAGTCGAGATATGTATCTCGAACAACTTGTAGGAGGTCATGCTCCACCTTCAAAATTAAAAAAATATCGTGATGCTGATGACCGTATATTAAAACTAGTTTTAAGCTTTGAGCAACGATCACCATTAGAATATTTACGTGGGATTGCCTACAATTACCACTAATTAAAATCTGAACCTTTTAATCTTTTTTTAACGTAGTAGAATAAAGAGTTTCTAACGATTTTTAATTTTTTAAAGCTCTAACCTTCAAAAATAAATTTAATTTATTTTTTGAAGAAATGGAGTTGAGTTGGCGGTGATGGATCGTCCCATCCCGCCATCAGTATCCCTGCACAGCTCAAATCGTTCCGCAGCATTTCTAAACACATTCTGGAACATTTGCGGGGTTATGTTATCTGCAGCAGTTCGTATACGTGTACGTAAGTTTTCAAGACTCGTAATCTTCGTCTGATAGACGTGCGATTTGATAAAGCCCCATGCAAAGAAATCTAAAGGGGTTAAATCTGGTGATCTCGCTGGCCAAGGTCTGTTGCTTCCGCGTCCGATCCAGCGATTTGGAAAACGTCCATTTAGATAATCCTTAATAATTTTGGCATAGTGACAAGGAGCACCATCATGTTGATAGACGACGGGGATAGGATTATTAGTACCGTCGTCGATCAGCATGATGGTGCTCCTTGTCACTATGCCAAAATTGTTCAGGATTATCTAAATGGACGTTTTCCAAATCGCTGGATCGGACGCGGAAGCAACAGACCTTGGCCAGCGAGATCACCAGATTTAATCCCTTTAGATTTCTTTGCATGGGGCTTTATCAAATCGCACGTCTATCAGACGAAGATTACGAGTCTTGAAAACTTACGTACACGTATACGAACTGCTGCAGATAACATAACCCCGCAAATGTTCCAGAATGTGTTTAGAAATGCTGCGGAACGATTTGAGCTGTGCAGGGATACTGATGGGCGTCACGTCGAATCCTACTCTTAATTATTTAATAAATGTTACCACTTTATCATTTTATGATTGAATTCCATATAATTTACAAGTGCTTCACAAAAATAGATCCTGACTTTATGTACACCCTGTATTGATAGATTAACTAAATATCCGCATCTGCATCCGCAGATGTTGAAAAACTGACATCCGGTCCACCACTAATATATATATATATATATATATACGAAAATTATTTCACGAAAGTAACACGTGAAAAATATTTATGATGAACCACGAAGGAAAGGAACACAGAATGGTGCTCAAACGCTTTCGTCTAATGACATCCTCAGAAACACTAAAGTAAATAAAGAGTTCGAGACTATATATAGGTCACAAAAAAAAAAAAAAATATATATATATATATATATATATATATATATATATATAAATTGTGGGAGGAGCATACAAATTTGTAAGGAAAAACTACCAATTTTAGCACTTTGCCCTTCTTGTCTAAATCCGTTCTGAACGAATTCAAAACAACAGGATCAAGTGGATTGTTTACAACCAATTTAATAGATAATGCCTGAATTATACAGGGTGTCCCATAAGTCCGGCATCATAGGAAAAATAATAAAAAAGGCAAAACAAAAGCTTTTTATTTACAGAACGTGCTCAATATGTCCACCATTGTTTTCAATACACAAATTCAGACGTGATACCCAGTCAGCAAGCACACGGTGAATGATGTCAGGAGTAATGGTGTTACATGCCCCAATAATGCGCTGCCGCAAATGTTCAACACTCCTAATTTTCTCTGCGTATACCAGCGCTTTCAAGTGGCCCCAGAGATAAAAATCTAGTGGCGTGAGATCCGGGCTTCTAGCTGGCCATTCCACAGGCCCTCGACGTCTTATCCAATGACCAGGAAATTGTTGGTACAGGTATTCCCTTACTTGGGTGCTGTAATGTGCAGGAGCGCCGTCTTGCTGGAACCATGTTGGGAAATTTCCTTTTTCGTTCAAGACACTGGGAAATGCTTCTTCCTTGAGCATACGTAGGTAGGTGCCTCCAGTGACATGTTTATCGAAAAAGAGTGGGCCTATGATGCGATCCTTCCAAATACCACACCATACCATCACCCGAGATGCACCTTGTTCCTTTGAAGAGGTATACCAGTGAGGGTTGTTTTGAGACCAGTAGCGGGTGTTCTGTCGATTTACCTCACCATTTCCACAAAAAACAGCCTCGTCACTGAACAGAATGGTGGACGGGAAATTGGCATCCCGAGCATATTGTTCCGTAGCCCATTCACAAAATTCCATCCGCCGGTCGGGATCATCTTCGCTTAATTTCTGTAGGATCTGAAGTTTATATGGATGCCATTTGTGAGCCTGAAGAATGCGATGGATGCTACTTTTCGACACTCCTGTCTCGGCGGACAATCGCCGAAGAGACTTATTGGAACTTCTGTTAAAATGAGCCAGGATAGCAGTCGCTGTATCATCGTCAGTGGACCTCCTTGAAGGTCCACTGCGTGGTTTATCTTCTATGGATCCTGTTTCCTAAACTTTGCAACAAGTCTGCTAACACAACTCTGTGTTATTGGCTCGCGGTCTGGATGCAGTCTGTTAAATTCAGCAGCGGCCTCTCTTTGACTCCGATTTCCTATGAGTAGAATTATCTGGATTCGTTCTTCCTTGCTCACAGACATTATGGCCTGTAGAAAGAGAAAAATATGAATTATGGTTTGTAGAAATAGAAAAATATGAATTTCCCCTATGATGCCGGACTTATGGGACACCCTGTATATACAGGGTGTTCCGTAAGTCTGGACCCATAGGGAAAAATAATAAAATTACAAAATAGTCCAAAAATTTATTACATAATCTGTTCAAAGTGTCCGCCGTTGTGTCGCACACATAGTTGAAGACGCAATTTCCACTGCGACAGCACTTTCTGAATCACAGTCGCAGAAATTTCTTGACACGCCTCCACAATGCGTACTTTAAGGTGGAAAATGTTCTGAAGTTTGACCTCGTACACTTTGGCTTTCAAGTGGCCCCACAAATAAAAATCATAATAAAAAATGATAAAAAAATAATAATAATAAAATAATAATAACAATAAAAAAATATATTATAAATCCCTATGGGTCCAGACTTACGGGACACCCTGTAGGTCACAAAAAAATAAAAATTTATTTTTATTTATTTTTTTGTGACATATATAATTCAGGCATTATCTATAAAGTTGGTTGTAAACAATCCACTTGATCCTGTTGTTATATATAGATCAAAAAAATAAAAAAATAAAAATATTTTTATTTATTTTTTTTTTTATGACCTATGTATAATTCAGGCATTATCTATAAAATTGTTTGTAAACAATCCACTTGATCCTGTTGTTTTGAATTCGTTCAGAACGGATTTAGACAAGAAGGGCAAAATGCTAAAATTGGTAGTTTTTCCTTACAAATTTGTATGCTCCTCCCACAATTTTTATTTCTATATATATATATATATATATATATAATTTTTTATTTTTTGTAACATATATAGTCTCGAACTCTTTATCAGAACGGATTTAGACAAGAAGGGCAAAATGCTAAATTGGTAGTTTTTCCTTACAAATTTGTATGCTCCTCCCACAATTTTTATTTCTATATATATATATATATATATAATTTTTTATTTTTTGTAACCTATATATAGTCTCGAACTCTTTATTTACTTAGTGTTCCTGAAATGTCATTAGACGAAAGCGCTTGAGCACCATTCTGTTTTCTTACCTTCGTGATTCTTTTCATCATATATATATATATATATATATATATATATATGTTAACCCTCCGTCTATGGCCTTGGGTGGTTCGAGGTTGACGGGGTTTTGGTTAGGTGGCAGCAACAGATTTCTCACTCTGGGGTAGCTGGTACCGTGTAGGGGAATCGCAGTAGTTTCTTTTATACTACACTCCGATTTCTTATTGTAGCGGATCGGAGGATTCCATGAAAAAACTTACTAAATTATCTGACGGTTCCCCGATTCTTTTTGTAGCGTATCGGAGAAGTTGGAAAGGCAAAACTGGTCTCAGACTTAAGACTGACTGATTTCTAACTTTACTCTTTCTTGAAAATGCTGTGTCATTTTAACAACAATACTCTTGGAGAATACGGACTCAACGTGAAGTAAAAATATCTTACTGACTTTTACTGCTGGTAGATATTACAGGTAATGCTTTCAGCCGCTCGGTCAGATGAGACAAAACAGAATAATAATTTGGAAGATTGCAATGGTTTATATGTTTTAAATTGGTGACGTCATTATTATTTAATGTTGACCCGTATTTTTTATTCTCATTCGGCTGAATTATTTTGCAAAATATTTGATGGTGAAGGCAAATTTTTGCTGTAACAACATATTGACAGAAAAGCAAGATATTTGAAGATGAAGACACATTTTTCTCTTAAACGGTATATTGACAGATCTGATGTTATTATGATTTGTCGAGTCAACTAAAAATGGAAATTGAAATATGCATTTTATTATGAACCAAAATTAAGGTCATATCTTTCGGTAAGATATGACTTCATCTTTTACAACTAAGAGAGCATAATATATAAAACAAAATTAACATTGGAAAACTTAACAAGATTATGTGATTAAATGAGAAAAATAATTAGGTAATCACAAAAGAAATGAGTCATGAAATATGAGAAGATATTGAACAGGAAATTACTTTGGCAAAAATTAAATGATGAAACGGAAAAAAATTAAAAACTAATTTATTCTCCAGGCTCCGCATTAATATTATGTACAGTAACATGTCATGCGAATTTGGACCTTATATGCAAAATTGAATGTTAATTTTTACACACACACACACACATATATATATATATATATATATATGCACTAGAATCACAAAATAACACGTGCTTATATATATATATATATATATATATATATATATATATATGGGGGGGGAGAATAATAAAGTGAAATCTGAAGTTATTTTCAACCTTTTTTAATTTAAGATTCTACGTTTCGGCAGTAACAACATCTTGCCTTGTCAAGAATGAAATTTAGAATTGTAACTTACAGTAAGGAGAAAAATGAAATCAGACCTTCTGTAAGATTTCATTTATTTTTTATATACGAGCTTGTGTATTTGCTTTATAAGTTAGTTTTTATATAAGCCTTAAAAATATGAACTTTACCCTCATTTGGACAGTTCGTCCAAATGAGGGTAAAGTTCATATTTTTAAGGCTTATATTTGTTAGAAGAAATTGCTGAGAATTTCTTGATCTGGATGAGTTGTCATCCATTTAGTTAAAAAACAAAACAAAACAAAAACTAAGACTTTTTAAAAAAAATACTTTCGGAAATGCTTATCAGTTCAAGAAGTGCTTTTACCTTTTAATGAAGAAGTGGTTGGGAGAGACGTTGCCGCCACTTCACATTAAATGTGACATTGATTTATTAACAATTAAAATCCACTTATTGTGAATATCCAATTCACGTTTATATCCCGGGCGACATTTATGGATGTACGATATGGTCACGACGTTTATTTACGATTCGTTACGATTTGTGACTATCTTTTAGTAGATTCATTAACTGTTATTGACAATTTCATTATCTGCCGCTTTGTATCTGGGAGTCTTTTGGCTTCGCGCATGCGTGAGCAATTCGCGTACAGATGCAGATTTAATTTCATTGTTGTGGCAATCCAAATTCTACTTTATTTGTGCTAATGAATATGTATATAAATAAATAAACTACTAATATTGAAGAAGCTAATTTATAGGTTTCCACTCATGACGTCATTGCATACATTACAATATATCATAAGCATAAAATTCTCTCTCTCTGAGGTCAGGCTTGTTGCTCCTCTTTAGTTGCCCTAGTGAAGTAGAGAGTTCGTTTCTTGCGTTTTTCACGTCACAACCACGTACTCCCGGCTCATCTGGAATTGTCATGAACCAAGTGTCTAGTTTTCTTTTAAAGATTTCCACCACTACACCAGTCGTGTTCTTTTCCTTGGGCAGTTGGTTGAACAGTCTTGGCCCTCTCACAACAACGCTATTTTCCGTCAGGGTTGAGGATGTTCCCTGCCAAGCCTTTAGTTTAGGAACACGGCAGTCTTCCTTTCCTACTTTTACTGTTTTTTGAGTGGTTATAGGGACTAGTTCCTCTATTATTTTCCAAGTCTAAATAGTAGTGTCCCTCTCTTCTCTTTTCAGGGAATATAAATTTAGTTCACGTAACCTCTCCCAGTAAGTTTGTTCTTTGCATCCACTGATCTTGGCTGTGAAGCTTCTCTGAATCCTTTCAAGTTGACTAATGTCTTCCTTTTCATTTGGGGATATTAATATTGAGCAATACTCCAACTTCGGTATGATCAGTGTTTTCAACAATGGAATGAATATATACCTGTCCTTTCTTTTAAAGGTTCTCAGTATCAGTCCAGTTATTCTTTTTGCTCTGCTTACTGCTATCTTATTTTGTGTTTCAAATTTCGCGTCATCAGTCATTACAGCTCAAAAAACATTTGCCTTAGAGTTTCTCTGAATTTCCTGTCCATTTGGGGTATAGTATTTCTTGGATTTTAGTTCGTACCTTACTAGTTGAAATTTCTCAGTGTTAAATTTCATATTATTGCCTTCAGACTAATTGTAGATTCTGTTCATGTCTGTTTGTGGAGATTCTGTATCATCTGCATTTCTTATTTTTCAACCAATATTTGTGTAGCAAAGGATGTTACCGTGTTGTCATTGGTAACGTCATCATCTATATCAGTTAGCATGATTATGAAGAGTAACGGAGCTAATACTGTTCCTTGTGGTACTGAGCTACGGACTTCTGACTCTGAAGATATTCCATGGAATGTAACGACTTGCTGCCGCTCACTAAGGGAATTGTATATAATTTTTTTTACTTTTCCTGTTATTCCCATATAGTTGAGTTTATGTGTTATGATTCCATGGGTACACTCGGACCCGCTAATTCGACACATTTGGGGCTCTACCTTGTCGAAATACCTGAAGAGTCCGAATTATGACGAAGTTCCGAAATTTGTTGGATATTTCGACATTTTCTCAAAATATAGGGGTTTTCCCGGCGACTTCAGTGCGTAATTCGACTATGAAGAAAATGCAAACAAGTTTCGGAAGCTTGGTGAAATAACGGAGTTATTTTGTCGAGCAAGATGTTTACACACCTTGTTTTGAGGAAGCCCGATCGCAGCATCTCTAGACTAGCTGCTTAAAGATAATCTTTACGTATGCTGAAAAGTAGTTAGATAACGGGAAATTTATTTTTTTAACAATAAATACACACGGTATTTGTTCAGCTAGCCCACAAATAATTATATTACAATACAGCAATCCTCCGATACATACGAATTCGTTAATGTGCGGAAAAAAATTCATTTTTTTAGTTCTCAAAAAAATTAAGAAAATTAAAAAATAGTCAAAAATGCGACGCGTACACTCCTAAACAGACTAAAATCATCCCCAACTTACATAAAATTTAAGGGTGTACAGTCTCGTACTAAAGTACGTACTGTACAGTATGTATATGTATGTACGTACGTAGTATACTAACCTAAAGAACAACAATGTCAACACTTTTGGGATCCTCGTCTTCCTCCTCTTGATTATTGAAAATAATGTCTATATCACAGCCACCATCCTCCAGTCTTATTTCAGCTTCTGGTTATTTACCTTTTAAATAAGCACTATATGTTTTAAAGACGAGACTGGTTAATTTTAACCAACTTCCTTCATCGAGACTTCTTTAAATTACGATCCATATTTAGTACGTACTTTCTTCTTTAATAATACATTCTTCTCCAGGCATGTCTGTTTGTTTACGTTACACACTTTGCGCTTTATCCATTGTTTCTCGTATCAAAAAATACCAAATACGAGAAGCACAATGAATAAGCGCAAAGCGTATAAGCTCGTGGACTAGCGATCAATCAGAACGTTTGTTGTCATTTATACAATAGTAATATCTTGTTGTTTATTTTATTTATAGATCTATTTGCTACAGATTTATGTACGTATTATGTAACGATTTTAATTTGTACTGTACTTTCTACGATACAATTTCGCGAAATACTGTAGTCGCGAAATCGTAGCTTACTCGTACGTATCCCCATCCTCATTGATACCATGTATTATAGTATTCGATATGTACGAAATTCGATGTGTATGAATTTCTCATACACGCATCCTTCGTACAATCGAGGGATTGCTATACTAGATAAAAATTATCGTGACCTATTTTTTGCCATGCGTATTGTCACCCTTACCTTAAATTTACCTTAAAGCGCTTCTGCCTCAAGGGTGCGCTGCTCCCACGAAGTCCACTCAGCGCCTCCTGAGGCGAGGCCACGACGGGGTCGCCACCCTTCTTTTCTCTCGCTCCTGCCATACGATTTGGTCCCCTATTGAATTTGTGGGGGCTGGTCTGGCAGAGGAATACCCTGACACTGTGGGTTGGTCGGGTATGTTGGCTAAAAACATGTCCAAGTGTTTTTTAAAAGTATCTACTGGGACTGCACTTATATCTCTAAGGTACTGAGGCAAGGAGTTAAACAGGCGAGAACCCTGCCTAGAGATACTATTATATTGAAGGGTTTGAATCCTTCTCAGACTGTTTGGTGGGAGGTGATATTTTTTACACATTCTGCCAGTTCTTGTTAAGGTGGGCACAATTGGTTCAGTATTGGGGGCAACTAAAAGCCCTTCTAGAATTTTCCAGGTGTAGATTAGGATGTATCTCTCAAACCTTCTCTCTATGGAATAAAGGTTGAGGCCTCTAAGCCTATCCCAATAGTTTAATTTGTTTTTACTCACCTGTTGCCCATCAGGTTGTTTAATGTACGAGGTAAAGGTTCTTTGTAGGCCCTCAATTTTTTGCAATTCATTCTGTTTGTGGGGAAACCATAATTGAGAGCAGTAGTCAATGCGTGGAAGGACAAGTGATTTCCACAGGGTAAGCATGGTCATACTGTCCCTAGTTCTGAATGTCCTCAGTATATATCCTATTAGTTGTTTGCATGATGAGGTTACTTTGTCAATGTGCCTGTTGAATGTTGCATCTTCAGATAATATAATCCCTAGATCCCTGACATGATCAGTTTGTGCAATATCTTTTCCTGTGGGTCCAGTGTAGTTGAATTGTTCTTTCAGGTATTTATTTGGTCCATACTTAATTAGTTCAAATTTGTCTTCATTGAAGGCCATATTGTTTGCATCTGCCCATGCATATATAGTTTGTAGATCTTTTTGTAGCTCTACACAGTCTTCTTTTTCTGTAATTGGTCTTAGTATTCTGGTATCATCTGCGAATGACAGGAGAGAGCTTCCTAGGTTACAGTTTATATTGTTTAGCATTATAATGAATAGAATTGGTCCTAGTACTGTGCCTTGCGGCACTCCACTAATCACTTCTTTTTCTATAGATCTTGCTCCATTCTACCAATAATGTACAAAGCGTAACCGTAAGCTTAAACTTCCATAAATCTTGGGGAAAATGTTTTTTTTTAGCACAAAATACAAATGGTAGATGGGTGCCTGGAGTGCAGGTTTGATCGTGTGTACAGTTCAGGTGTACTACGTGGTGATTGCTGTGTAATTTGACTATTTTTAGGTGTAATTTGACTATTTTTAGGTGTAATTCGACTATTTTCACCAAATCTTCCGAAATTTGCCTTATATTTCGACACACACAAAAAACAGCCAATTATCGCGATAGCCGAAATACCGAGTGTCGATTTAGCGGGGTCCGAGTGTATGTATATATCACACCATAGTTTTTATTGCTTTCGAGAGCATCAGTGTTATAGATAGTGTTCTCTTAGTTGTGATAGGCACGATCTTCCTGACCGGAATCCATACTGTTACCATTTAATTTTTTCCGAGTCTCCATAAATTCATAGTTTTTTCTCTATTTTTTCAAATATTTTGGTACATGAGATGTCAGCGACACTGGTCCTTAGTTTATATATATATATATATATATATATATATATATTACAGGGCTATTCAAAATGATTCATCCGATTTCAACTGAAAATACTTCCGTACCTATCAACCGTGCATCAACTGGGCATACACCACATGAAAGAGGAAATCTCCGAGTTTTACAAGATCACCGCAAGAGGGCTCCAAAGTCACGCCGTGGCCTAGCCTAGCAACAAACAGTCAGTGTGAAAATGGCGTCCGCACAGCAGAAGGCGTTTTGTGTGTTGCAGTTTTGGTGCTCCACAGCTGGCCCCCTAGGTCGCCGGATCTTACACCGTGCGACTTCTTCCTTTGGGGGTACGTTAAGGATACTGTGTACGTGCCACCGTTGCCCACATCTTTGGATGAGCTCCGAACTCGCATTGTTACTGCCGTAGAGTCAGTGACAACGGACATGCTGGAGCGAGTATGGGAGGAATTCGACTACCGTGTCGACGTTGCTCGTGTAACTAGGGGAAGTCACATAGAGCATTTATGAAGTGAGAGACAAAATTTGGACAGTTTTTCTTTTGGTTGATGTATCACAAATCACACTGTATTTGTAACATTAAAAAATATTCTCATTTGAAATCAGGTGAATCATTTTGAATAGCCCTGTATATATATATATATATATAGAAATGAAATGAATTGGAATGCCAGAAGCCAAATGGAATTAAGTGTCTCGACGATCGAACTTCCCGCAATGAAATACTGTAATTTTTTCCATACTAAATTTTACGCAAACATACTGTAGACTACAATTTTCACGTACTTCAACGGATTAAATTGTTACGTTATGTTCATTTGGGTCACATTATTTTGGGTTGGGTTGAGATGGAGTGCGAGTAAATTTTTCCGTTCTTTTACGCTTTGATGTCCGCAGCATCGGACATCAAATAAATAATTTTCTGAATTTAATGGGAACTTTTATTTCCCTCTCACGCTCTTAATTCATTTTCAATATTTATGAAATTTTTTACTTCAGGATTTTTCACAATAAAATACCGAAGCAATTTTCTCATTGGTTTTCTTCCATTTGTTAAAATTCTATTGTTACAAAATGAGAAATAGGATGGTGTGACGATATCAATACATTACCGCTTCGTTTGAGTTTTGTTTAACCATGTTCGGACTGGTTAGAAAATGAAAAAGGATTCATTGAAGTTAAGTTTTGTTTACACACACACACACACACACACACATATATATATATATATATATATATAGTAAAAAAAAAATATTGGATTTAAGATATATTAAATTTTAAAAAATAAATCGAAAAAGTGTATATATATCGTTTCAAGCAATTTTCTGGGGTAAAATATATTAATTTGTAAATCTACAATTCCTTGGCGCTTTTCGCTCCGATGGTTAGGCCCCTTTTACGCGTGGTTGTAAAGAATTAACGAAGCCACAAATAGGAAGGATAAATTCGCCGTAAAAAAAGAGTAAGAACAAATGTTCGTAATCCCTTTTAAAAGTTCAAGAATCAAAATTAGTTTTAACGAAAGAGTTTGTTAATATTTTCTGAAATGGTTTCCAAAATGAAAGTGAAACTCTTACGCATCCATTCACGGTGTCTTACAGTAACGGGATAAAATATATCTTCCGTATCATCATTCGTGGATATTGGTTGTTCGTCTTTTAAAAAAAACAAAAATCTTTTTTCATTAACTAATGTCATCCATCACTCGTATAATTACTTAAAGATATTGGAAGAAAATACTAGTTTTCTCGTTGCTTTTGGAGTTTATAGATTTTAGCTTAAATTTGTTTGTTAGGGTAAAAGAGAGTCGAAAAGCAAGATTTGTCGAAGTTAAAACAAAAGAAGTAAATTGGCCCAAAAGAAATACTGTTCGGAGTATATTTAATGGTCTGTCAGGAAGATTTCTCTTAATATATTTACATCAACGGATATCGGTTTTCTCGCGTATGCAAACGTCGCTTATTAATACTAATAGGCACGGGCTTTGATGTATATACACGTGAGGTTAGATTATAGGGGAGTTGAGTTAGTTTAACTCCCAGTTTTCGGTTTTGCTACGAGGAGTACGTTTACAAATTCAGAAACAGTTTAACAAATTGTTTTGAATGGAACGATTACAATTGTAATCATCAATTCTTACATTGAGATTTCGTTCAACCATCTTTCCTTTTTCAAATTATAGAATCGGACCTATACTTATTTTATCGACAAACCTATAAACCTAATCTAACCTAACCTAACCAGTGTTGGCAATAAAACCCTTTTTCTTTTTTTAAATACCCAGCCAACTGGATTGTTTTCGGATTTTCTTTTTAAACCCGCATAAAAATGGGGAAAACCGTTGTTTTTTTAAGTGTTATTTTAAAATAATTAAACCACCTATTTTTTGTACAAGCTAAATTATGATTATGTAGGATGGTTATGCATCTAATAAGATGGAAGTTAAAGCAGTTATTAGAGTCATGGTTTAAGGGAAAGGGTAGTACTGTACATTAGTCTTCATTATCACTCCTCATATCTTAATTGCCCAATTTGAAAGTGCTTCACGGGCAGTGGCAGTGGCGGATTATCACTGAGGCTATTGAGGCTGAAGCCTCAGGCTCCCATGCTTGAGGGGCCCCCCAATCAACTGAGTTTCGATGATATAATTCGAGATTTCGCAAACTTCTTTGATTAAATATGACAGAGTACACAAACTGACAAATTCCCTGTTTTATTTTATGTTTTATAGGCCCTAAAGTTTGTTTAATACTGTTTGGTTTTGGCAAACGGCAAAATACACTGTGTTAAGGTTCTTTTAAGTTTGTTTCTCAATTAGTCTGAGCACCGTACATATAATTCGTGTAAATGTACTATGTACTGTGCATGTACACGTATTGTTAATAAAAAGCTATAGAAAATGACCCCCATATTCTTTATTTCCCATGGGCCCCGAGGTGTCTTAATCCGCCTCTGTTCACAGGGGATCATCCCCGATACCTTAGCTCTGTGGCCCTAACCCATAAACTACATCACACACACAGGCGTCTGCCTCCTCTCATTGCCTATCAAATGATATTTTATCAATGGTATATGGTATTGTATGTACAGGGTGTAACAAAAGTCTGTTCTCATAGGGAAATCTTTTCCGATATTTTATTTAGCGACGAGGCTTGTTTTCATTTAAATAGAACAGTGAAATGCCACAATCATCGTTACTGGAGCGACGAGCATCTGGATTAATTGATAAGTTGATTGTATTGTTTGTAATGTATAGTTAAAACTATTTTCTCGTTCTATTCTGTTATATCTTATTTTCCTATGAGAATGGACTTTTGTTACACCCTGTTTTATCACTGATGTTGTCATTATTTTTATCATAATATTTCTGCCAAAATTAAAATCCTTTGTTCACTGAAATACTATCTAGTTAATAATGATAAATTTAGCTTAAAATTAAATATAACTTCAATGTTGTAATAGTGCTAATACCGTACTCAGCTAAAAGTCAACTTTGTTGTCACTTTCCCTCATCTGATTTCTGTACCGGTAATTAAATTTGGTAAAATTGAATCCCAGAAATAATACCCCAAAATATACGAAAATGCACCAAAATACACAATGATAACCCAATACTGGTCATTATTATTATTATTATTATTATTATTATTATTATTATTATTATTATACTATATATGTATGAGTAACCATGGAATGTTAACCCACTCTTTCACTCTCAGTGAAGAGAGGATTTTAATTTTGGCAGAAATATTATGATAAAAATAATATATGAAAAACCCCCAACTAATGTGGGCAAAATGCAGTACTGGGTTTTCTTCAAGTGGTTTAAAAAAAAACCCGGCTGGGCAAAAGCGGGTTATCCACTTTGGTGGCAACCCTGAACCTAACATGATCTAACCTAATTAATTTAACATAACATAACCTAAATTAATTTAATATAACCCAAAGAAGATTTGTTGATAAAATGTCCGGTGCTTGATGGAATCAGTCTTTCAACTAGGGCCCAAGCATCACTTTCTCGGGCCCGGTACACTATCACATGCCGGGCCCCCTTGCCTCTGACTCTTGCCCCTAGTTTCAGACACATCAGCCATGCATATTTTTGCATATTTTTTTAAATAATTGCATTACACCCAGATCAGATCAGAATTAATAGACTCATCATTGAAAAAAAGGTTAAAAACATTTTCTTAATTGGGCCCTGATGGGCCTCTTGGCTGTCCGTGCCCAAGTAAACTTTACCCTTTTTACCCCCAATGCTTCCGCTCAGCCTTCAACTATTAATCGTGCAAGACTTTCCACACTGGAAAAAATCTTTTGAACAACTGTTGACATTTTCCTTCATAAGTATTCATAGCTATTACGAGGCATTCTACTACAGCGACGCAGCGTCATCCAACAATAGATATTTGAATTTGCATTTTCAACTTTTTAAAGGACTGCTGAGGTGTAGAGGAACAAGGTCGACCTGAATAATGTCGATTTGCATAATGAAGATGACACCAAAAATTCTAAACAACTTCGAAAAGCAACTTTCTTAGTTGGAATTTATGCGGGTCAATTTATTTTATAAGTATAAAGTTAGTTTAAATTAGATTAGGTTAGATTCGGTTTCATAAAGTTAGATTACATTACGCTCAGTTAAATTGAGTTAACTTAGTCATTTGCATTTCAAATCCGAAAAAATAATTTTCATTTGAATCTTAAAAGCATAAACTGTATTAAGGTCGAATTGGATAAGGGCGAACGTTAGAATTTACGAGATTCGATTTCGTTGATGTAATCTGCTGTTGATGAAAGCGAGTCATCGCTAGTGAAAAAAAATTGTGAATTTAGTGCATAATTTGTTTTAAAATTAAATACTGGCTTTACTAAGTGGCGCAGTGCTATATATACAGGGAATTACTCCAGTTTACCATAAAACTGTTTTTCCATTTTCTTTAATCTGTGTTCACAGATAGTAGTAGTAAGGCGACAGTAAACTCCGCCCACTATTGCAATGAGAACTGCAAGACGGTTTTCTTAAAAGAAAACGGGATTAGTCTTAAACCATGTATTAATTAAATAACCTTTTAGTATTTGAAATGAAGATTGAAATTATAGGTTTTGAATGTTAATTTAGTGGTGAATGAGTTTGCCAGGTTTTAAATATCAAAATACGGAACAGCTTCGGGTTGGACCGTGAAACTTTTGTAAGCACTCAATTTGTCCATACTCTACGAGTTTACATACATATTTTCGCCTCTTCACATCAAAAAGTGCCAATACTGTCACCATGCAATAATTTTTCTTACACGAGCAGTTAAATTTTAAAGTTATCTGGAGTTCACTTATCACTGCGTCCCGTCTACGCTTGATACCAGACGCCTGGTCTGAAATTAATGATAAGTACTAGAAGCGGGAGTTAGCTCCATAGAGGGGAATTTATTTAACGCAAGTCCGCCCATTGGACTTAAAAAATGTTTTGCTGGTGTCTTTGCCTGCGGACAAGTATTATTTTTCATTATCATAACATTACCCACATAAAAGATATTTTATCTGACAAGATTATTCTTCTCCATAAGGTCCTTAATGGACAGGTTTTAGGGATGTTGATTTTTTGACAATTTTGTGATGTCGGAAAAAAGAAGAAAAGAGTGTACTTGCATCGGCTCGTTAATAATTGTAGTCAGTGAAGAGGATCAGTAATTGACACGGCGCTTAGGTCAGACGAACGCGGCCTATTTGTTCTAAAGTCTGGATTTTTATTAACCCGCACTATCGGGAGATGAACAGTGGTGTAGTGCTAAATAAAGAAGTGAGGGAACGCATTTTGAAAGTGTTACTCAGATGCAGGGGGGACAATGGCGAGCGCGGCGAGCCCATACAGCTGGGGGTCCGGGGGCACTGTAAGCCCCCCAAGAAATCTTTTGAAATCTGACCAATTTCAGAGATATTTTGAGGTCATACGCACTGGATATTAGGATATATTCCAAGGTTGAAGATGCAGTATTTCCAATGTCATTAGATATACGACATCCAGTACGATCAATAAAAATAGCTAACAACTGGAATGATTAACTAAAAAAAAGTTAACAACTGGTCCGCCGTGATGACTGTTTCAGCAGATCTTTATAGGCTAGCATTGCCTCAGTCGAAGCTAAAAGAAATGAAACAGTTAATGATTCTTTCTCATATTTCTTCTAGGGGTGGGAATTAAAATTTCATGACGTTAGAGATTTGTAAGTTCGGATTTATTTGAAATAGTGAGGGAACGCCGTTCCGTCTACCAAAAAAGTAAGGGAACGCCGTTCCGTCTACCAAAAAAAGTAAGGGAACGCCGTTCCCACGCGTTCCCACAGCACTACACCACTGGAGATGAACCCCGACCTCAGTGTCTTCACTTCGCTTAAAGGGAAACAGTGTTACCCTCTGAACTACAGGCGCTGTCTCACTGATGCGGTGCTCTCGACTAAAAATGCTAATAATTTATATTCTTGTACAGCATGTTACCAAGTTATACAAAATGATCGAAAAGTCACTGCTTGTGCGTACATACATACCTACAAACATACATACATAAGTAGCGTGGCACACACTCACTTTTCGATCACCCTGTATGTATTGGGTTACTATATGTCCGTATCTGTGAACCCATCAATATGACGACGCACAAAAGTTTTCACGTAGATTTACTAAAAATAAGACATTAAATTATGGTTTTCGACAAACCTGAAGTTATCGAAAACGTAACGCATTATTTTCGCTAATCACTCGTGGAATACATAAACGTGTCCAGTAAAAGTGACAAATTCAAAGTTAGTCCATTTGACAAGTTTTCAGTTTCCTTCAGAATTAAACAAAATAAACGGAAGCGAACAGCTCAACTTTCATGGAACATTATACTGTATATTTATATAAAGTTACACAGCAGACCCTCGTTATTTCGCGAGATTGGGACCGAGAATGACCGCGAAATATTGTTTTCGCGATATATCGTTCTATATACGTATTACAATATATATATAGAATTTCTATATATTATCGCAAAATAGTGTTTAGACCGTACAATATAAAAAAATAGAATTAATTTAGGGTACCGTGAAATAAAGAAAGCGAAATATCGGACCGTGAAATAAAGAGGGTCTACTGTATATTCGTATTTTGTTTAATAAATGAATCTATAAACTCATTGTGTTGATATCCGTTGCTCACCTCAAACACATTTACTGTAATGAGAGATCGCATCATATATATAATATATATCAGTTTGCTAGTAAATACCTTTTTAGATAGCCTATTTTGTTTAGATACTATCAAACTTGCAGCCCTTTCACGAAGCTGTAATTACCCGTTCGAACATCCAAGATGTCAGATATACTTTACTAAGTAATAAACAGTACTGGGAGTAACGCCGTTACTTATTTTGTAATGGTAACGCCGTTATTTTATTTACAGTATATTGTAACGAAATTGGTAACGCCGTTACTTTTCAATCCATTTTCAGTCATTATTCGTTACTCGTTACTTTCTTATATGGTCAACTTGGAAACGTATATGAATGAAAATGGCTTCGCACTAAACGTGCGCAAACGTGTTTGAACACAACACTCGTGACACTGAGTGATTCAACATGTGGACAGACTGTCCTTTAAAAAGGACATTTTTGAAAAATTTGTTTTTTTTGAAATGTAACAATGTCTTCCTGAAAGACATTTAACGATAGTTTTAAGATTTCTATTTTTTCTGATATGAATAATCCCATTAATCCTTTGGGCATTTTGTAATTTTTTATTCACGATTTATTTTAGTGTATTCTCTTTAATAATTTTCGTTCTTGTAATACTAAGTGCAAAGAGCAATTTTATTTTGCATTTTTAGTTTGTTACTTTAAGATCTATTGATAGCTATTAATATTATTTCAAATGGAAAATTGTCAAATTGTATCGCTTATTATTTAAGTATAAGTCTAAATTAGGTATTGTTTCATTGTATTATATCTGACCTTAATTAAATATTTGCTCGATATTCAGAAATTCTTTTATAATTGCGATGTAGATATATCATATTCTTATATTGAGAAATACTATATTTTCTAGTTTATTATAAAAGTAACGGTAACTTTAACGCATTACTTTTCCATAGAAGTAACTGTAGCGGTAATGACGTTACTTTCTATCGCGAGTAACGGTAACGCCGTTACTTTGAAAAAGTAATGCGCCCAACAGTGGTAATAAATATCACTTGTGTATTTTTACCACGTTTTTTAATCTTATTTTAAAAATCATGATTCGAGTTTTAAAATATTCTTTAAGACTCATTTTTATCGTCGTAAAACTCTTTATTATCGGTATTAAAACTTCGAAGTTCAAAGATTTCTACTCTTATTTTTGTTACGAATGAAAAATCGGACATTTTAAGAGCTGACTTTAGCAGATGGGACTAATTTTATTTTACTTTATAAATAGAATAGTCGTAACTCATTAAAAATAGATTTAAAACCATTCTTGTGATTCTGTTGTTAAATTTGACAATTTTAATATAATATATATGTATATATTAACCTTGGTTTTGCTTCCGTCCAAATTGTTTATTCTGACGAAGGTCACGCTTGTTGCTCCACCTTAGACGAACAGCTTAACGTGAATTCCGAGCCACGACCCATCACGGGTGGTCAGAAATTACAAAGTCCTCGCCAGGAAATGAACTCACGACCTCCCGATCAGCAACCTAGCGACTTAACCACTAGGCTACCCGAGTTACCCATTTATCTACCAACTATTTTTATTGTATGAAAAGATGAACAACTGAGTGAGCTGCGCGCCGTCTCCTGTCACTGGGAAATTATATACACACACACACACTATATACACATTATATATATTGCGTTAGACGTATCAAAACCTTTGAGAGAGTCTGGCACAAATTTTTAATTTCGAAACTGTCTTCCTTCGGTTTCTATCCTGTTTGTGCCTTCATCTCTGATTTCCTTTCTGGCCAATATATAGCTGCGGTTGTAGATGGCCACTGTTATTCTCTTAAAGCTACTAACAGTCAAAGATGGGCAGTAATGCGTTATATGTAACGGCGTTACGTTTGTAACGAGTAAGGGTAACAGAGGGAGAAAGTTTGAGATGTAACGAAATAACGGTAACGCAAGTTTTTAAATGTAACAACAATTTTTCATTACTCGTTACATCGTTACTTTCGTCAGAGAACGAATAACGACAATGAAAAACGTTAGTACTTATAGGAATGAGAGTTAAACTGCGTGACACATTTATGAAGACAGACGCGATGTCACTCTGTATGCTGACTATTCTAGCGTAAAGGCCAGTTTCGAATGTAACGATGTAACGGTAACGTACGTCCATTTTATTCATGTAACGAGTAACGGTAACGCAGCAGATTTAAATGTAACGATGTCCATCACTGTTAATAGTGGTATTCCTCAGGGCTCTCTCCTGTCACCCACTCTCTTCCTTTTATTTATCAATGATCAATGTCTCTATAAAGGGGTCTTGTTCGCCCCTGTATTGAATACGCTTTTCATAAGTGGGTTGGCTCAACCCACACAGCTCTACTTAACCGGGTGGAATCAAAGACTTTTCGTCTCGTCAATTCCTCGCCTCTTATTGACTGTCTTCAACCGCTTTCTCTTCGCCGCAATGTTGCCTCACTCTCTCTTTACTATCGTTATTATAACGGACACGGCTCTTCTGAATTCTCTAACTGCATGCTTCCTCCTTTAAGGAGAGCTTGCAGTACCAGACTTTCAACACATTCTCATCCTTTTTCTATCAAGCTCTCTAACGCAAAGGTTAATCGGTATTCTCAATCTTTCATCTGCTCAAACGGTCAGCTCTGGAACAACCTTCCTCACTCCATCTTTCCCCCTGTCTATGACCTCCATTCTTTTAAACGCAGTGTCCAGGTATCTCGAAAACTCTGGACCTTGATTTCGGCTCTTTTCTCCTTCTAAAGGTGGGTTGAGAGGGGAACATTTTTGCGAGCGTTTCTCCCTTGGCTCCTCCTTGCATAAAAAAATACGTATATATATATATATATATATATATATATATATATATATATATATATATATATAATTATGCGGGTTGCTTCTACAGAGCTTCAATTTAATATTTAGAGAAATCCAATGACAAGGAGAAATGTAAATGCCATGAAAAGTCTTCTTTAATGCGCAACGTTTCGAGCAATACGCTCATCTTCAGGCTGTTTAATAACAATGTGAAATTAAAATCAATATTGAATGAAAAACAAAACAGAAAATTTCTATAACCTATTCGTAAAGACAAATTTTAAAAGACTGAGAAAAGAGGGTTAAATTCTAAGTTATACAGATTTACATATAAAAATTAAGAAGTTATTTTTAAATACATGTAGTAAATGTGAAATTAATACACTGGAAAAATTACAATAGTACACTGGAACAATGGAGCTATCTACCTTACACAGCAGTATCCGAGGCGACTAATTTGAGCAGAGGAGACGGGAACGAAGATGGCGAGGGAGATGGGGAAGGAGGGATTATAAGGAATTGGGGAAGGAGGAGGGATCATAGCAAATTGAAGGGACGGACGATGAGTCAACATTCAGACTAGGGGACAATGCTTTAATGAAAAGGGATTCTAAAATTCTTAGTGAGTTGGGACAAGTATTACAACCAAGAATTTTAAAATTGTCTAAAGTGACATCAATTTTGCATTTGATGCTATGTTCACGTATGCGGAGGCTTCCTTAGTTTTTAAAATTTTACCTGTTCGGCCACTTATTCCCATATGCGAATAAAATCTAGCCCTGAGAGAGCGAACAGTGCTGCCGATGTAATTCCCAAGGAGACACCTGGGCAGGTAAATAAATATACAACACCGCTACGCAACGAGTCAGGGGTTCGATCCTTCGCTGAGAAAAAGCTACCTAAAGACGTTTTATTAATAAATATGATGCGGAAATCAGTATGATAAAAAAATTTCCTTAACAATTTTGTAAATTTAAGCTTAAATTCCTTATTCAAGGGACCCATTTCAGGTACCAAGAAATATTTTATATCCTTCGGCACTGTAATACATGGAAGTTGAGGGCTATAAACATTATTTAAGAAGGATCTAATTAGTTTGTCTACATATTGAACAGGAAAACTATTATTAGTAAAGTATGATCTTAGATTATTAAATTCATCATTAAGTAAGGTAAAATTAGAGGTCAAATTATATCCTCTGAACAGGAGAGTTTTAATACAAGACATCTTATAGTTGAAATCAGTAAAACTAAAAAAATTCATGCCCAAACCAGTGAAAGTGGGTTTCCTATAAACTGATGTAGTAATAGAATCACCGTTTTTCGAAATTAAAAGATCTAAGAAGGGGAGGGAGCCATTTTGCTCAGTTTCCATTGTATACGTTATATTGGGGTGCAAAGAATTTAGGAAGTTAAAGAATTGTTGCGCTTGTACCGCATTATCAAAGACTGCTATCGAATCATCAACGAAGCGTCGATAGAAAATTGGCTTGAGATGAGTGGGAGATTGTCTAAAAATTACACTTTCTAAATGAGTCATAAAAAAGTCAGCTGCTAACGGTCCGACTGGTGATCCCATCCCTACCCCATCAATTTGTTGGTAAACCTTATTGTTGAAAGTGAAATAGCATTGTTTGAAGACCAATTCTAAAAGTTCCTTCAAATGAGACAATGAAAAACCATGAAAATTATCAACTGAGCTAAAAACCCTATCTAAAATAATGGCAATAGTTTCAGATACAGGTACATTTGTGAAAAGTGACTTTACATCAAAACTGACAAAAAACTTTTTTGAATCGAAGTTTTTACCCAGGAGTTCTTTTTGGAATTCAAACGAGTTATTTATAGTGTAAACATTTTTCGCAAAGGGGGACAGGAGACGAACAACAAATTTTGCCAATTGAAAGGTGGGTAAGTTATACGAAGCTAAAATAGGACGGAGAGGTGTTCCAGCTTTATGGATTTTAGGCAGACAGTATAATTGAGCAAGATTAGCACCAGATGCGAACAACTGAGAGTAAGTATCATTTTTTATTATCTTTAAGGACTTTAGTCGTGACAGAAATCTATTAACCTGGTCTTCTAACCTTACAATGACTTTATTTACAGGTTCTAGAATTTGTTTGAATTTAGTAAGATCACTTAGGATTTCATTAGTTTTGTTTATGTAGTCCGATTTATTCAAAATAACCACTCGTTACCCTTGTCCTGGTCTAGTCACAACAATCTCCTGGTTCTTTGCCAAATTCTTAATACACTGCAAATCACTCTTCCTAAATGAAAGATTGAAATTTAGATTTCTAAGTTTAAGAAAAATTCTTGAGTTAATTTGAGAACTGACATTTTGAGATTGTTGAAATCCCCCACATGGGAACATTTTTCAAGCCATTGAAAAATTTTTCAAAGTAAAGAAAAAACGAGGGCTTATATATTTGAAACAACGGAAGCTTAAATTGCAAACCAATGACAGTAAAAACTTTTCCCGAGGGGAGTGTGTAACTAGAAAGATTCGAATTACCTTCTCTGATTGAAAAATTTGGTGAATTCATTCCCAAAGCCTTTAACTTACGTTCATGTGTTTCCAAGATGGTAGAGTGAAATTTTTCTAGTTCACGTTGTACAAGAGAATTATTAATAAATAGTCCAACAACTGTCACTTGGTTTGCAATTTAAGCTTCCGTTGTTTCAAATATATAAGCCCTCGTTTTTTCTTTACTTTGAAAAATTTTTCAATGGCTTGAAAAATGTTCCCCATGTGGGGGATTTCAACAATCTCAAATGTCAGTTCTCAAATTTAACTCAAGAATTTTTTCTTAAACTTAGAAATCTTAAATTTCAATCTTTCATATTTAGGAAGAGTGATTTGCAGTGTATTAAGAATTTGGCAAAGAACCAGGAGATTGTTGTGACTAGACCACAAGGGTAACGGAGTGGTTATTTTGAATAAATCGGACTACATAAACAAAACTAATGAAATCCTAAGTGATCTTACTAAATTCAAACAAATTCTAGAACCTGTAAATAAAGTCATTGTAAGGTTAGAAGACCAGGTTAATAGATTTCTGTCACGACTAAAGTCCTTAAAGATAATAAAAAATGATACTTACTCTCAGTTGTTCGCATCTGGTGCTAATCTTGCTCAATTATACTGTCTGCCTAAATCCATAAAGCTGGAACACCTCTCCGTCCTATTTTAGCTTCGTATAACTTACCCACCTTTCAATTGGCAAAATTTGTTGTTCGTCTCCTGTCCCCCTTTGCGAAAAATGTTTACACTATAAATACTCGTTTGAATTCCAAAAAGAACTCCTGGGTAAAAACTTCGATTCAAAAAAGTTTTTTGTCAGTTTTGATGTAAAGTCACTTTTCACAAATGTACCTGTATCTGAACTATTGCCATTATTTTAGATAGGGTTTTTAGCTCAGTGGATAATTTTCATGGTTTTTCATTGTCTCATTTGAAGGAACTTTTAGAATTGGTCTTCAAACAATGCTATTTCACTTTCAACAATAAGGTTTACCAACAAATTGATGGGGTAGGATGGGATCACCAGTCGGACCGCTAGCAGCTGACTTTTTTATGACTCATTTAGAAAGTGTAATTTTTAGACAATCTCCCACTCATCTCAAGCCAATTTTCTATCGACGCTTCGTTGATGATTCGATAGCAGTCTTTGATAATGCGGTACAAGCGCAACATTCTTTAACTTCCTAAATTCTTTGCACCCCAATATAACGTATACAATGGAAACTGAGCAAAATGGCTCCCTCCCCTTCTTAGATCTTTTAATTTCGAAAAACGGTGATTCTATTACTACATCAGTTTATAGGAAACCCACTTTCACTGGTTTGGGCATGAATTTTTTTAGTTTTACTGATTTCAACTATAAGATGTCTTGTTTAAAACTCTCCTGTTCAGAGGATATAATTTGACCTCTAATTTTACCTTACTTAATGATGAATTTAATAATCTAAGATCATACTTTACTAATAATAGTTTTCCTGTTCAATATGTAGACAAACTAATTAGATCCTTCTTAAATAATGTTTATAGCCCTCAACTTCCATGTATTACAGTGCCGAAGGATATAAAATATTTCTTGGTACCTGAAATGGTCCCTTGAATAAGGAATTTAAGCTTAAATTTACAAATTGTTAAGGAAATTTTTTTATCATACTGATTTCCGCATCATATTTATTAATAAAACGTCTTTAGGTAGCTTTTCTCAGCGAAGGATCGAACCCCTGACTCGTTGCGTAGCGGTGTTGTATATTTATTTACCTGCCCTAGGTGTCTCCTTGGGATTACATCGGCAGCACTGTTCGCTCTCTCAGGGCTAGATTTTATTCGCATATGGGAATAAGTGGCCGAACAGGTAAAATTTTAAAAACTAAGGAAGCCTCCAGCATACGTGAACATAGCATCAAATGCAAATTGATGTCACTTTAGACAATTTTAAAATTCTTGGTTGTAATACTTGTCCCAACTCACTAAATTTTAGAATCCCTTTTCATTAAAGCATTGTCCCCTAGTCTGAATGTTGACTCATCGTCCGTCCCTCTCAATCTGCTATGATCCCTCCTCCTTCCCCAATTCCTTATAATCCCTCCTTCCCCTATCTCCCTCGCCATCTTTCATTCCCGTCTCCTCTGCTCAAATTAGTCGGCCTCGGATACTGCTGTATAAGGTAGATAGCTCCATTGTTCCAGTGTACTATTGGTAATTTTTCCAGTGTATTAATTTCACATTTACTACATGTATTTAAAAATAACTTCTTAATTTTGATATGTAAATCTGTATAACTTAGAACTTAACCCTCTTTTCTCAGTCTTTTAAAATTTGTCTTTACGAATAGGTTATAGAAATTTCTGTTTGTTTTTCATTCAATATTGATTTTAATTTCACATTGTTATTAAACAGCCTGAAGATGAGCGTATTGCTCGAAACGTTGCGCAATAAAGAAGACTTTTCATGGCATTTACATTTCTCCTTGTCATTGGATTTCTACTAAATATTATATATATATATATATTGGTCACAAAAAGCCTTCGCAACTTCAAGAACATGTATTTCAGAAGCGAAGGAGTACCGAGATAAAAAAAAAATCATAATTTGAAGTTACAAATGTTTACTTTTGTGTTAATATAAACATTTCTATACACTCATAAAAATCTAGAAGTGCATGATATGCTCAATCCAGTCAATCCAGTGCCCTCTCTACCCTCGCACCCACTGCAATTTGGTGAGGAAGTTGTCCACCACAGCTGTGATTGTGTCTTGCTGGATTCGTCTCACTTCTCGCCGAATGTTAGCTTTGAGGGTGTCGAGATTCCTCGGTTTTGGGTTTTTGTACGCGTCATTCTTAAGATAACCCCAGAGGAAGAAGTCGCGCGGGTTCAGGTCGGGGCTGTGTGATGGCCATTCTCGCTCCGTGCGTCGCGATAGGATCCTGTCCTGCAGCTTCTCTCTCAGCCAGTCCAGCACCACGTTGGCTGTGTGAGGAGGAGCACCATCATGCATGAACCAGATATCGTTTTAATTGATATCATTACGTCTCTGAATTGTTCGCCTGTACTTCCTTCTGAGCATCTTAAGATAACGGGTAGCGTTGATGGTCACAGTCACCATTTTCATCTTAAAAAAAAATGGACTGATGATGCATCCATATTCTATAGCACACCACATGGTTAGCTTTTCCACACTGAGAGGACGCTCCTCAGTTTCATATGACTGCCCACAAGCCCATATTCGGAGATTTTGCTCGTTTACGTGGCCAGAAAGATAAAAATGGGCCTTATCCATGAACCGAATTCGCTGCATGATTCGTGGATTTTGGTCCACCAACTCTGACATTTTTTCTGCAAAATGCAGTCGAGCTGCTTTGTTTTGATCAGTTTGTGATTGAAGAACCTAAGTCTTATAGGGGTATAACTTTCGATATCTCTAGCACAATAGAAAGTTTCACAGAAATCCCGAAAGGAGGATGACCAAGAGTCAGAGAGATATACAAGAAGATCGTCAGTAGAGCGTCACTCGCGAAATCCATACTGACGATCTGAAAGAAGATTGTGAGAAGAGAGGTATTTAAGACTCTTATTAAGGATAGATTTAAAAACTTTACAAAGGCAAAACGTCAAAGCAATTGAACGATTGTTGGAGGATTTTGAGCGGTCGCCCTTCTTTGGGACAGGCTGAATAAAGGCGAACTTCTAGCAAGATGGAAAACCAGGTGAAAGACAAAGACGAGAGTTTGTCAAGGCAGTTTGTCAGCACTGAAGCACAGTTCTCGAGAACAACAGGAGGGACTCCATCAGGACCGTACGTCTTCCTAGAATTGAGCCCAGATAGGGCAGAAAAACTATCTTTGGAAGAGATTCTGATTTCAGACATAATTAAATCAGAGAGACGAGGAGATGGAGAAACGGCACCGGAATCGTCCAGTGTTGAATTGAAGGCTAAAGTTTGAGCGAAGAGTTCAGTTTCATTAGAAGAAATGGCAACTGAACCATCAGATTGGAAAAGAGGAGGAAAAGAAGTGAAGTTGTTGGAAAGGTTCTTGGATAGGTGCCAGAAAGAACTAGAAGAATTAGGATTAGATAATCACATTTTTGTCTGATGAAGGAATATACAGGGTGTACATAAAGTCAGGATCTATTTTGTGAAGCACTTGGAAATTATATGGAATTCAATCATAAAATGATAAGTGGTAACATTTATTAAATAATTAAGAGTAGGATTCGACGTGACGCCCATCAGTATCCCTGCACAGCTCAAATCGTTCCGCAGCATTTCTAAACACATTCTGGAGCATTTGCGGGGTTATGTTATCTGCAGCAGTTCGTGTACGTAAGTTTTCAAGACTCGTAATCTTCGTCTGATAGACGTGCGATTTGATAAAGCCCATGCAAAGAAATCTAAAGGGGTTAAATCTGGTGATCTCGCTGGCCAAGGTCTGTTGTTGCTTCCGCGTCCGATCCAGCGATTTGGAAAACGTCCATTTAGATAATCCTGAACAATTTTGGCATAGTGACAAGGAGCACCATCATGTTGATAGACGACGGGTAGGATTGCTAGTACCGTCGTCTATCAACATGATGGTGCTCCTTGTCACTATGCCAAAATTGTTCAGGATTATCTAAATGGACGTTTTCCAAATCGCTCGATCGGACGCGGAAGCAACAACAGACCTTGGCCAGCGAGATCACCAGATTTAACCCCTTTAGATTTCTTTGCATGGGGCTTTATCAAATCGCACGTCTATCAGACGAAGATTACGAGTCTTGAAAACTTACGTACACGTATACGAACTGCTGCAGATAACATAACCCCGCAAATGCTCCAGAATGTGTTTAGAAATGCTGCGGAACGATTTGAGCTGTGCAGGGATACTGATGGGCGTCACGTCGAATCCTACTCTTAATTATTTAATAAATGTTACCACTTTATCATTTTATGATTGAATTCCATTCCATATAATTTCCAAGTGCTTCACAAAAATAGATCCTGACTTTATGTACACCCTGTATATGTTAGATAAAAACGTAATAACCACACTTAATATTTCTTCAGTTAAAATCCGCATAGAAAATAAAATCAATTAAAAGGACTAACTCTTAACCTACAAAGGTTTTCTTCAGGTCCTAATTTAGAAATATTAAAAGTAAATGGAGCTAGAGAAGGAGATGAGTTCACGAAAGATCGAAGCCCAAAATGACCATAGAAGCCACAAGATGCAAATTAAGAAGTCGAGGTTATCCTCATTCTTCGTCTGAAATTTCCAAAAATTCTCTTGACATTTGGAGCATATCGAAAAACATGGAGGGGAATTGTTTTAGTCACACCAACCCTTGTTGGAGTTGGAGTTTACTGAACACTATTTTAATTTTCATCAACACTATTAACGAAAGTATTTTGGAAAGTCTTTTATAATGGTCAAATTGTCTACCATGCTCGAAAATGTAGCTATTTTCATTACCTGTTCCAATACTGCATTTATGTTGGTATAATCTCCTGTATAGGTTAGTAGTTTCTTGCATATGTTTCATTTCGCAGACTTTACAGGGTGTGGCATAAACTATGCCTCGTTCTATTTTATTTTTCGTAAGGTCTGGTTGACTAAATTCATGATAGTTTCTTTTTTTCTTCTTTTTGTAATCAGGTTAATATTATTTGGAATGATTTTTGTCGTTTTTATATCTCAACGCAACGTTTGTAACTTGAAAGGTAGTCGTTGATTTCATTTGTATACAGGTTTTAATTCACACACACACACACACACACACACACACACACACACACACACACAATATATATATATATACAGGGGTCCGAGAATTATCTGTACAATTTTTGGCTGTTATTAAAAGTCAACCATGAAGTGTAGAAATTCCAGTGTTGTCCCATTTTACAGAGAATCTCATTAAGTTTTTTCTGATACCAAGTTTTGACAAGTTTTTTAGAAATTCCAGTGTGTCCGAACATTATCTGTACAATTTCATCTTTTAATAAAATTCTTGATAACACACGTAAAATTCTTAAACAAGATTATTTAGAATCTGTATTTTCAAAGTTTCTTTTATTAAAGTAACGTTGTTACAAACATTCGATATGTGCACCATTAGTGATTCGCAAAACATCCAATCGATACTCTAAATGTTGCCATGTACGCTGCAGCATATCCACATCAATTCGCTCAATAGCAGCTGTGATTCTTGCTTTTAAATCATCAATGTCTGTCACCCGCGTACATTTCTAAAAAACTTGTCAAAACGTGGTATCAGAAAAAACTTAATGAGATTCTCTGTAAAATGGGACAACACTGGAATTTCTACACTTCATGGTTGACTTTTAATAACAGCCAAAAATTGTACAGATAATTCTCGGACACCCTGTATATATATTAAATGAGCTTTTTTTGTTCAATATACAATATTTCAACTGAGCGCACATTCCAAGATCTTTGATACAATTTCCTTGATAAATGTCCACTTTAGATTTCAACAAAATGGGGTCCATTATTTTGTTTTCACAAGAAAACGTTGTTTGTGGGATTAAATAAGAAATTTATTATATATTCCAAACATATGTCTTATTTGTTTTTCAATCAAGTTATTACTCTTTGCAACGTTTTATATCCTTGATTTAAGGTCTCGGTTTTTTTCCTTTTTTTACATATTATTTGGAAGAACGACCTCCAAACACGATCATTTCGGCATTTGGGGTGTTTCCACGCGCCATCCCTACCCTCCGCCTTATCCTAATAAAGGGGTTTTAATAGAGGAGACGAATAACTTTCATGGTTTGGTTCTTCTCTTTAAAGAGATATTAATATTTTTATTAAAATGTATTTATAGCCTGTTTCAAAAAAAAAATATATATATATATATATATATATATATATATATATATATATATATATTATGTAAAGAGTAAGATGAAGAAAATGTTGTAATAAAGACAAACCAAGCGAAACTTCTTGTTAGTCCTCCCCCATTCCACCCCTTTTTTCCTTTACTCCTCCAACGTACTCCTAAAAAATTATAAAGTTTCGTCAGAAGAGTAATATTTTCTCCCTTTTTTTTATATATAATTTTTCTCCAAACTTTCTCGTGGTCGATTTCACTTCTGAACTTCTTTGGCTTCCACTTTTATTACGTACGATGGTGAAATTTTCCTTTTTCAGACATAAATTTATTTAAATGAGGCTGAAGGAATCGCGGCTTTCCTTCCACGATACGAGCAACGAACGCAATAAGCGTATTACATCGAGAAGACGGTGTTTTAATAAAGGATGAATTAGTTATTAAAGGAGGAAACTCCCTGATATAGACGGACGTTTACCGCGTAGAAGGAATGGGCAAAGCTCTTCTTGGAAGAAAATCAGTCCCTTAATATGATAGTGACGTTAGATTGCGAACAACGAAATGATGTGCGGCAATCGCGATTTGTATTGAACAATAAATAAAGGCAAACACAAACATTTCCACGTCATGGTGCTCATATTTTCGCAGGCATTCAACAGCTACATTATTGATATTTCTATTTGCCTTATTAGTTAGTATTCAGCGAGTTTAATCGCCTCAGATAAACTGCTAACACTGTGATTGGCAAACTTGCGATACCGAATATTTTGATATATATATATATATATATATATATATATATATATATATATAGTATACGAGGGGCGGTCAGAAAATAAGTTTACACGGCGTATAATTTCGTAACTAAAGGACCTACATTAATTACACTGGGGAACAAATTTCAACCTTTTGTCTATTGAATTAGATTTGACAGTTAGTTCTAGGTAATTTGGGTGCGCTGAGCACGAATTTTTACTCGGTTTTGCTCTATCAGGTCCTGATTTTGCTCAACACCCCTCCTCTTTCGTCGTATTCATAAAAAGGTTTTTTCTCAATACTCGCTGTCTTTTTGCAGTTACACATTATGCAACTAGGTTTTTATCTAGGTATTTGTACCTATTGTTATGGTATTGTTGTATTATGTATATTTTTATATGTACACCCTAAAAATATTTTTAATTTTGTCATTTTTAACCCATTTTAATATTAGTAAATTAAGCTAAAAATATCATAGAATTCTAAAATTTTCTCGAGCGTTCCTGTTCTCTGTAGAGTATTCTAGAGGGACAACTAAAATATATAAAAGCGACTCGTTTCCAGAGTTAATCAGTCAATTCAATCAGTCAGTCAGTCAGTCAGTCAGTCAGTCAGTTGAGTTAGTTAATTAAGTTTGGGCATTAACATAATTTTGAATTGGCATATGATTTAGTGAGTAATTTTGTCATCGTGATTTAATATAGTTGATTTAATTAGACGTAATTTATATTGTACCTACTCATCCGTGTTTCTAGTTTAATTTCATAGATTGTAAGTACCTATTTCATAATAAGTACCTATTTAAACTAATTTTTGTGTTTATATTTCAGATTTTCTTAAATTTATATGAATTAAGGGCTTTAAATACCTTTACAAATTGACAGAACAATCAAGCAATATGTCATCAAGCACTAGAAAGTTCAAATGCAAAAACAACCCTGATTCCTTCTGTTATATATGTGGAAATTTTACACTTCCACATCAACGAGCAAATATAACTGACTTCGTAAAAGAGCTTACCTAGCTTATTTTGGCATAAAACTGGGGGACCAAGATAAATCGTGGGCTCCACATAAAGCCTGCACTATATGCATTGAAAGACTGCGACATTGGACGAAGGGTTCGGATTCAAAAATACCTTTTGGAGTTCCGATGGTAAGTTTATGATTTCATAAAACTACATAATTTAATCACTAGTATACTGTAACTTACCTAAATGTAATTGTAACTTAGGTACATAAACAAAAATTTACAGAAAATGTTTATAAGAATCTCAAATATTGCATAAGGTTGAAACACATAGAAATGTTAAATGTTTGCGTGATAACTTTTGATAAAATTCATAAAAACAAGTCTCTCGTCGCTTTTGTTAACGCTTTACAATTTTTTTTCCATATCAGGTGTGGCGAGAGCCTACTAACCACGAGACCGATTGCTACCTTTGCTTTGTCAAGACTTCGGGCTTCACTAAGAAAAATAAACATTGTATCGAGTACCCAAATTTCGACACCGCGATACGACCTGTGCTACATTCAAATGAGATCCCCATTCCAAAATTTAAGGGTCTGCCAACTCAAGAATTAGTTGAAGATGTTCCTGAAAATATTGTTATGCACTTTGAGGAGTCAGACACCGATTTTGACCCCCAGCGTATTTGAAAGTCAAAACGATCCGCAAAAGTTTAACCAGGCCGAGTTGAATGATCTTGTAAGGGATCTAAATTTGCCAAAAAAGGCTGCGGAAATTTTAGCTTCAAGACTTAAAGAGAAAAACTTGCTTACTTCAAACACATACATTTCATTTTACAGAAAAAGAGAGAAGAACTTGTTAAATATTTTAGAACAGAGGATAGTTTAGTATATTGCTGCGACATAGTTGGTTTGTTAAAGAAGATGGGGGTTGAGTCTTACGATGCAAATGATTGGCGCTTGTTTTTAGACAGTTCGAAAAGAAGTCTTAATGTGTGTTGTTGCATAATGGCAATCTATACGGCTCGATACCGATTGGGCACTCAACAAAATTAAAAGAAAAGTATGAACATATAGAAAAGGTTTTAATCTTATCAAATATAGGGAGCACGAGTGGATCATATGTGTTGACTTAAAAATGGTTAATTTTCTGCTAGGACAACAAGGAGGGTATACTAAATATCCCTGCTTCCTTTGCTTATGGGACAGCAGAGCCAAGGAAGAACATTATTTCAAACAAATCTGGCCAGCACGAACATCACTTACTGTCGGAGAAAAAAACGTAATTAATCCACCTTTAGTGAGCAGAGATAAATCATATTTCCTCCTCTGCATATAAAACTAGGCCTCATTAAACAATATGTAAAAGCTTTAGATACGAACGGCGAGTGTTTCAAATACATAACTTCAAAATTTCCAAGTTTAAGTTATGAAAAAATCAAGGCGGGAATTTTCGACGGTCCACAAATAAGAACAATGATTAAAGACAGCAATTTTCCTAATGTCATGAATGAACGCGAAAAAAATGGCTGGTTCTCATTCGTGGACTTGATAGAAAACTTTTTAGGCAATTATAGGGCAGATAACTACGAAGAAATCGTAAAAAAACTTTTAAGGGACTACAAAGAGTTAGGTTGCAATATGAGCATAAAAATGCATTTTTTGAACAGCCATCTTGACCAATTTCCAAGTAATTTAGGTGATGTAAGTGACGAACAAGGGGAGAGATTCCACCAAGATATAAAATTATGGAGGAACGGTACCAAGGCCGCTGGGATTCCCACATGATGGCTGATTACTGCTGGTGCTTGAAAAGAGACCTGCCATCAACAAGCAAATACGCTAGAAAGTCTTACAAAAGAAAATTTTTGCCACAGTGAAAGCTTCATATCTGTTTGTTTTTTTATTTTAAGTCATTTCTATCGTTATAATGTATTTTACTGTAGTTTGAACTGCTTGTATTCATGAAACTTGAAAAAAAAATTTAACACATGACTTAATTTTTTAGTCCTAATTTGAAAAATCTGGAAAATGGCACATAGGCTGTCGACAAGAATCAGGACCTGATAGAGCCAAACCGAGTTGAAATTCGTATTCAGCGCACCCAAATTACCTAGAATCAAGTGTCAGATATCATTCAATAAAATACGTGTTGCCCAGTGTTATGCATCAGGTGAATTCGTTAATCATAGTTGGCAACGCTGCACGTCGAATCGGCTGCCATCTACCGTACATTGGTTATATGAGTCAGTTGAACATGGCGGCTCGAATGGAACAGTGCCCTGCTCTACGGAGCAGTCCAGGACGTTTACGTTTAATGGCCGCTCGTAAACGTTCCATTGTTGAACAATATGCAGCTGCATTGATTGTTGTGCCTTTTTGCATGAAGTCTGCGAGCAAAACGCCTTTGTGGTCCCAAAACACGGTAACCATCACGTTGCCAGCGGATCTCACAATCTTGAACTTCTTTGGTCGCGGGGACCCAGGGTGTTTCCATTCCATGCCGGCACGTTTTGTTTCCGGAGTACAGTGATGAACTCGTGTCTCGTCTCCTAGTCCAGGCAATCTAGAGCAAAAATAGCTTCAACCTGGGCAAAATTGCTTCAGAAGCTTTCTAAACTGTTTCCAGCTCAGGAACCATTGCAGAATAACATATCCAAAATCCGACAAAATTGGACCCCGGGAACACCCCCAAAAATGAAATTCAAAATGGCGGACTGGCAGTTTCCTACGAAATACAATAAATTTTAATTTCGCTTTGTAGAGAGAGCTATGACGTTTTTCTTGATCAGTAAAATGTTTTAAAACACATTTTCGTTTCTAAATTAACCTATATGACACTAAAAATTGTATTAGGCGGCTAGTATTAAACTATGACGTCACGTAATGTAAATAAAATATACTGTATGGAGTGTATGTGAGAATGGACATTGCTACATCTTTATAAACTTTATATATACAACTCTTTAATTCCTACTACCCACTACCAAATCTGCGTATTTGTGCTTGTCATTTCTTTAAAACTGTTATTATGTACTCCTTTTAAATACTGCAACACAGTTTATTAATTTGTGTTTTCTGTTTCAGACTGACTCGGTGTACGGCTGACTCGGTGTGCGTCCGCCTTCAAGAATGCAGACCCCTGAAGAATTGTGCGTGATTTGTAAGGAGAAATTGGACAGCGGACAGGAAGTGGTTCACATCTCGCAAAAAGGAGCAGATGGTATAAATGCATCCAGCCGCAGCCGTGGAAGCGATGTTGTTGCAACAGCTGGAATAAGTGTTCACGTTGTATGTAGGAAAAGGTTTACGGATAAAAAGACCATTGAAATAAAGAAGCGACAGACCGCAGCCGAGGCAATACCAAGGAAAAGTGCTCGTTTTCATGAATACGCATTTTCCAGTGCTACTCACTGTTTGTTTTGTGATACCTTTGTGGACTTTTTTTCCAAACACAACCAAAATCAGAGCATGTCAAAATAAGAACTACAGAGTTCTCCGAAACCATAAAAAGGTGCTGTGAAAGCCGCTGCGATGAATGGTCGTTTAATGTAAAAGGCCGTCTGGAGTATTATCTTCGTGATCTTCCTGCTGCAGATTGTGTCTACCATCACACCTGCAGCGTAAATTTTCGAAGTGGAAAAAACATTCCTCGCGCATACTCCTCCGACGATCATGATTTGAAGAAAGGGAGACCAACTAATGAAGAGCAACACCAAGCATTCCTTCAGACCTGTGCTTACCTGGAAGAGAATGATGATGAACAACTGTTGATTGGAGACCTAATTTCCAAAATGGAGGAATATCTTCAAGGAAGTCAGAGCTCTGTCTACGAACGCAGGCACATGAAGAGAAAGCTTTTAGAACGTTACGGAGACAAGATCATAATATCAGGTGAAAGTGGGAAGGCAGATGTAGTAACACTACGAGAGACAGCTAATGAAATTCTTATAGATTATCACAAAAAGTCGAAAGAATGTGATATAGATATAGAGCTACAGAAGATTTACCTAGTAGAAGCTGCTGCAAAAATAATCAGAAGTGATATCAAGTCTGTCGACTCGCCTAGAAAAGATGTGTATCCATCTCCAAATGACATCACTGCAGAAAGTGCTCTTGATTACATTCCCAACAGTCTGAAATTGCTATTATCAAAAGCATTTGCGGGACAGGATGCTTCAAGAAAAATAGGTGCAATTGGGCAGAGCATTATGCAAGCAACCCGTCCTAGAGGATTACTATGTCCACTACAGATCGGTTTGTCGGTTCAGCTACACCACAACTTTAGGTCAAGGTACCTTATTGACGTTCTCCATCAGCTGGGTTACTGTTCGTCGTATGCAGAAGTAACAAGATTCGAAAGAAACGCGGCGCTGGCAAGGGTCTGGCTCTTTTACTGTTGATGAAAACACTGCAGTCCTTCTAGCAGCAGATAACGTCGATCATGATGTCTGCACTTTGGATGGGAAGAATACCTTTCATGGAATGGGTATGATTGCCGCAATAACTCCGAAGATCAAGATCCACCCTTCTATTCACAGGCGTAATGTTGGTGACAATGACATTAAGAAGATTGCAACCGTTGACATTAGGGAATATAGACACGCGAGAAGCATGTTGAGGGACATCTCATTCCGCGAACTTCCAGTACCCACTGCCACCATAAGTCGACTTAGTCTTCTCTGGCAGATATCTTCAGCAGAAAGATCAGGTCCAAGTTGGTCCGGAACAATGCAGGCAATTCACGGTGGATCAAGTGTCTCACATCCAGGTGTGGCGTCGATCACGTTCCTTCCCATCATAGATATGTCGCCAACTGACATGACCTGCATATTTTCGACATTACTATATTTGAGCAAGATAGCACGCGATCAAAAAGTCCCATGCATTATTACCTTTGATCAGCCTTTGTTCTGGAAATCTTCCCAAATCATCAATGAACAGAGAGACCTGCAGGACATTGTTTTAATGCTGGGATCATTTCACACTCTGATGAATCTTTTGGGAGCAGTCGGTACTCTTATGAATGGTTCAGGATTGTCTGAAGTACTTCAAGAAATATACGGACCAAATGCCGTGCAGCACATGATGTCTGGAAAAGCTGTTTCAAGAGCGATACGTGGTCATATGATAGTAGATGCAGCTCTTAGTACCTTACTAGTCGCAGACGTTTTCCCTCGTAATGAAGATGGAACTCCTCATGACCTCCATAAGGAAGCTTGTGACCTGCTCGACGATGTTATGACCGCCAAACAATCAGTTGAGGATGTGGAATCTTCGAATGCATTGTCTCAGATTGCTACCACTTTGGATGCGAAGAAAACACCTACAATCTACTTCGCAAACAAGTCAACTCTGGTTAGAATATCAGCGAATGATCAACATTGCACGTTCCTTGATAACAGCAGACAGAACCGGCTCGTGGGATTTGCACTTGCAAGCTATGCTGGAGACCATCCCCATAATTGCAGCAGCCGGACATCACAATTACCTGAAATCGATATACCTGTACCTGCAGAAAATGTTAAGTTTGCCTTCTGAAAATCCAGCCGTTAACAAAATGTTCCAGGAAGGTAAGTTTGTGGTAAGAAGAAGCGACAGATTATGGGCCGGACTCGGCACAGACCTGGTGATAGAACAAGTACTAATGCGTTCCCTGAAAAGCAGAGGCGGACTGACACGCGGAAGTGGATTTACAGACATCCAAAGGAAACGTGGCTCTTTTTATGCCTCTGTGTTCCACTTATAACTTAGCAATGCAGGAATACACCAGAGTTTTGTTGGAAAGTAGTGAACAGCACAAGGAAATGAGGGGAAGTAGACAAATCAGGGACAGTAATGACATGAAGAAAGTACTTGAACGTCTGGAATCCTTATCCCCATTCCATTCTACCTCGGGTCTCTGCAACATTGTAACAGGGCTAACTGCTGATCCTGGAGTTAACGTTCATCAATTGCATTCAATCGGTACGAACATTGTCGTAAAATGATTGGGAAACAAGCCTTTACATATTCTGCCAAAAGATCTGACAAAGTGAAAACACTAGGATCTGCTTCTGCCGTTGTGATCACTGATGCTTCAGATATAGAAGTAGATCCTGCACTACTGTTTCAGAGAATGATGACTGTTGCCACTGGCGGAGACATGAATCTTGAAGATGTCATGTGTTACGAACTGTGTGCATATCCTCCTGCATTGTTCGAATCACGAAGTATCTTGAGGAAACCCGATAAGTCTCAGCTAGCTCATGCAATAATCAAATACACTGGCACTTTACGCATGGAAGAAGTTCAAGAAATTCAGTGCACAGACCAGTACGTATTGGATGGTGGATCTCTACTACATCGTGTTTCCTGGCGTCAAGATGAAACATATGACAGCATCGCCAACTCATATGCCGATTTCACTCTGAAAACATATGGAAAAGCAATCATTGTTTTTGATGGCTACAGCAGCTCTCCTACGATCAAGGACATGACCCACAGAAGACGCAGCACCAAGACAAGCAGAAATGTGAATCTCAGTCCAAGCATGAAGTTTGTTGGCCAGAAGGAACACTTCTTGGCTAATGAAAACAACAAGCAAGCATTTATTTCCCTCGTAGGTGAGATGTTGAAGAAGCACGGGTGTACTGTTCACAACGCAGATGGGGATGCTGATGTGGACATCGTTCGTGCAGCAGTTTCCTCATCAGAAAATGCAACTACAACAGTAATAGGGGAAGACACCGACTTGCTGATTCTCCTTCTGTACCATGCCAAGGACAGTGGTTTCAAGTTGTACTATCGCAGCGATATAAGACGGGGACCATCTCCTAATCCTGTGTATGATATTCTCAGCATTCAATCATTGTTAGGCAATGACATCTGCAAGTATCTCCTGTTTGTGCATGCTTTCACGGGCTGTGATAGCACATCCAGAATTTTTTCGATCGGTAAAGCCAAAGCATTCGACACACTGATGAAGGTGGCTGAACTCCGTTCAGTTGCAAATACATTCTGTTCTGATTGTTGCCAACACTCTGACATTGAAGCCGCTGGAAGAAAGGCAATGCTTCTGTTGTATGGCTGCAAAACACTTGAATCCACTAACGCACTACGTCATCGAATGTTAGTTGAAAAGGTAGCTACAGCTAAATCTTTTGTTACACCCGAACGTTTGCCACCTACCGATGCGTCCACAAAGTACCACAGCTTTCGCACATACTTTCAAATACTAATCTGGAAGTCTACAGAAGAGAAGATCGATGCAGAACAGTGGGGTTGGTATGTAAAGAATTTCCTACTACCCTACAGCCTGCGACAAGCCACCAGCTCCAAATTATCTACTCAACATGATCCGCTGCTCCTGCAAGACGAAATGTGCTACTTCAAGATGTGGATGCAAGCGTAATGGAATGCCCTGTTCAGCCGCTTGTGGCGAGTGCCAAATCAGTGGTTGCGATAACAACCCAAGTACCGGTAATCTATCCGATGATAGTGATGAAGAGGATTAATTTCTGTATGTTTGTGACCAGGTATCACTTCTTCTGTAATGAACATAACTTGAAACTGGGAAAAAAATAATTGTTGTATTATTGATTATAAAAATCTGTAAAAAGCTATATAACATTATATTTGCGTAATAACTGGTTGTGTTGTATATTGTTGAATTATTTAAAACATTACAACTGAAAGAAAAAGCATCAAATGTATCTCTATAAATAAAAGCGTAAATTATTATTTTTTTTTTTCGTAGGAAACATCCAGTCCGCCATTTTGAATTTCATTTTTGGGGGTGTTCCTGGGGTCCAATTTTGTCGGATTTTGGATATGTTATTCGGCAATGGTTCCTGAGCTGGAAACAGTTTAGAAAGCTTCTGAAGCAATTTTGCCCAGGTCTAACTACAAATTGCCTGGACTATCCTGTGACAATGTGCTCGAGAAATTCTTCACCATTGACAGACTCGGAATATCGTTGCAGAAATGACAGGGCACTGTTCCAGTCGAGCCGCCATGTTCAACTGACTCATATAACCAATGTACGGTAGATGGCAGCCGAATCGACGTGCAGTGTTGCCAACAATGATTAACGAATTCACCCGATACAAACGTAATAAATGTAGGTCCTTTAGTTATGAAATTATACGCCGTGTAAACTTATTTTCTGACCGCCTCTCGTGTATATATTATATGTCCAAGTCACTATTCAAAATATACAGTATGAATAAACAACGGAAGAAAATGACCATTTTATTTTTCGAATCAATTATATTAATTCTATCACTTCGTCTTGGGCAATGATGGACCGCAGATAATATTTTATGTTTCTGTTTCACTCTGTTAATCTCTATAAAATGTACGTTCATTAATCATATTTCCTCTCTGTTATTTAATCAATTGCCTTTTTAATATTTTTAGATTTTATCCCCCCCTCTTTTCGGGCCCAGGGGATTTTTCCCCGGCATCCCCACCCTCTCAGTGGGCCTGCGTACGCCCCGTACGGTATATGCATACGCGAAATATTCTCCACCAGGATTTGGGTAATGGGATTTATGCCAAGTCTCGTTAAATTTTATCCTGTCGTGGTCTAGTTAGTGTTCAGGTTCCATGACTCAGAGTCCGAGGTCCGAGACTCGAAGAATCCTTGCGGGGGATTTTTTTTTTACGCAGGAAGGAGGAGGCCAAGGGTGAGTGGCCGCAAACACGTCCCCCTTATAGAAGAAGAAGAGAGCCAAAATGAAGGTCCAGGGTTTTTGAGATGCCTGAACAGTCTGCGTTTGAAAGATTGGAGGTGAGAGACGGGGGGAAAGATGGAGCGAGGAAGATTGTTCCAGAGTTGACCGGTTGAGCAGATGAAAGACTGAAAATACCGATTGACCTTTGCGTTAGAGGGTTAGAGGGTTGGGTGGAAAAGGGATGAGAATGTGTTTAGAGTCTGATACTGCGTGTTCTCCTTAAAGGAGGCGACACTCAGTTTGAGAGTTCAGAAGAGCAGTGTCCGTTATAATAACGATAGTAAGAGAGAGAGAGAGAGAGAGAGAGAGAGAGAGAGAGAGAGAGAGAGAGAGAGAGAGAGAGAGAGAGAGAGAGAGAGAGAGAGAGAGAGAGAGAGAGAGGTATTGAAGACACTCAGTAAAAGGTGGAGAATTGATAAAGACGAAAAGTCTTTGATTCCACTCGGTCAAGTATTCAATAAATAAAATATATATATACACACACCTTTGGTTAGCTTCCGCCCGAATTGTTCATTCTGACGAAGGTCAAGCTTTTCACTCCCCCTTAGACCAACAGTTTAACGTGGAATCCGAACCACGCCCCACCAGCAGCCCAGCGTCTTAACCACTAGGTTACCCAAGGTACCCATTTATCTACCAACCACTTTCTTTTATTGTGTGGAAGGATGAACAGCTGGGTTTTGTAGCGCGCCGGCTGCCGTCACCGGGTCTCGAACCCGGGCCGATGGATTCGTAGTCAACGACGCAAGAGGACCTGAAACATTATATATGTAAAAAATTCTAATTTAATGGTAAAATTTTAATGGGGATGTTCCAAAAGTGAATATATTTGATATACAGGGTGGGCCGTAAGTTTCCATACATAGGAAAAATAAACATTTTTTTATGGACAATCATTTTTATTTATATAATATGCTCTACATGGTTGCCATTGTTTTGAAAACACATTTCAATACGTGTTCCCCGCTGTTGATGAACACGCATTAGCACAGTTGACGTTATGCTTGTAATGGCGTTGGTGATACGTTCCTTTAGATGATTTATGTCTCGTATCTTTTCCTGATACACCATGGCCTTCAAGTGCCCCCAAAGATAGAAATCAAGGGAGGTGAGATCTGGGGATCTGGGAGGCCACTCCACAGGACCAATTCAATTCGTTGCTCTTTCGTCAAACGCATATTCTTAGGGTATCTGAAACATAAAAACAAACGTTTAATTTTTCCTATGTATCGAAACTTACGGCCCACCCTGTATAAACGAATATTTCCTCGATGTGTTGTTTTCTTATCAGGAAGTTATAATTTTTTTTTCTGGGTTTAAGAAGTTCATTTTATTCAAATTCTTTGCAGTCTTCAATGCACAAATGAATTTGGTTGAATGACATTTCTTTTGAACACGGATTAATTGAGAGAGTTTGCCATATGATTCGTGTACGCAATCACTCGCATTAAGAATCGTTATGAACGTACAATTTGATTTGCGATGTTTTTTTTTTTATAAACGATTTAGGAGATACAGTTGAGGAGAAAGTTCATCTTTAAATGTGAAATTTCTAAAATAAAAAAAGTACGCAAAAATAAAAACTTAATCAGTTGCTAAAAAAAAAAAATAGGGTTATAAATTTTAAATTTGTAGGCGAACTTTTTTCCGGAAGTACTTTTTCGTAATCTGAAATATCCTGAACGAAATAAAGATGAAAAAGAAAAATGAACGACACGCAACAAAGCTTCGTATCGAATCCTCTAAGTATAGTTAACAAAACAAAAACAAACGCAGTTTGTACTGCGACGAGTGGTTCGTGAGCTGGCGGTGTTGGTCTGTCAATTGATGTAAACTAAAAGTTGTTAATGGAGGAGACCCTTCGGATACGAGATAGGTAAAAGTAAGCTACGGAAAGTCTCCACTCAAACGGTAGAATTAATGGCCTTTCCATTTGGGTGCATCAATTTGAACTCCAAAACATGCACAAATCATTTGCTGATCTCAAACTTGGTATGATGAGTTTCGGATACAAAAAAAAAAATATATATATATATATATATATATATATATATATATACACAAATTCAGAATGGTTCCCTGAGACAATTATATTTTAAACACAGACCATGCATGGAACAAGGAACTCTTCTGGGAAAATTAAATCCACTATAGTCCGAATAAGTAATGGTAAATGACAAATACCATAGTTTTTCTTTTTCATGATTTTAGCCCGACGTGGGCAACGGGTCTCTCTTTGATTTATTCAACCCGACGTGAATGCAACGAGTCTTTTACTTATATAGAGGTTCTGAATGTAGGGATCTAGGCTTGCTTTAAACCCTAGATCCATGTCCCAAAGCTGGATCCTGTCTGCTTTGCAGATAGCTGGTGAGGGAAGCTATATTTATGGGATCTCTTTGCGAGAGACCCGTTGCCCACGTCGGGCTAAAATCATGAAAAAGAAAAACTATGGTATTTGTCATTTACCATTACTTATTCGGACTATAGTGGATTTAATTTTCCCAGAAGAGTTCCTTGTTCCATGCATGGTCTGTGTTTAAAATATATATATATATATATATATATATATATATATATATATATATATATATAAGTCAGTGGCGTGCAGTCAGGGTAAGCGGGGCATGTGCCGCCTACCCAGTTAAAGGTCAAATTACAAAAGTCTGTATATTACTACAGTAATCGAAAACTAATATAAAGTTATGATGCATATATATATATACACATTTTAACTGCAATGACCGCGCAGTATATTAACGTATAGAAACGACGTAAGTATAGAGGAGTGTTCTGCACACGAGGAAGAGAAATAACAAACAAATGAAAAATAAGGCACCCGCCCGGGAATCGAACCCAGGATCTTCCAATTGCCGGTCAGACGTGCTAACCACTACACCACGGAGCCACGATAGTCAGAAGTTGTAATTCTCCTACATAGGGCAGAAACCAATGCCTTGAGAGGGCACCCTCGCAAATCGTGAATATGTACATTTTAACTGCAATGACCGCGCAGTATATTAACGTACAGAAACGACGTAAGTATAGAGGAGTGTTCTGCACACGAGGAAGAGAAATATGTAGGAGAATTACAACTTCTGACTATCGTGGCTCCGTGGTGTAGTGGTTAGCACGTCTGACCGGCAATTGGAAGATCCTGGGTTCGATTCCCGGGCGGGTGCCTTATTTTTCATTTGTTTGTTATTTCTCTTCCTCGTGTGCAGAACACTCCTCTATACTTACGTCGTTTCTATACGTTAATATACTGCGCGGTCATTGCAGTTAAAATGTACATATTCACGATTTGCGAGGGTGCCCTCTCAAGGCATTGGTTTCTGCCCTATGTAGGAGAATTACAACTTCTGACTATCGTGGCTCCGTGGTGTAGTGGTTAGCACGTCTGACCGGCAATTGGAAGATCCTGGGTTCGATTCCCGGGCGGGTGCCTTATTTTTCATTTGTTTGTTATTTCTCTTCCTCGTGTGCAAAACACTTCTCTATACTTGCGTCGTTTCTATACATATATATATATATATATATGCAGCTACCGATTACCCTGTGGACACATCCACCGCACGCCACTGATATATATATATATATGTATATATATATATATATATATATATAATATATATATATATATATATATGTGTGTGTGTGTGTGTATAAAGTGTGTTTAGCGGCGTTTCAGCGCATGTTGAGTGACTTAGTCACTTAAAGTGGTGGGTATGCCGAAACCGCGTGTTCTTTGACCTCAATTGGTCGCCCTGGTACTAATGAGCCTCCTGCTGAAGCAGTCAGAAGAGTGAATGTGTACTTGGAAGAAAATCAGTGAAAATTACAGTAGGCCCCTATGTGATTTATGCAGGTTTTAAGGTATATAAGAAAATCTTCAGTCCGTTCCTGATGGCACCTTCCACATTGAAAGTGCCCTAACCTTTTGTGGCATAGAACCACAAGATTTTGAATTACACTTTGGCACTGATGACGTCATGTAAGAGATATCGTAATTGGTCTATACTGGAGAAATCAGAATGATAAGATCTCGATTCCCGATCTAGATGCTCCTAAATCGATCAACAGAATTCATGTCGGGGCTTTGGGGCGTTCAGGGAAGGAGTTTAATGAGTATCTTCTGTTTCAATGTGTTGTCACAACAGAGGCGTGATACAAGTTCCACCTTCCTGGAAAATATATCGATCAAAGTTAAGAATGTTTTTATATATAATGGCCATAGATGCTCCTTCAAGATTTTCAGGTAACAAGAGGAATATAAACGTCCCTCTGCGAACACCAGATCTGTCATACCGTTCAACTAAATATCGCGCACACCATAATACTTATTTATTTCGTATATTTCATAGTCGGTTGAGACTTTGGATGGAACGCTTGAGATGGATTTCTCCAAGTAGATTCGACTTCCAGATGTGAACTCTGAACTCTCTCTCTCTCTCTTCTCTCTCTCTCTCTCTCTCTCTCTCTCTCTCTCTCTCTCTCTCTCTCTCTCTCTCTCTCTATATATATATATATTATATATATATATATATATATATATATACATTCTATATACTATATATATATAGAAGAGAGATAATATCAACACTTAAAAAGTATACGTCAACAGGACGCTCACAGAACGAGCAGATCGCAACATTATTATCAAGGATATTGAATTTATAGAGAGCGAACGTGCTGACTATAATATATATATATATATATATATATATATTATATATATATATATATATATATATATATATATATATATATACTGTATATGGCGAAATTCTGATGGAATTTCAATTTGAGCCAGGAAATGTAATTTTTGAAGGTAATAATACAGTTAATGAAATTTTTTATTTGCATTTTACCACTTTGTTAAACCTTGTTTTACTTCATAAAACATTTTATTTTGTTTTTCATTCTTTTTATGGAATTTTTAACACACTTTTCAAATGATCATTATGGACTCACGCTTCTCTGAGAATAATTTTGTCGCTTTTTACTTTTACTTTGCCATTTTCCATAATTTTTTATCGGATTCATATCTGGATTATCCTTTTCCACTTCATCATTGAAACCCCTTGGATCCGCGGCATCGAACTCCATTTGGCATGAAAACGTAGTCGTTATCAGGATCGAACGTGAGGCATGAGCCTCTTTTTGAGTTTTGTTTAGTATCGTTTTGCATTCTTGATACCCTCTACAACAGGGGTCTCAAACAGGTGGGCCTCGAACGTTTCTTGTGAACTAATTTATAACCAGACGGTACATTAGGAAAGACGCTATACAGAATCGGTCTTTGAAAACTATTAATATAACATTCTTCAATGACATGACAGTTAACTAAAATAGAATTCAGTGATAACACAGGTCAACAAAAAAAAATTTTTTTTTCGTTGCCAAGGAAATTCGTACGAATTTAGGGTATTTTGGGGTTGCTGAATTCCAAAATGAAGGTAGTTTTTCCGATTTGGCTCTAGTTCTTAAGATAATGAATACCCTCAATTAATAGGAAACGTAACCATAACGCGTGCATATGGGAAACTACCGGAACATTCTAGATAGTGAGACCGAATAAAATGCCATTATGTATTTCATGTGTTTACTTTTGTATGATTTGAGACAATTTCAATGCGATTTGTAAGTAGGCTCCGCCTGAACATTAAATTTTTTGCATTTTTACGTGTTTCAATGGGGTACCAATTATCTCATAAATTAGAGCCAATCTAGCAAAACCGATGTCATATTCGGAATCAGCACCACAAAGTTACCCCAAAATCACTCTAATATGATTGGCAATAAAATGAGTGTTGACCAGTGTAATATATTTACTACGCTTTGACTTGCATATTCTCCAACGCTTTCTAGAGTATCTTTTTCCAGTCTTAAAAGATGTCTAAGGGAATGCTCGTGATTAAAATAAATTTTAATATTGGATTCCTTAATACGATTGACACATTTTAAAGTAGTGATATTTGTTGTAATATCAAATAGATCTTTATGACCATTTTTAATAAGTGTTTTTTAGATATAATCATTTGTTGTTCGAATTTCGGAAGAGCTTGTTTGATTTACAATTTTATGCGTATTGTTATCATCATACTCATAAGTGAATCTATTAATTATTTGAATCATCAATAGTTGGAATTGAATGATACGTATCTAAATAATGCTATTTTATGTTTCCCGTCAGAATTGAGTGGTATTGGTGGATGATAGCTAAGCTTAATGTCTGACTGATTACTGTTTAAGACAATATCTCTCCAATCAACTCTCATTATTATTATTTATTATAAGAAAAATAATTATTTATGGATTCGACTAAATCTCTTATCAAAAATCTCTTATCAAAATATTGCTAATTTTTAAGCAGATTATTATTTATTGCTCGAAGCTCATTATTAAATAATAAACGATGTCCGTTTCCAAGTTTATTCGGACTTGAAGGTAGAATAATAGTTTGGAAACTTCGATTTTCTCTTATTTTTATCATTAAGAGGGAATAAATTCTTATACATTATCTCGCTATTCCTAGGAAGTTATGCTCGTTCAGGAGTCGCTTTAATAATTCCGTGATAACTCGCGTTAAAATTTTCAATAATTAATTAATGTTGGAAGAATGTCAATCCATTTCTTCGTGTCGTTCTAAATAAAATATTTTTACATTTTAGTTTTTGAAGTTGTGTTAAATTTGCGTCAGTTACTTCACCTTTGGTTTCATTCTCCGCTGTAGAGAACCAGGAAATGTCATGTTTTTTTAAGAACATCTTGAGTTGCTTCATTGATCAATTCGAGTCCTTTCTCCGTTTGTAATTTTCTCGAGATGCTTTTGCTCGTTCATCTCGCGTTTTTTTCTTCGTGTATTTACGAGTACATCAATTACTGTTAATACAGGGTGTACATAAAGTCAGGATCTATTTTTGTGAAGCACTTGGAAATTATATGGAATTCAATCATAAAATGATAAAGTGGTAACATTTATTAAATAATTAAGAGTAGGATTCGACGTGACGCCCATCAGTATCCCTGCACAGCTCAAATCGTTCCGCAGCATTTCTAAACACATTCTGGAGCATTTGCGGGGTTATGTTATCTGCAGCAGTTCGTATACGTGTACGTAGGTTTTCAAGACTCGTAATCTTCGTCTGATAGACGTGCGATTTGATAAAGCCCCATGCAAAGAAATCTAAAGGGGTTAAATCTGGTGATCTCGCTGGCCAAGGTCTTTTGTTGCTTCCGCGTCCGATCCAGCGATTTTGAAAACGTCCATTTAGATAATCCTGAACAATTTTGGCATAGTGACAAGGAGCACCATCATGTTGATAGACGACGGTACTAACAATCCTATCCCCGTCGTCTATCAACATGATGGTGCTCCTTGTCACTATGCCAAAATTGTTCAGGATTATCTAAATGGACGTTTTCAAAATCGCTGGATCGGACGCGGAAGCAACAAAAGACCTTGGCCAGCGAGATCACCAGATTTAACCCCTTTAGATTTCTTTGCATGGGGCTTTATCAAATCGCACGTCTATCAGACGAAGATTACGAGTCTTGAAAACCTACGTACACGTATACGAACTGCTGCAGATAACATAACCCCGCAAATGCTCCAGAATGTGTTTAGAAATGCTGCGGAACGATTTGAGCTGTGCAGGGATACTGATGGGCGTCACGTCGAATCCTACTCTTAATTATTTAATAAATGTTACCACTTTATCATTTTATGATTGAATTCCATATAATTTCCAAGTGCTTCACAAAAATAGATCCTGACTTTATGTACACCCGGTATATAATTTATGTTTTTATTACCTATACGTTTTGTATTTTCGCGTATGTACTAAATCTGCTTGCCACTGATCATCAATAGTAGATACCAACCAATCTCTCCTCGTATTGTTAAGCTTATGTTTTATAGGTCCGTGTTATGTATACACATTCTGATGACCTAACCATTCTTTTACTATTTTAGAAGATAATTCACTGTTTCTAGCTAAATCATTTATACCTGAGTAGCCAGTTTAAGGGTCGTAACTCCTTTAATCGATGTTCCACATTTACGCGTTTTTGACGGACCTAATTCGGATCTAGATTTCATACCCATAATACCCGTAAGGAGGGAGTCTCGCATCTTTTCTAACATAATCCGGCTCATTAGGATTCACACCAATTTCACGAGCTCGTTTTGCTGCTATATCATCCGCCATATTTCTATCTCTAGTACATACGTTTATTTTTAAAATAATTAATATCATGTTCTTTACTCGTTTTATCTAAATTATTAACTCGTTGATATCCTTCTTTTAATGTTTGTCGTAATTTTACGTAAGAAATGCAGTATGAATGAATGTATACATTCCACTATTCTTGAAAGATCGACCGGGAATATTTTCTGATGGATTATTCTGTAAATTCAAATGAATTACGGGTAAAGGAAACTTTTTTGACATCCAGTTAAAAATTTCAGACTTTGCTTTTCTTTGATATACTGTACTCGGGATTTTCAGGATTTAGCGTTGTTGAGGTTGATAGTTGCTGTCGTCGATTCTGATAGTTTTCGGTGTGTATTTATTATACGCTATAATTTATTATAAGAGAAAAATCTTTTATGTTATACGATAACATAAAAACTCAGTTTATCTTCTTTAATGATCGTTAGAAGTAAACTGAGTTTTTATTTTTCCACATTCTTTACAGGTACCTCGAAATGTAGTGTTTTTAAGATGTCATGCCTTTTTGTACTTAGGCAGTATTTATTGTCTTTCTACAGTTAACGCGATTGTATCTCATTTATTATACTAGAAAATATTTTTTATGTATATATACAATATTCATATTAGCTTGATATTTTCCTTCTATTGGTGTTAAATAGCGATGTACCGATTCCAAAATTTAGCCTATGCTGATGCCGATTCTTTGCCTATATTTCAAAAAATCAATTTCCTTCATAAATGTTACTAATCTAATGTGAAAACTTTCAATTTTTATATTTTTACATTTCAAATTTGGTAAAATGCTTTTCCTTAGCTCACCCCAACAATAATATATAGTACAGTACTACAACAGTCATATTCATAAAGTGAATACAAATATTTAAAGTAATTGGTTTTCCTTATGTTGAAGGTATTTTCTTTCTTCAACAATGTCAACAACAACAAATTTTTCATTAAAATTTCGGATCACCTGAAGATCAGGGCCCCCCGCTTTCTTTAGTTAACCTTATAAGGCTAACTAACGAAAATATCACGACCTAACCTAACCAATCGTTAGGTCAACTGCACAGTGTACACCCTTGACGATTGGTCAGTTTAGGTCGTGATATTTTCGTTAGTTAGCCTTATAAAGCTAACTAAAGAAGGCTGGGGGCCCTGATCTTCAGCTGATCCGTGCTTTTTGTATGTTCAATTTTCTATAAATATAGATTTTGTTTTGTAATGAAAATTTTAAAATTTCAAATAATCGGTAAGAGAATCGGCTAAATTTAGCCTATGCCGATGCCAAAAAAAATTGTTGATTCAGCCGATGCCGATGAATTGGTACAAGTGTTAAAGTTTTGTTATTGATGATATATATCCATAAAACTCACTCCGAGTTTATTGCAAAATTCTTGAAATTCTTTCCATTCCATATCTTTAGAAACAAAATCATCGAAGATGTGTTTTTAGACTTTGTTAGGGAAAGTAAATAATATGAAGAAGTTAGCATTAAATCTTATTGTTTGACGAGGAAGTTTATAATAATTTTTATTTATGTAAACAGAGCTTGCATTATTATTATTATTATTATTATTATTATTATGCCTCCATCTTGTATAATAATCCTCAGCTTTATTCTGGTTAGAACTCGTTATATTGTCATCAAATATTAATAGATTTTCCTGCTTTTATCAGTACCAAGAGGATCAAGAATTGAGTTTGAATCCTCAAAGTATTATTATGTACATTTTGGTTTACTCCTTTCTTGGCAGCCTGCTAATAAAGGAACTAATGTTTTTATTTCAATTTTTAAATAAATTGAGATTATTTCATTTAGTATAACCTTTATCAACCATTTCGGTTAGATAATGAATCTCACACCAACAATGTATTTTTTTCCACAACCTGATTCACCGTTAATACTCGCATGAGCTTCGCAATTTTATGATGGTAATGAAAAAATGATGTTTTTGTTTGTTAGCTGTTGTATCATTCCATTGCACTGGAATATTTTCCATTATTTATTATCAGGGAAAAAACTCTTTTGTCTCGGAATATCCGCGCGTGTTATAATTCATTGATAAATTTGAAGGAATATCCATTTTGGGGCTCCTTTAAAAATGATTTTTATCTCAAATTTATATAATGAGAAACAAATAAATTTAACCAATATAATTCTGACTATATATATTTTATATATAACAAAAGGTATATGACTTTTACTCACGTGTGTTATGATTCATTGATAAATTTGAAAGGCTACCAGAATAGAACCCTTTCGAAATAATTTTTATTTCAGATTAATATGATGAAATCCTCTGCTCTGATTAATATTAATTTTGAGAGTCGGAATTCCAACCCTCTGACTTAACTAAAACTTACAAACTAAATATTTTTTTTTACGTAAATCCAAAACTTATTTTATCACCTAAATCTTGAAATTTAAACTTAATGCTATGATAACGAACGGCGAGTATATTTATTATGATGTACCAATTCCAAAGTTTAGACGATTCCATGAAAAACTGCCGATGCCGGTGCCGATTCTTTGCCTAGATTTTCAAAAATAATTTACCTTCAAAAATTTAATAATCTAATGTGAAACTTTCAATTTTCATATTTTTACAGTTAAAATTTGTTAAAATGCTTTTCTTTAGCTCACTCCACAATATACAGTACCAGAATTTGTTACTCAAATACCGTAGCTGAAATGATGTTAAATAATTTTATTACCCAGTAAAGTGATAAAATAATTTTATTTTAGTTTCATAAATTGAATACCAATATTTAAAGTAATTGTTTTTTCTTATGTTGAAGGTATTTTCTTTCTTCAACAGTGTTAACAACAACAAAATTTTTCATTAAAATTTCAAGTCCCTGGTTGCCAATTTGAATAAAAAAAAAAATGGATATACAATTTAGGTTCATAACATTATTAAAATACTTAATATAAGGTTAACATAACAAGATACAGATTTTGTGGTGCTACTGTAGTATGCGGTCTACCTACGATTCGGCGGTCTACCTTTTAATTATAGCTTCTTGTCTTCTTATTATTTTATTATTAGGTTAATTGTACGCCCTTGGCGATTGGTTAGGTTAAGTCGTGATATTTTCGTTAAAACTAACGAAAATATCACGACTTAACCTAACCAATCATCAAGGGCGTACTGTAGTATGCGGTCTACCGTTAAGTATGCGGTAGTAGTATGTTTAACTTCTTTAATAATTCCTTAATTGTGTAAATTAAATTATAATTCCTTTCAATTCATTTTCAATTCCTTTTAAATATTTTGAACGGTAGACCGCATACTACAGTAGAAACTTAACGGTAGACCGCATACTACAGTAGAAACTTAACGGTAGACCGCATACTACAGTAGAAACTTAACGGTGACCGCATACTACAGTAGCACCGATTTTGTTTTGTAATGAAAATTTTAAAATTTAAAATAATCGGTAATAGAATCGGTTAAATTTAGCCGGTGCCGATGCAGATTAATCGGTACACCACTAGTATTTATATTATCATCTAATATATAGGGTGAATTTTTAAATATCTGACACTTTAAAAGGTTTGTATTTCTTTTATTAACCGAAATAAAAGCGTGTCATTTTTACTGTACGTTCTCTACACATGTGGAATTATAGTAGTCCCCCAGTGCAAAACATGCTCTATGCGATGTTCTCTCAGTTCATTAAGTTTGCACATGAACGACAAATTTTGCATTACTCTGGGTAGAGTATCTGTTGAAATCTGAGAAATTTTTCGTTCGGTTGATGCTTTCAGTTTTTCCATTGTGTGTGGATTCTGTTTAAACTATCTTTTAAATAACCCCACGGATTAAAGTCACGGGTGTTTAGATGTGGTGATGTTGGTGGCCATGATATTCGTTTATCATAAACCTCGGGGAATCCGTTGGACAGGACTCTTCCGTCGAAAGTATCGTGAGCTGAGAGGACATTTATTTAGCTCTACACCATTTGGAACATTCATTGTCTTTTATATTTTGAAAATTAATTAGTTTAAACTTTGGATTTTGGTGGTATTCTTTGGGAAGAAGTACCTATATGGGATAATACTTTCAGTGTTTTATACGTAACTACTTTAAGTTCAAATCTTAAAAGTTTATTAATGATTCGTTTAAATGCTTCTTTCTTTTCTTATCTTTTCTTCAATCATTTGAATCATTTTAGTGATAGTATCTTTTATCATAGAATAATGTGTTAGTCTATGCATAGTTCCACTGTTAAAGCACGATGATATTGTTTGTCTATCTGGTGTACTTTTATAGATTTAACATTTGGAGAGAGAGAGAGAGAGAGAGAGAGAGAGAGAGAGAGAGAGAGAGAGAGAGAGAGAGAGAGAGAGAGAGAGAGAGAGAGAGAGAGAGAGAGAGAGAGAGAGAGAGAGAGAGAGAGAGAGAGCTGAATAAATAATTTAGGATGTATGACTTTAATATTTTTATAAAAATAAGGTTTAAATGTGTTGTTTATACCTTTTCCATAACCTTAAAATTGACAGTGAATAAAATTTCTTCGATGTTATTTACTGTTTTAATGAATTTTTAAATTCATAACAATCTTGCATTTTTTATTTTATTATATTAAAATAATGATTTATTGTTTATTTATTATTTATACTTTCTCGCGTTTATTACTTTTTTCGTGAATTTTTAAGTTATTAACACTCGTAACACATATCTCGCAATTCTTATTAACACTCGTAAGACATATCTCGCAATTTTTATTAACACTCGTAAGATATCTCGCAATTCTTCATTTTCTTATAGGAAAAAACATTAAAACTCAATTATCTCTTTTTTCGGAATTCCTATATCCATTTTATTGTAGGAAAAATCATAATAACTCGATTGTCGTTTTTTTCTTCATATTTATCTAGATAAAAATGGCATAAGTTTGTCATTCTCCTTTTCTTTCATAATTATCTATCGTATGAATTTTAATTCATTAAAGAACTGCATCGTCTTCCATCCATTCGTATTACAATTTTTTTTCTATGTTGCTTCATATTCTATATTCTCGAGACTTTTTAAAGGAATTTTAAAACTCAAAAATATCACCGTCAGTATCGCGTAATCTTAATTTTTGTATAAATTATAATAGTGAATATTTAAAGCTATTTTCCTTATTATAATCTTTAACTTTTTTTTAATGCCTTTTCTAACTTCTGAAGACTTAATATTTACTTAAATTTTCCTTTATTTTTCGCCAAACGCGGTCGTCTCTATAATATTCATTTAATTTGTAATGAACACTTAAAGAATTTTTAATGTGAAAATGCTTTTTTTAATGTAGTTTTCGCTTATTTCAGTGCGATTTTTCCCTCTTTGTTCATTCATTATTTTCTGTAAATATTTGGTAAGTGCGTATGCGTGCTTTCTTTTAATTGGCTTCCGTGGATCATGAAAATTGTAGCGGCTCATGCGGCATCATTCCACAATTACTGCGTACCTTTTGAAGTTATATCCATCGTAAAATTTAAAGTAATGTTTACGATCTTTATTCATATTTAATATAGGAAAATTTATTAAAAACGAAATTGTTGATAAAATGAGTGTTCCTCTTCGATTCGTTTCGAGGTTGGAAAGTTGAGAGAAAAAAATTGTTTTGAAAGAGCTGACGTCATAATTATGAGGTCGGCCGTCCACATTTACAGAGACTTTATTTAGACTCTCTCTATCATCAAAAATTATGTTAGGTTGCATTATCAATCCTTATATTTTTATAACAATCAATAAAATTTTACATTTTCACGCATCAAGGTTTTAACTTTTTAAACATTTTCGGCAAATGTCATGATTACAATGTAATTGAATTTTATATTCATTATTACACATTCTACAAGAATCTACATTTTTAATTTCAGACACAGACTCATATTGTTGTTTATTCATATTTCCTATAAGATAAAATCATTAAAACTAAAAAAAAAAAGGAATATATACAGTAGTAGTCAGTGGTGGGCAAAAAGTAATCGATTACAAATAAAAATTACTGATGTCTGAAAAGTAACTAAAAGTAAAAAGTAGAAATTATTTCTCTCGATTAATTATATTATAATTATTCAGAGAAGTAATTTCTACTTTATACTTTGTTACTTTTTAGACATCAGTAATTTTTATTTGTAATCGATTACTTTTTGGCCACCATTGGTAGTAGTAGTAGTAGTAGTAGTAGTAGTAGTAGTATGTAAATCGCGGGGTTGAGCATACCGAAGGGAGTCTTTTGATACCATTCGATAGATTATGTTTGAAAATATGTTCATGACTTGAAACTAAAATATGTTCATGACTTGAAACTAAAATATGTTCATGACTTGAAACTAAATATCTAGCGAGCATATGGAAGTAGTCCAGAATGTTTGATGAGTTCTAGAAACTTGAATATTTTTAGACTGGATACTTGAAAGGTGAATTCATCAGAAAAGATAATTCGTTAAAATTGCCTTACAATACCAAAAAAATAAAACGCCACATTCATAATTAATAATTTGCTTGTAAAGACGATCGCGGGAAAAATATTAAAGAAATAAGATCATAATTTCTTATCGTACAATAAAAATATAAAATATGATATAATAAATAATTTTGATTTGTTTTATACCACATTTTTTAAGGCCATTTTGTAAGTCTACAAAAATATAGTGTTTTGAGTTAAGTTTTTATTTTTGATTCGTGGCCGATGTGCGGTTAATCCCGAATTAAAAAATCATCCGCGAATACTTCTTATACGCTAATTGTCGTTTAACCCAGCCATGGACTGCCCTAAGCCAGTCTGAGAGATGGGGAAAGGGGTGTAGTGATGAGCCCGTTGCACGTAATGTATTCGGCTCACCTAGTTCTCCTTTTAAAGGAAACTTACTTTTTTCCGAGTTGGTGGCGTTACTGCCCATCTTAGTAACCACAGCAACCAACCACCAATTGTCATTCCATCCTCACTAAGTGCGCTTGATAGCTGACCTGCTTTTTAAACTTTTCCCAACTTTTCCCAACTGTTATCATTGTTGTAGATTTTGTTAGATTGTTGTAGATTTGTTAGATTTTTTTCCACATTTACTTTTGGGATAAGGTAATATGGTTAGATTTACAGCAGTATTTTTCAACAATTGCTGACACGAGCAATTTCAGCAATGCTTTTGAGAATAATTTGATGCTTTAATTAAAACTTCAACCGCTGCTATTTTCTTTGGGGAAATTTCCTTTTTTTTTTACTCATAATGATACAAATATTAGACAAAAGATAGTTTTCGCTTGAACAAAATGACGAAACTTTTCACGAGCAAACACGAATTAACTTTTCAGAAGCGAGTGTTGCCATAAACTAATTTATTTAGAGAAAGAATATTTAGACTTTTAAGTTCAAATACGAAGTTCCAATTAACGGCAAAAATGTTAAATAATCCCACTAAATAAAGTGGTGATTTTTATTGATTATCCTACTGTTGCTACCTCATCTACGCGACTAATCCAGGATAATATGTTTTATAAGGCTGAATTAGCCATTTTCTTAGTATTAATTGTTTGGCTGAAACGACAATATATTGATTATATTACAAAATTATGTATCAGTTGCAAAAACAATATTATGACTGTGAGATAGTCAACATGAAACAGAGTCTATTTATGAAAAGTTCCTACTTATCTGCACACACACACACACACACACATTATTAAATATTAATAATTGTTAATAATTAATTGGGTATTTAGCTTCACCTTTCAAACGAGGGCTAACGTTACCAAGGAGATAAGGAACTTCAAAAGGATTTTTTTCTTTACACGGGGACGAAACATATGGTCGCAGCACACGACCCCATTTTAGAGAGAGAGAGAGAGAGAGAGAGAGAGAGAGAGAGAGAGAGAGAGAGAGAGAGAGAGAGAGAGAGAGAGAGAGAGAGAGTTTCGTTAACCAATCGCCAAAATATGTTTTTCCACATAGTGATTTAAGCGAAATCTGATGCCCTTATATACCGTCCTGAAGAACAACTGAATACAGGGGTCGTACCATCAAACTGTTGTTATATATACACACACACACACACATGTATTAGAACATTCTCTCTCTCTGGCAATGGATTAGGTAAGGTAGAGTTGCGTTTCTGCTGACACGATTTCTTTTTTCCTCTTTCTCCTGGGTGGTTGGATGCACGTGACGGGTGAGGGCATGATGTGGAAAATCTGATTTCTTAATTCTTGTTTCCACCTCTTTCCTGTAGAAACATTTCATCACTGCCGGCGTGATGGTTCTGCGCATACATGGGTGTAGACATAGAGAGTTTAACTTTTACTTCTCTCTTAATCCTTTTGGGCTAGCCTGAAGTGGGTCATGGAGTAAATATTTTGTATAAAATCAAAACCATATGTTCGATGTTTTTGTGACAATACCAAGCGGTTGATGTGCGGTCAGCACAAGTATATTATTGGTTATTTTATACGTGCTATGTAGTGTACGATCTGTATGTGTGCATAGCGTAATTGTAGAGCTAGCTTATATATATTCTCTTTCCTGTAAATTTTCCTTGGTACTTTTTCCGTGTCAAGGTATTTTTTCAACCTTTTGCCGTACCCGCCACGGGGAGGTGGGGGAGAGAGCCTTACGCTTTTGTATTCAGTTTTCCATTACTGCTAGAACAGTTAAAAAATGAACAGATTAATAACAGGCACCTTCTGGAGTGGACCGAAAAGGTTAGACGAAATCTTGCACACTATTTGAGTGTGTAAAGACATTTAGGACCTCAGTCTGCGGAAATTTCTTTTCCTATAAAATAGTTAATATCTGGAACCAACTTCCCTCAGAGGTTGTTTCCAGTCAAAGTGTAAATCTGTTTAAAAATAGGCTAGACAAAGTACTGAACACACTCATAGTTTAAGATTAAAACCTCGGAAAACTCTGCAGGAGTTCGCTTGCTCGGTGTCTCTGTGAGCAAGCTAAATATAGAGCTATTTATATATTCTCCACTTTCCTGTAAAATTTCCTTGGCTACTTTTCCAGGGTCAAGGTATTTTCTTCAACCTTTTTCCGTACCTGCCTCTGGCAGGGAGGGTGGGGAGAGAGCCTTCTACTTTTCTATCCAGTTTTCTACTACTGCTAGGATAGTGAAAGAAAAATAAACTTTCACAAAATTTTCCCTGGCACCGTTGCCATTGGTACCTCCTCGGTATGGGCCGCAAGGCCTTTTGAGGTACTTCTTTTCCTTGTAACTCCTTGTAACTCTCTCCTCTTTCTCTCTCTCCTCTTTCTCTCTCTCTAGGACTAGTGTGTGGGAATTACTTTACGTATAAGATCTGTGACACATGGAACAGGTTACCTTCGGAAGTTGTGAACAGTTCCTCTGTGGATCAGTTCAAGAAAAGGGTAGACGAAATCTTGCACACTATTTGAGTGCGTAAAGACATTTAGGACCTCAGTCTGCGGAAATTTCTTTTCCTATAAAATAGTTAATATCTGGAACCAACTTCCCTCAGAGGTTGTTTCCAGTCAAAGTGTAAATGTGTTTAAAAATAGGCTAGACAAAGTACTGAACACACACAGTTTAAGATTAAAACCTCAGAAAATTCTGCAGGAGTTCGCTTGCTCGGTGTCTCTGTGAGCAAGCTAAATATAGAGCTTTTTATATATTCTCCACTTTCCTGTAAAATTTCCTTGGCTACTTTTCCAGGGTCAAGGTATTTTCTTCAACCTTTTTCTGTACCTGCCTCTGGCGGGGAGGGAGCGGGGGGTGGGGAGAGAGCCTTCTACTTTTCTATCCAGTTTTCTACTACTGCTAGGATAGTTGAAAGAAAAATAAACTTTGCAAAATTTTCCCTGGCACCCGTTGCCATTGGTACCTCCTCGGTATGGGCCGCAAGGCCTTTTGAGGTACTTATTTTCCTTGTAACTCTCTCTCTCTCTCTCTCTCTCTCTCTCTCTCTCTCTTCTCTCTGTAAACACGTTTTCAAGCTTAGATTTTGCAATTACATATAATTATGAGCATGGGTTTCTGTTTAGGTGTGTGGCTTAAGACAAAAACAATGAAGGTGCTTAAAAGAACGTATTAGAAATAGTTTTGATTATTTATTACATGGTATGATTTTTTTTTCATAAAGGAATAATCTTTATTCTGAACCGAAATATGACCGAAACTATTTCTGAAATCTGCTCTGTCTGCGTATGCGCTCTGGTCTAGTTCAGGTTTTAATAGTTTACACGAGGAGTGCAAGGATAATTAGTCTAAAGCGTGGTTGACTGTGGCCCTTCTCATAAATAGTTATTTTATATTACAAGCTTTTATCAGTGTTACATAAAATAGTTTAATAGAGTCGAACACATAAAGTATATAGTCATAACTACATATTGAAGTTCGGTTGCTTACAAATTTGAGTCTGAATTAACCCTTATTTTATAACGTGCGTGTGTAAAATATACCCTTGGTATAATTTACCATGGTTATGAAATAAGGGTGTGTGTGTATATATATATATATATATATGTGTGTGTGTGTGTATATATATATTGGATCACCGGACCTTTCCCAGTTTGTGTACCGTTTTTCATATAATTTATTTTTGATTGGTCATACAACCGCCGTCGATTATATCAACTTTTTAAGAGAGGTAAGTTCTTGATAACCTAACCTAACCTAACCTACCTTCTGTTTTACTCTATGCTGTGCCTAACAGAAGCAAAGAAACACTAGAAAGTTGCATAAAAGCCAACATTGTAGAAAACGGTACATAAACTGGAAAACGTCCGGATCACCTGAAGATCAGGGCCCCCAGCATCTTTAGTTAGCCTTATAAGGCTAACTAACGAAAATATCACGACCTAACCTAACCACTCGTTAGGTCAACTGTACGCCCTTGACGATTGGTTAGGTGAGGTCGTGATATTTTCGTTAGTTAGCCTTATAAAGCTAAAGAAGGCTGGGGGCCCTGATCTTCAGGTGATCATATATATATATATATATATATATATATATATATTGGTCCCTTGCATTAACTTTACAAATGTGTGATATGTGTAATATGCTGTTATTATTCTTAGTACCTTACCCTACCTTATGAACCTTATGTTGTTTCGTGCGTTGGTCTCTCTTCACACGGAGGTCAAGCTGGTGGCCCCGCCTCTAGGTCTGGCTTGGTGGAGGAGCGAGTGCTTCTTGTGCTCTCCATCGTACATAGCCAGGCACGCCCGGCTCATTTGGTACCGTCCTGAGCCAGGCATCCAGTCTTCTCTTGAAGACTTCAACTTTGACCCCCGTTACGTTTCTGAGGTCCTTTGGAAGCTGATTGAAAAGTCTTGGCCTCCCTGACAACCAAGCTATTTTCCTTCAGAGTTGAGGAGGTCCCTTGTCGGGCCCTTAATTTGGGAACACTACACATTCTGCCTTTCCTATTTTCCAGTGTTGTTTGAATGGTAATTGGGCTTAGTTTTAGGTTTGGTACCAGTTTTTCGATCATTTTCCATATGTAGATTATGGTGTACCTCTCTCTTCTTCTTTCCAGGGAGTACAGATTTAGTTTACGTAGTCTTTCCCAATAGTTGAGTTCTTTGCAGCCACCAATCTTGGCTGTGAAATGCCTTTGCGTTTCTTCTAGTTTATTAGTTTCTTCCTTTTTATATGGGGACGTCAAAACTGAGCAGTATTCAAGTTTTGGTATAATCAGTGTTTTTAGCAGGGGAATCATTACTGTCCTGTCCCTTCTCTTGAACGTTCTTAGTACCTGTCCGGCGACTCTTTTTGCTTTATTATCCCTACTGATTTTGTGTTTCAAATTTCGTATCATCTGTCATTATTATCCCGAGATCGACGCTCTCGTGCTTCTCTGAATTTCCTGTCTATCTGGAGAATAATATGCAGTCTGTTTAAGTTCTTCCGTTCTACCATATCTCAAGAGCTGAAATTTCTCGGTGTTAAATGACATGCTGATGAGAACTTCCTCACTCAGTGGGTGAATGAGCCTACACGAGGCGAAAGCGTTCTAGACTTAGTATTCACGACCGAAGACAACCTCGTCACTGGCCTCACCGTTGACGAATCATTGGGCGGGAGTGATCACGGTCTGATTAGGTTCCGTGTGTGCGTCCCTCGGATGAAGCGTAATAACTCGAGAGGCAGTAAGCTCGATCTCCGGCGGGCGGACTTTGTTAGCCTCCGGGATAGCGTAGGTGAGATGGGGTTAGAGGTCGGCGGCGATGTTGAGGGAGTGTGGAGTGCATTCCGGGACGAGTTTATGGTGCTGCAGTCTGCGACAGTCGTTGCCGATAGAATAGACAAACAGCGCGTTTAAGGCTCCTGGGCCAGACCAGTTTCTCCCCAGAGTGTTGCGGGAGGTGCGCGACCAGGTGGCTCCCCACCTGGCTACAGTCTTCAACAAATCTTTGGAGACGGGCCAGTTGCCTGGTGACTGGAGGGAAGCCAACGTGACCCCTATCTTTAAGAAAGGGGATCACGAAAGTCCAGGGAACTATCGTCCCATTAGTCTCACTTCAGTTGTAGGTAAATTATTAGAGGGGATAATTGCGGATAGGATCGTTGACCATTTGGATTCGTACAAGCTGCTTGGGGACTCCCAACATGGGTTTAGACGGCCTATTCCCACCGATACCCAGCGCGCGCACTTTCGCATTAGCCGGCGGTGAGGTACCTTATCAAAGGCTTTCTCAAAGTCGAGATAAAGTATATCAATCGCCTTACTCTTATCATACTCACTCAACATGACGTGGAAAAACTCGTGCAAGTTGATGACACAAACTTGCTCGAGTTTTTCCACGTCATGTTGAGTGAGTAAGAGTAGGACGATTGATATACTTTATCTTGACTTTGAGAAAGCCTTTGATAAGGTACCTCACCGCGGCTAATGGCGAAAGTGCGCGCGCTGGGTATCGGTGGGGAAATAGGTAGGTGGATTGAAAAACTGGCTGAAGAATAGGCGGCAGAGGGTTGTAATTAAATGGGCTAGTTCGGGTTGGGCCTCGGTCACTAGTGGGTTCCTCAGGTTCCGTTTTGGGGCCGCTGTTGTTTATCATTTACATAAATGATATAGACGGTGGCATCGTCAGTCGGATCGCCAAATTCGCTGATGACACCAAGCTTGGGGCCAATGTTGGGACGCCGGAGGCGATCGAGCACTGCGTGCGGACCTGAGTAGGATAGGAAAGTGGTCCGAAAAATGGCAAATGCCGTTTAACTTGGGTAAATGCAAGGTGATGCACATTGGCTACACCAATCCCAAGTCGGACTACTCGATGTTGGGGAACAATATCGAGGCTGATTTGAAAAAGGACTTGGGTGTGCTAATTAGCAGCGACCTTAAGTTTACCAAACAGTGCGTAGAGGTGGAAAAGAAAGCCCAGAAGCTGTTGGGTTATATCAGGAGGCAATTTCAGTTTTGGAACAAGGAGATTGTGCTCTCTGTACAATTCCCTGGTTCGGCCGCACCTGGAGTATGCTGTGCAGTTCTGGTCGCCAACCCTCAGGAAAGATATTGAGAGGCTGGAGCGAGTGCAGGCGAGGGCCACAAAGTTAATCCCTTCCGTTAGGCATATGGGCTACAATCGACGGTTACGCGCCCTGAACTTGTTTTCGCTTGAAACTCGGAGGCTGCGCGGTCAACTGATCGAGGTTTTCAAGCTCTTACGCGGGTTCAACGATGTCGATTTTAGAAGCATGTTTAGTTTAAATGATAACCCAACTCGCAACAATGGTTGGAAGTTGGATTTGAAACGGTTTAGGACTAGTGTGTGTGGGAATTACTTTACGTATAAGATCGTGACACGTGGAACAAGTTACCTTCAGAAGTTGTGAACAGTTCCTCTGTGGATCAGTTCAAGAAAAGGTTAGACCAAATCTTGCACACTATTTGAAGGTATAGAAAATTCTCCCTGGCACCCGTTGCCATTAGTACCTCCTCGGTATGGGCCGCAAGGCCTTTTGAAGTACTTCTCTTCCTTGTAACTCCTTGTAAACCTGCAAGGCCTCCACGTCATGTACATCGCCGATTTTTCTGCTGATCTTTGTATCGTCTGCAAAGGATGTTACTATACTTTTGCTGTTTACTCCGCAGTCTATGTCTGTTAGCATGATAATGAACAGGAGTGGGGCCAGTACTGTCCCTTGTGGTACTGAGCTGCGTTCTTCCGATTCTGATGATGATATACCTTGAATTTTGACGACCTGCAGACGTTCTCTGAGGAAGTTGTAGATCCATTTTCCCACTTTGCCTGTTATTCCCATATATTTCATTTTATGTGCTATTATACCATGGTCACATTTGTCGAAAGCTTTAGCAAAATCTGTGTATATAACATCGTAGTTGTCATTGCCTTCCAATGCATCTAGGATATTGTTGTCGTGTTCTATTAGTTGTGATAGGCATGATCTACCTGATCGGAATCTATGCTGATTTTCGTTGAATCTTTCCCGTGTCTCCAGGAAATCACAAATTTTCTCTCTAACTATTCTTTCAAATACTTTGGTGAGGTGGGACGTCAATGACACTGGTCTATAGTCCTTTGCTTGAGATCTGTCCCCTCCTTTATATATAGGGACAATGTTCGCTCTTTTCAAGATGCTCGGTATTTCCCCAGTGTCTAGGGATCTTCTCCATATCCAGTATAAAGGTGTATCTATTTCATTTTTACAGTTTTTAATCAATAATGCGTTCCAATTGTCCGGACCTGCAGCTGAATGTGGTTTTATTTGTCCTATATCTCTCGCTACATCTGGGGTAAAATCAAAGTCTGTTATATACTCTCCTTGCAATTCCTCTTCAAAGAATGCATTTATGTCAGGTATCGCTTTGTCACTTTTTGGGGTACTGAAAACTGATTCATATTGAGCTCTCATTGTATCAGATATTTCTTTTGGATCGTCGGTTAGTTCATTATTTCTCGTCTTTAAAGGCCCAATAGCGGCGCGCGTTTTTGTTTCCCTTTTTGCATAGCTATAGAAGTATTTTGGATTTTCCTTTATTGCTTCTACTGCCTTTTCCTCTTCCCTCTCTGTATGGTCCTTAATCAGGGTTTGTATTTCCCTATTGATACCCTCCAGTTTTTCTTTATTGCTCTCCTGTCATTATCTCCGCAGTGCCTAACTTCGCCTCCACTCTCTTTCTTTTGCGGAATATCTTCTCTTTTGCCTCTCTAGCCAGCTCCTCTTCCTTTTGGCTGTGATTTCGGAGCATATTTTTCTAAAATTCTCAGCGTTTTTTCTTCCAAGGTTGTTAGCATTTCTTCAGTTGTTTTATTCTCGAAAATTGTTCTCCATTCTATTTGGGCCATGTGCGATCTGATTACTTCCCAATTTATAGTCTTGGAGTTTAAGTTAAAGGCCCCGAATTTACTTTCTTCTCAATATGTGTATGTCTTTTAATGCTGTCGTCATATTTGTTGATATCCGAATAAGTTGTGGTCTGAGATAATGGTTGGGGTTATTTTTATATCAGCAATCAAGTTCGTGTTATTCGTGAATACAGATCCAGGCAGTTATTTTTTCTGGTATTTTCTGTTATCTCCTGTGTCAGCATAAAACTCATTGTGAGAGCCATCAACGTTTTTGCTTGCTCCTGGTCTTCTCTTGTGACCCCCTTGTCCTGATGAATATATATATATTCCTATCCACCTTTTTGTATTTATAAATGGGAAGTTAAAGTCTCCGCAGACCATTATATTGGCCAAAACACACACACACACACACAACACACACAAAATATATTATATATATATATATATAATATATATAATATATATATATATATATATATATATATATATATATATATATATATATATGTTATATATATATATATATATTAGTTTTTTAATTATTATTTTTAGTTATTTTTAAGTATTGTTTATGACACGTATGATTGTTACATTTCTTATTCACCGGTTTTTGCTTCTCTTTTCCTTCGAAAATATTGTTTATTCTTAGTACATGTTTGTTATGAGAAAGTTACGCATGCAAATGTTAGTGAAAGTCACTGATAGAAGATTACGGCAACAGGGCAAAGTTATTTTAAGTAGTTATACGTAAGTTACGTCAAAGGTACCGACAAAGAGTACTGAATTGTTACGTAGGAGTTACGCGTAACAGTAGTTAGGGTGTATCCACAACAGAATCTGGCTGAATGTCAACTGTCATCATTTCTGTGATTTATGTACTTTTTGGTCTGTATAACTGATGTGGTGCCACACTTTTTTCTTTTGTAGTGTTTCCTTCCATATCAAATAAGTTAATTCTGACGAGCTTGACGTAAGACTCGTTGTGAAGAGTTGCATTCTATCAATCCTCTTAGCTCTTTTATCAAGCTTTCATACTTTTTTACTTATCATTGTTTTTTTTTATACATGAGAGTTAGCATATTACTCGTTACAAAAGTTTTCTAGAGTTTTTTCCCTCCTCTTCTTCATACTGACAAATTGCAAAGTCTTCATATACATTTTGTATTGTCTGAAGGATTCGCATTAAAATTTCGTATTGTCTGAAGCATTCATTTTAAAGTCTTTTGAAGGAAAATTTGAAATACTACTCGCGATTTCGCTGTTGTTAAAATTTTGAATTGCTGGTAAATTGCTGACTTTACTTTCATTCTAAAAGAAAGTTAAGTAATTAATATTGTATATTACTCTTTCGACTGCCATCTGTCAATATTCTTCAGTATTACCATAGAAACGAAGTTAGAGTTTACAATTTTAATCTATTCATGAGCAAATTGTATCCAATCAGTCGATTTTAGAATATTTAATAATAGATCGATACGAATTGATCGATAAATCGGAGTCTGTAATCGGTCAAATTATGTATCAGTGCAACCCTAATATATATATATATATACATATACAGGGTGATCAAAAAGTAACGCAACCCATGGGAAAACGATTTATTTCAGAGCAAGTGCTGGAAGTGGGCACCGTTCTGTGCTTCACACAAGTGGATACGGCGATTCATGTTCTTAAAGACCCTTTGCAACGTTTCCTGTGAAATTGCATCAACACACTTCTGAATCATCGCCTGCAACAGAAGGAAAAAATCAATTATGTGCGCAACCTATGGAGAAACGTACATAATTGATTTTTTCCTTCTGTTGCAGGCGATGATTCAGAAGTGTGTTGATGCAATTTCACAGGAAACGTTGCAAAGGGTCTTTAAGAACATGAATCGCCGTATCCACTTGTGTGAAGCACAGAACGGTGCCCACTTCCAGCACTTGCTCTGAAATAAATCGTTTTCCCATGGGTTGCGTTACTTTTTGATCACCCTTTATATATATATATATATATATATATATATATATATATATATATATATATATATATATATATATAGTGTGTGTGTGTGTGTGGTGAAAGAGAGAAGTACATGCATGAATGTCCTGATTTGATTATGGGTTGGTCACAGTCATTTGAACACAATTCATCATTTGACGGTAATAACTTAACCCCGTTTCCGTGACAATATAACCTAAAAACGGTCACTTCGAGCAGTAATTACCGAATGAAATGTAGACCACAAATATATTTGAGTAATAATAGAAATCATGCGATTCAGTGACCATTATTTATTAGTTCGGTTTTCGTGACAATCTTGATAGTAGGTCGTATAAATTGGCCTCAGTACATTCACACTTTATATGATTTTCGTCACTTCGTGTATATATAATATTACACACTGCAACCTAGGGGAGGGCCGACTAGGAGGGACGGGTGGTTTACTAAACATTTCCTGGTTCTTCCTTATATGTATACTACATTCGGTGCAGGTTGCTGTAGATAGATAGATAGATAGAATAACCTTTATTAATAATAATAAAATAAATAAAAAATTTCAATTTACAATGACATGAATAATTGTGAAGCTCGACTGTTTATTTAATTTAATTTGGCCCTTAAGCTTTAGGCTTTACTGGGCTTTTATTAAAAATAAGCAGCTAGTTGTTTCAATCCAATGAAAATGGGTAGTTTTTGAGATGAAGACAATCTAAATTGGGGTATAACAAGCTTTGATCTATTTCTGGTCTGATACGAGTGGATTTCTTGATGAGTTACAGATAACCTCATTGCTCGTTTTTGGATGACAAAGATACCATTTAATGCGTTGTTAGCGGAGTTTCCCCAAACAAGGGTGCAGTATGTTATATAAGGAAGAACAAGAATATGATAAAGAGTCAATAAAACTTGTTTAGGGGCTACATTTCTAAGTTTAAACATTATAGCAACGCTCCTTGAAATCTTTTTCGTGATATAATTTACATGATCACTCCATTGCAAATAAATAAAAAATTTCAATTTACAATGACATGAATAATTGTGAAGCTCGACTGTTTATTTTATTTAATTTGGCCCTTAAGCTTTAGGCTTTACTGGGCTTTTATTAAAAAATAAGCAGCTAGTTGTTATAAATTACTACTAATAAATAAATAAATAAGTAAATAAGTATTATTAATAGTTAAAACATGTATTGCAATATTAAACAATATTAATGGACAATATTAAACAATATTAGTGGACATTAATCCTAGTTTTGTTAGTATGCCATTATTAATCGGGATTTCAACTTGGTTTTAAACAAATTTACATTCACAAATTTTTTATATCGGCATGCAAGTCATTCCATAGTTTCAACCCAATGAAAATGGGTAGTTTTTGAGATGAAGACAATCTAAATTGGGGTATAACAAGCTTTGATCTATTTCTGGTCTGATACGAGTGGATTTCTTGATGAGTTACAGATAACCTCATTGCTCGTTTTTGGATGACAAAGATACCATTTAATGCGTTGTTAGCGGAGTTTCCCCAAACAAGGGTGCAGTATGTTATATAAGGAAGAACAAGAATATGATAAAGAGTCAATAAAACTTGTTTAGGGGCTACATTTCTAAGTTTAAACATTATAGCAACGCTCCTTGAAATCTTTTTCGTGATATAATTTACATGATCACTCCATTGCAAATAAATAAAAAATTTCAATTTACAATGACATGAATAATTGTGAAGCTCGACTGTTTATTTAATTTAATTTGGCCCTTAAGCTTTAGGCTTTACTGGGCTTTTATTAAAAATAAGCAGCTAGTTGTTATAAATTACTAATAATAAATAAATAAATAAGTAAATAAGTATTATTAATAGTTAAAACATGTATTGCAATATTAAACAATATTAATGGACAATATTAAACAAATTAGTGGACATTAATCCTAGATTTTGTTAGTATGCCATTATTAATCGGGATTTCAACTTGGTTTTAAACAAATTTACATTCACAATATTTTTTATATCGGCATGCAAGTCATTCCATAGTTTCAATCCAATGAAAATGGGTAGTTTTGAGATGAAGACAATCTAAATTGGGTATAACAAGCTTTGATCTATTTCTGGTCTGATACGAGTGGATTTCTTGATGAGTTACAGATAACCTCATTGCTCGTTTTTGGATGACAAAGATACCATTTAATGCGTTGTTAGCGGAGTTTCCCCAAACAAGAGTGCAGTATGTTATATAAGGAAGAACAAGAATATGATAAAGAGTCAATAAAACTTGTTTAGGGGCTACATTTCTAAGTTTAAACATTATAGCAACGCTCCTTGAAATCTTTTTCGTGATATAATTTACATGATCACTCCATTGCAAATTCTTATCTAGCATTACACCAAGAAATTTTGTTACAGTACACTCCTTTATGGCGATTTCATTAACATTAAGTTCATCAAGATATACATTTCTTTTATTAGTAAAAATCATGAAATTTGTTTTACTGGTATTTCGGAAGAGTTTATTGGTTGTCAGCCATTTCATTACACTGATGAATCTGAATGAAATATATCTTAGCTGTATTAACATCTTTGCAAGAAAAAGAGACAGTTGTATCATCTGCAAACATTATGAAGTTCAGTATATCAGATGAACGTGGAAGGTCAGTTATATATAATAAAAATAACAGTGGACCCAGAACTGAGCCTACTGATACAAAATGATATCTATTGGACAAATAACTTTTAAACCAATCACTGATTGCTCCTCTAAAACCGTAACAATATAATTTATTAAGTAGAATATTATGGTCTATTACATCAAACGCCTTACTCAAATCCATAAATATTGATATCATTATTTCTTTGTTCTCCTTAGCTATATTTACATTTTCCATAAGATTTAAAATAGCCATTTCCGTTGTTTTATTATTACGGAAACCATATTGATTTGGAGATAATAAATTGTAGGATTCTAAATATCGCTGCATTCTATTTTTTACAATTTTTTTCAAAAACTTTGCTGAACACAGATAATGAACACACCGGCCTGTAATTTGTTGCTAATAGGTATAGGATCACCCACTTTAAAAAGGGGTGTTATACAACCAGTTTTTAGCATTGATGGGAATATTCCTTTGGAAATACTTTGATTGATAATTTTAGCCAAAGTTACAGATATCTTATCTTTAACAAGTTTCAATATAGGTACAGAAATGTTATGAATGTTATTTTTTTGTATTTTTTAATTTACCAATAATATTCTGGACCTCAGTAGAGGTAGCAGGAACAAAAGAAAATGAATTTAGTAGGCTGGGTGGCATATATTCTAGAGGTGAGTGATCATTATTTATTAATTGTGAGTGAAGCTTATCCGCTATTGAAGTAAAATGTGCATTTAAAGAGTCTGCAATAGCAGTATCATCAGTAATTTCTTTATTATCAACATTTAATTTCTCTATTGAATTTTTCTTAATTTGTTTTCCGAGAAGATTGTTTATGGTTGTCCAAGTGTTTTTCATGTCTCCTTTATGTTTGGAAAATTGATTGTTATAATAGTTATATTTTGCAATTTTGATTATTTTAATTAATTTGTTTCTGTATTGAGTATATTCAATTTTAAGAATTTTGCTCTGCAATTGTAATTTGAATAATTTATCTGTTCTTTATTAGAGGTCGGCGGCGATGTTGAGGGAGTGTGGAGTGCATTTCGGGACGAGTTTATGGTGCTGCAGTCTGCTGCCATACCCTCAAAACCGGTCACCCCTGCTTCAACGCAGCCTAAGTGGTTCAATCGTGACATCGCTTCGGCTATCCGAAATAGGAAAGTAGCGTATAGGAGGGCGAAGGCCAATCGTTCCCATGGGAACACTGAAGCGTATGTCCGCCTGTGTAGGGAAGTGAAGGCGAAGGTTAGACTAGCGAAACGTAACGAAGAACTACGGGTGGCAAGCCTCTGCAAGGGGAACCCTAAGGAGTTCTTCAGTTATGTTAATAGTAGAAAGCCCATTAGAAGCATTAGAAGCGGCGTTCTGCGGACCTCCGACGCGGACATCGCCAATGTGCTTAATGAGTACTTTGCGTGAGTGTTCACCAGGGAGGACACCCGCATCATCCCCGAGCCAGGCGTGAGGCACGAAGGTGCTGGCCTGGATAGTGTTCGATGTACCGCGACAGTCGTTGCCGATAGAATAGACAAACAGCGCGTTTAAGGCTCCTGGGCCAGACCAGTTTCTCCCCAGAGTGTTGCGGGAGGTGCGCGACCAGGTGGCTCCCCACATGGCTACAGTCTTCAACAAATCTTTGGAGACGGGCCAGTTGCCTGGTGACTGGAGGGAAGCCAACGTGACCCCTGTCTTTAAGAAAGGGGATCACGAAAGTCAAGGGAACTATCGTCCCATTAGTCTCACTTCAGTTGTAGGTAAATTATTAGAGGGGATAATTGCGGATAGGATCGTTGACCATTGGATTCGTACAAGCTGCTTGGGACTCCCAACATGGGTTTACACGGCCTATTTCCCCACCGATACCCAGCGCGCGCACTTTCGCCATTAGCCGGCGGTGAGGTACCTTATCAAAGGCTTTCTCAAAGTCGAGATAAAGTATATCAATCGCCCTACTCTTATCATACTCACTCAACATGACGTGGAAAAACTCGAGCAAGTTGATGACAAACTTGCTCGAGTTTTTCCACGTCATGTTGAGTGAGTATGATAAGAGTAGGGCGATTGATATACTTTATCTCGACTTTGAGAAAGCCTTTGATAAGGTACCTCACCGCCGGCTAATGGCGAAAGTGCGCGCGCTGGGTATCGGTGGGGAAATAGGTAGGTGGATTGAAAACTGGCTGAAGAATAGGCGGCAGAGGGTTGTAATTAAAGGGGCTAGTTCGGGTTGGGCCTCGGTCACTAGTGGGATTCCTCAGGGTTCCGTTTTGGGGCCGCTGTTGTTTATCATTTACATAAATGATATAGACGGTGGCATCGTCAGTCGGATCGACAAATTCGCTGATGACACCAAGCTTGGGGCCAATGTTGGGACGCCGGAGACGATCGAGCACTGCGTGCGGACCTGGGTAGGATAGGAGAGTGGTCCGAAAAATGGCAAATGCCGTTTAACTTGGGTAAATGCAAGGTGATGCACATTGGCTACACCAATCCCAAGTCGGACTGCTCGATGTTGGGGAACAATATCGAGGCTGATTTGAAAAAGGACTTGGGTGTGCTAATTAGCAGCGACCTTAAGTTTACGAAACAGTGCGTAGAGGTGGAAAAGAAAGCCCAGAAGCTGTTGGGTTATATCAGGAGGCAATTTCAGTTTCGGAACAAGGAGATTGTGCTCTCTCTGTACAATTCCCTGGTTCGGCCGCACCTGGAGTATGCTGTGCAGTTCTGGTCGCCCACCCTCAGGAAAGATATTGAGAGGCTGGAGCGAGTGCAGGCGAGGGCCACAAAGTTAATCCCTTCCGTTAGGCATATGGGCTACAATCGACGGTTACGCGCCCTGAACTTGTTTTCGCTTGAAACTCGGAGGCTGCGCGGTCAACTGATCGAGGTTTTCAAGCTCTTACGCGGGTTCAACGATGTCGATTTTAGAAGCATGTTTAGTTTAAATGATAACCCAACTCGCAACAATGGTTGGAAGTTGGATTTGAAACGGTTTAGGACTAGTGTGTGTGGGAATTACTTTACGTATAAGATCTGTGACACGTGAAACAAGTTACCTTCAGAAGTTGTGAACAGTTCCTCTGTGGATCAGTTCAAGAAAAGGTTAGACCAAATCTTGCACACTATTTGAAGGTGTAGAAAATTCTCCCTGGCACCCGTTGCCATTGGTACTTCCTCGGTATGGGCCGCAAGGCCTTTTGAAGTACTTCTCTTCCTTGTAACTCCTTGTAAACCTGCAAGGCCTCCACGTCATGTACATCGCCGATTTTTCTGCTGATCTTTGTATCGTCTGCAAAGGATGTTACTATACTTTTGCTGTTTACTCCGCTGTCTATGTCTGTTAGCATGATAATGAACAGGAGTGGGGCCAGTACTGTCCCTTGTGGTACTGAGCTGCGTTCTTCCGATTCTGATGATGATATATCTTGAATTTTGACGACCTGCAGACGTTCTCTGAGGAAGTTGTAGATCCATTTTCCCACTTTGCCTGTTATTCCCATATATTTCATTTTATGTGCTATTATACCATGGTCACATTTGTCGAAAGCTTTAGCAAAATCTGTGTATATAACCTCGTAGTTGTCATTGCCTTCCAATGCATCTAGGATATTGTTGTCGTGTTCTATTAGTTGTGATAGGCATGATCTACCTGATCGGAATCTATGCTGATTTTCGTTGAATCTTTCCCGTGTCTCCAGGAAATCACAAATTTTCTCTCTAACTATTCCTTCAAATACTTTCGTGAGGTGGGACGTCAATGACACTGGTCTATAGTCCTTTGCTTGAGATCTGTCCCCTCCTTTATATATAGGGACAATGTTCGCTCTTTTCAAGATGCTCGGTATTTCCCCAGTGTCTAGGGATCTTCTCCATCTCCAGTATAAAGGTGTAGCTATTTCATTTTTACAGTTTTTAATCAATAATGCGTTCCAATTGTCCGGACCTGCAGCTGAATGTGGTTTCATTTGTCCTATATCTCTCGCTACATCTGGGGTAAAATCAAAGTCTGTTATATACTCTCCTTGCAATTCCTCTTCAAAGAATGCATTTATGTCAGGTATCGCTTTGTCACTTTTTGGGGTACTGAAAACTGATTCATATTGAGCTCTCATTGTATCAGATATTTCTTTTGGATCGTCGGTTAGTTCATTATTTCTCGTCTTTAAAGGCCCAATAGCGGCGCGCGTTTTTGTTTTCCTTTTTGCATAGCTATAGAAGTATTTTGGATTTTCCTTTATTGCTTCTACTACCTTTTCCTCTTCCCTCTCTGTATGGTCCTTAATCAGGGCTTGTATTTCCCTATTGATACCCTCCAGTTTTTCTTTTATTGCTCTCCTGTCATTATCTCCGCAGTTGCCTAACTTCGCCTCCACTCTCTTTCTTTTGCGGAATAATCTTCTCTTTTGCCTCTCTAGCCAGCTCCTCTTTCCTTTTGGCTGTGATTTCGGAGCATATTTTTCTAAAATTCTCAGCGTTTTTTCTTCCAAGGTTGTTAGCATTTCTTCAGTTGTTTTATTCTCGAAAATTGTTCTCCATTCTATTTGGGCCATGTGCGATCTGATTGCTTCCCAATTTATAGTCTTGGAGTTTAAGTTAAAGGCCCCGAATTTACTTTCTTCCTCAATATGTGTATTGTCTTTTAATGCTGTCGTCATATTTGTTGATATCTCGAATAAGTTTGGTCTGAGATAATGGTTGGGGTTATTTTTATATCAGCAATCAAGTTCGTGTTATTCGTGAATACCAGATCCAGGCAGTTATTTTTTCTGGTATTTTCTGTTATCTCCTGTGTCAGCATAAACTCATTTGTGAGAGCCATCAACGTTTTTGCTTGCTCCTGGTCTTCTCTTGTGACCCCCTTGTCCTGATGAATATATATATATATAATATATATTCCTATCCACCTTTTGTATTTTATAAATGGGAAGTTAAAGTCTCCGCAGACCATTATATTGGGGGATGGGGGGTTTATGGTCTTTATTAGCTTCCTGATGTCATCAATGGCCTCCGAGAATTTTTTGGTTTAGAGTAATATAAGTTTTTTCGAGAGCTTTAATTTTAAATAAATTCTGAATTGTAATGTTCGTTTTTTCGTTTAAATTAAACCGAATGTAGGTCGTAATACAACATTATATTTAACATGTTAAATCTCTAAAACTCTTTAGAAGTAAATCGCCCAGCCAAAACACACACACACACACACACAAAATATATATATATATATATATATATATATATATATATATATATATATATATATATATATATATTAGTTTTTTAATTATTATTTTTAGTTATTTTTAAGTATTGTTTATGGCACGTATGATTGTTACATTTCTTATTCACCGGTTTTTGCTTCTCTTTTCCTTCGAAAATATTGTTTATTCTTAGTACATGTTTGTTATGAGAAAGTTACGCATGCAAATGTTAGTGAAAGTCACTGATAGAAGATTACGGCAACAGGGCAAAGTTATTTTAAGTAGTTATACGTAAGTTACGTCAAAGGTACCGACAAAGAGTACTGAATTGTTACGTAGGAGTTACGCGTAACAGTAGTTAGGGTGTATCCACAACAGAATCTGGCTGAATGTCAACTGTCATCATTTCTGTGATTTATGTACTTTTTGTTCTGTATAACTGATGTGGTGCCACACTTTTTTCTTTTGTAGTGTTTCCTTCCATATCAAATAAGTTAATTCTGACGAGCTTGACGTAAGACTCGTTGTGAAGAGTTGCATTCTATCAATCCTCTTAGCTCTTTTATCAAGCTTTCATACTTTTTTACTTATCATTGTTTTTTTTTATACATGAGAGTTAGCATATTACTCGTTGCAAAAGTTTTCTAGAGTTTTTTCCCTCCTCTTCTTCATACTGACAAATTGCAAAGTCTTCATATACATTTTGTATTGTCTGAAGGATTCGCATTAAAATTTTGTATTTTCTGAAGCATTCATTTTAAAGTCTTTTGAAGGAAAATTTGGAATACTACTCGCGATTTCGCTGTTGTTAAAATTTTGAATTGCTGGTAAATTGCTGACTTTACTTTCATTCTAAAAGAAAGTTAAGTAATTAATATTGTATATTACTCTTTCGACTGTCATCTGTCAATATTCTTCAGTATTACCATAGAAACGAAGTTAGAGTTTACAATTTTAATCTATTCATGAGCAAATTGTAGCCAATCAGTCGATTTTAGAATATTTAATAATAGATCGATACGAATTGATCGATAAATCGGAGTCTGTAATCGGTCAAATTATGTATCAGTGCAACCCTAATATATATATATATATATATGTGTGTGTGTGTGTGTGTGTGTGAAAGAGAGAAGTACATGCATGAATGTCCTGATTTGATTATGGGTTGGTCACAGTCATTTGAACACAATTCATCATTTGACGGTAATAACTTAACCCCGTTTCCGTGACAATATAACCTAAAAACGGTCACTTCGAGCAGTAATTACCGAATGAAATGTAGACCACAAATATATTTGAGTAATAATAGAAATCATGCGATTCAGTGACCATTATTTATTAGTTCGGTTTTCGTGACAATCTTGATAGTAGGTCGTATCAAATTGGCCTCAGTACATTCACACTTTATATGATTTTCGTCACTTTCGTGTATATATATATATATTACACACTGCAACCTAGGGGAGGGCCGACTAGGAGGGACGGGTGGTTTACTAAACATTTCCCTGGTTCTTCCTTATATGTATACTACATTCGGTGCAGGTTGCTGTAGATAGATAGATAGATAGAATAACCTTTATTAATAATAATAAAATAAATAAAAAAATTTCAATTTACAATGACATGAATAATTGTGAAGCTCGACTGTTTATTTTATTTAATTTGGCCCTTAAGCTTTAGGCTTTACTGGGCTTTTATTAAAAATAAGCAGCTAGTTGTGATAAATTACTAATAATAAATAAATAAATAAGTAAATAAGTATTATTAATAGTTAAAACATGTATTGCAATATTAAACAATATTAATGGACAATATTAAACAATATTAGTGGACATTAATCCTAGATTTTTGTTAGTATGCCATTATTAATCGGGATTTCAACTTGGTTTTAAACAAATTTACATTCACAATATTTTTTATATCGGCATGCAAGTCATTCCATAGTTTCAATCCAATGAAAATGGGTAGTTTTTGAGATGAAGACAATCTAAATTGGGGTATAACAAGCTTTGATCTATTTCTGGTCTGATACGAGTGGATTTCTTGATGAGTTACAGATAACCTCATTGCTCGTTTTTGGATGACAAAGATACCATTTAATGCGTTGTTAGCGGAGTTTCCCCAAACAAGGGTGCAGTATGTTATATAAGGAAGAACAAGAGTATGATAAAGAGTCAATAAAACTTGTTTAGGGGCTACATTTCTAAGTTTAAACATTATAGCAACGCTCCTTGAAATCTTTTTCGTGATATAATTTACATGATCACTCCATTGCAAATTCTTATCTAGCATTACACCAAGAAATTTTGTTACAGTACACTCCTTTATGGCGATTTCATTAACATTAAGTTCATCAAGATATACATTTCTTTTATTAGTAAAAATCATGAAATTTGTTTTACTGGTATTTCGGAAGAGTTTATTGGTTGTCAGCCATTTCATTACACTGATGAATTCTGAATGAAATATATTCTTAGCTGTATTAACATCTTTGCAAGAAAAAGAGACAGTTGTATCATCTGCAAACATTATGAAGTTCAGTATATCAGATGAACGTGGAAGGTCAGTTATATATAATAAAAATAACAGTGGACCCAGAACTGAGCCTACTGATACAAAATGATATCTATTGGACAAATAACTTTTAAACCAATCACTGATTGCTCCTCTAAAACCGTAACAATATAATTTATTAAGTAGAATATTATGGTCTATTACATCAAACGCCTTACTCAAATCCATAAATATTGATATCATTATTTCTTTGTTCTCCTTAGCTATATTTACATTTTCCATAAGATTTAAAATAGCCATTTCCGTTGTTTTATTATTACGGAAACCATATTGATTTGGAGATAATAAATTGTAGGATTCTAAATATCGCTGCATTCTATTTTTTACAATTTTTTTCAAAAACTTTGCTGAACACAGATAATGAACACACCGGCCTGTAATTTGTTGCTAATAGGTATAGGATCACCCACTTTAAAAAGGGGTGTTATACAACCAGTTTTTAGCATTGATGGGAATATTCCTTTGGAAATACTTTGATTGATAATTTTAGCCAAAGTTGCAGATCTGCAAACATTATGAAGTTCAGTATATCAGATGAACGTGGAAGGTCAGTTATATATAATAAAAATAACAGTGGACCCAGAACTGAGCCTACTGATACAAAATGATATCTATTGGACAAATAACTTTTAAACCAACCACTGATTGCTCCTCTAAAACCGTAACAATATAATTTATTAAGTAGAATATTATGGTCTATTACATCAAACGCCTTACTCAAATCCATAAATATTGATATCATTATTTCTTTGTTCTCCTTAGCTATATTTACATTTTCCATAAGATTTAAAATAGCCATTTCCGTTGTTTTATTATTACGGAAACCATATTGATTTGGAGATAATAAATTGTAGGATTCTAAATATCGCTGCATTCTATTTTTTACAATTTTTTTCAAAACTTTGCTGAACACAGATAATGAACACACCGGCCTGTAATTTGTTGCTAATAGGTATAGGATCACCCACTTTAAAAAGGGGTGTTATACAACCAGTTTTTAGCATTGATGGGATATTCCTTTGGAAATACTTTGATTGATAATTTTAGCCAAAGTTACAGATATCTTATCTTTAACAAGTTTCAATATAGGTACAGGAATGTTATGAATGTTATTTTTTTGTATTTTTTAATTTACCAATAATATTCTGGACCTCAGTAGAGGTAGCAGGAACAAAAGAAAATGAATTTAGTAGGCTGGGTGGCATATATTCTAGAGGTGAGTGATCATTATTTATTATTGTGAGCGAAGCTTATCCGCTATTGAAGTAAAATGTGCATTTAAAGAGTCTGCAATAGCAGTATCATCAGTAATTTCTTTATTATCAACATTTAATTTCTCTATTGAATTTTTCTTAATTTGTTTTCCGAGAAGATTGTTTATGGTTGTCCAAGTGTTTTTCATGTCTCCTTTATGTTTGGAAAATTGATTGTTATAATAGTTATATTTTGCAATTTTGATTATTTTAGTTAATTTGTTTCTGTATTGAGTATATTGTATTTTAAGAATTTTGCTCTGCAATTGTAATTTGAATAATTTATCTCTGTTCTTTATTGAAGTGATAATTCCTGGAGTGATCCATGGATTTGCGACACTTTTGGGCGAAACTGTTTTTCTCCTTAAAAGAAAGCAAATATTAAAAATATGGAATAAGGTGTCATAGAAGAACTGAAACATATGATCTGGGTCATTTAAAGGTTCGTCACAGTCAAGTCGAGTATTTTCTACAGCCCCAATAAATTTTCTTTTGTTAACCTCTGAGAATATTCCGTAATCAATAGTTGTTTTGTCCGCAACCTGAACAATGTTATTGAATATAGCGTAAGTAGGAAAATGATCACTGATGTTAGTGGTTATAATTCCAGAATTTACGAGGGCATTGCTATTTACAAATATATTATCAATCGTAGATTCTGTCATTCGATTGCCATAGCTGCAGACTCGAGTTTAAAAATTTATGAGAAATTGCTTCAGATTGTAAATTGATGTTGAAGTCTCTCGCAACTATGACATTCGATTTATGAAAGTTGCGTAACATGTTATCTAAGTGAATTAAAAAGCTATTGATATTACTATTAGGTGGTCTATATATTGCATGGACAGAATATACATTACTTTTGTCTTTTATATTCACAATCAGGTTTTCATTGTCACTATTATGATACATAGAGAAAATACTTCGTTAGAGTCGTAAGTTTGATGCACATACATAGAGATACCTCCACCAATCTGACCATCTCTTATAGTATGATAAGCAACGTAATTATCGTATAAGCCTGTATAAATGGACATGGAAGAGACAGACAGACATCTTCCTCAAAGCAAACAAAAACCTTTAAACGAACTTTTCCGTTGACACATCCGAAGGGCGGTGTGTATGTGAACGACCTTTGGCCTTTCTTAAGCAAAATAAGGAATTCGTTTCAGGAGTCGTTATTCTGGATTTATTCCTGCATTACCTTCCTGATAACGAGACAACACTGATGTTTAGGGTGTAAAACTTTTCTTAAGATGACGTCACAGTGGCAATCACAAAAACTCAATTTTTTTTCCACACAAAACATACGCAAGCCAAAATGTTTCCTTTAACTTGACTGGTTGAAAACAGAGAAGCTGTTTCATTGTTTATAAACATTAAAAAGGTCGTTAGTGCGTTAACTTTACTGTTTTGAGAACTGTTCCTTTAAATTAGTGGTAAACCCCCCCCCCCCCCCCTTTTGTTGTCTTGCGCTATTGTCGACATCTGAAACAATTTGCGAGTCAAGTATTTATGATAGACATAATTAAATTCCGAAATGTAAAAAGGAACGTGTATTTGTATATATATATATACACACACACACACCAGATTGCAAAACTTTTACGTGATTTAATGCGATGCTTGTGGCTGCTTTCCCTCTACCAATCAATATCTGGTGTCAAACTAGTTGACATTAACTATTTTAAAGCTTGGACAAGGTGCAAATCATTCAGTCGTGATCGGTTTATTCGGTACTCATTTGTGATGAGTTTCACCACCGAGAATGATTGTTCACAAACTTTGGTACAATGAAATGGGCATCCTAAATAGTATATTTACTACATTCTGTCATAGATCGATATTCTTTAATTTTCTTTGAGGAAATAAGAATATTTTTTCGTTTAGTTTTACTAACAAACTACAGTTGTTAAAGTAACTTTTGATCGCCGAGCGGGTCAATTTTTGGCCCGCCGGCAAAGGGTTATCCACCACTGCTTTAAAAGATGGTCTCTTTCTCCATTGTTTCTGTCCACCCCTCTTTTCCATATATTTTCACTTGTCTGTGATACTTTACTCCATCTAAACGCTGTTAATAAGTTTTATGTACACACACACACACACACACACACACATATATATATAAGTTCACAAGGAGTGCGTCCTCCTTTGTATGTATATCTGCATGTATGTATAGATAGTACACACGTAAACTATATAAAATAACGGGAAGTGTCCGTGTGTGTGTGTGTGACAAAAATAGAACATGGAAGGACCGACCCACTAACAGTACGTCCCGGCACAATCTCCGTCGCGAGCGATGCAAACTTTACCTTACTGGTGGAGGCGGAGGGGGCTGGGTTAGTTACATTTTATTCCCCTCATTCTTTCTTCATTTTCCTTTCATTTCCATCATTTTTTTCATCGTGTCCGTTTACGAGCCTCGCCGTGACATCATTTTAAAATATTACCGATTTTGCATTTTTAAAATGTTGTGTGTTGCATTGGTGTATGTTACAAGAATGACGTCGGTGGTGATGTCATGATCCAATGGTGGACGAAATCGTGATGGTGATGACGTCATCGGTTCCCCTCAGCACGAGTATTGTATTTTTTTTTAATAAAGTGGTTGACAGTTTTTTCTTAATTTATATTTTGACAAACGATCTTAAATTAAAATGTAATCTCTCTCTCTCTCTCTCTCTCTCTCTCTCTCTCTCTCTAAGTTTAGCAGTAAAAACTTGGTTTCGCTTCAGACTACATTGATTGAAAGATATGGAATTTACCAAACAAATTAATTTATAAATTAGACGTTTTGGCAGTCACACAACTGTCCTTATCAAGTGTCAATTAAGAACTGTTTTATCACTTTTTGATTAAGGTAGTTTTGTCACTGCCGGAGCAGTGATTAAAACCTTAATCCCGTATATATATATATATATATATATATATATATATATATATATATATATATATGCAGAAAAATCACAGAATAACACGTGATCTTATTAATAAGCAAACAACCACAAGGAAAAAGAAACACGAAATCCGAGCGCTTTCGTGATATATTCACATCTTCAGGGAAAAGAAAGAAATATTTCTTTCTTTTCCCTGAAGATGTGAATATATCACGAAAGCGCTCGGATTTCGTGTTTCTTTTTCCTTTTTCCCTGTGGTTGTTTGCTATATATATATATATATATATATATATAAGGTGAATCAAAATTCTGGAAACATAGGAACCATGCTTTTCAATGCAAATATATATGTACATATATTTGCATTGAAAAGCATAGTGCCTATGTTTCCAGACTTTTGACTCACCTTGTGTATATATATATATATATATATATATATATATATATATATATATTGTGGGCAATTGACTGTCAGCCCTATAATAATATAATTAGATTAAGTTAAAGTAAGTAAGGTTTGCTTGAGGGGTTACCATTTTGATCTTTCGATCACACATGAATGTCAATATTATAGGGGATTAATGGAGTGAGTTTTCTTCCTTTAATAAACAAAAGAATACAGTAAATGATAAATATTACAGTTGCTGACGTTACGATGCTTGAATTGAATGAGCAGTTGATAAGAATGGAATGTTGATATTAAATATTATTACATCGAAAGACAATGAACAGTAGTTTAGTAAATGAATTACAAGAATGCGTGCGAAATGAATTTGGGTGTTTATGGTTGAATGAAGAGTGACAGATATGCTCAAGCGAAGGAGTTATTACGAATAGCTGTTACATGGCTGGATGCCAGCAGTTTACAGTTCAGGGTGGTTGCCAACTCAAAATTCTAAATGTCGCTAAAAGCACCCAGAAAAGTCGCTAAAAAGTCGCTAAATTAAAAAAGTTTGCCCGTAAAAAGTAGCTGAAGATAAAACTACATATAACTAAACGAAATCGTAAAAAAAAAAAAAACTAACCTCTTTTATCCTAATTTTCCATAATTCATTATAGTTCGATGGTCGTGTTTCTGTTTCAGTCTGTTAACAATTAGTAATCAAATAAAATTTCATAATTAACATTCGAGTGTTTAGTAAATTAAAAAAGTTATATTTTTAGGGAAATAACATGGTTTTTGTGTACGCAAATTATACTAAATTACATCGCATTTTTTAAATTTTTTTGTAATGAAATCGCCTGAAAATAATCTCAAGTAGCCCAAAGGTAGCCGTGTTGCCCAAAGACAAATATCAGTTGCACAAGAGAGTAAAAATTAGCCAAATTTGCGATTTGTCGCCCAATCTGGCAACCTGGTTGCCACTGGCCACCCTTTATATAGGCCAGTATAGAAAACTTTCCCTTCAACTCTTAAAGTCGCTAAATTTGTCTCCAAATTTTTAGAAAAATCGCTAAAATGTCGCTGGTCGCTAAATCCTTAAAAACGGTCGCTAAGAAGCATAAGAAATCGCTAGATTTAGCGATAAAATCGCTAAATTGGCAACTCTGGGTTTACTGAAGATATTTCGAAGGAGTCAGTGTGTGAATGGTCCCCTTGGGAACGTTCTCGAAAAGCTGTGTTAATCTGGAAGAAAACAATGAAGGCTGCAGGCGTCTACCTATAAGAGTCGCTGAGGAAATGCCTGAAGCGTGTCGCTATATATATATAATATGGATACCGAAGTAAAATGTGTACCACAGAGGAGGTTTTGTCCGCACGTCGCAAAGCAACGTCTCGAGTTCGACATATTACCATTACATTACACCATCTGGAAAACTAAAATATTTTCTTTCAAGTGTAGCTTTTGAGGAAAACCCGTTTTGTCTCGCGTTATGCAAGAAGATCGCCAGTAGAGCGTCACTTGCGGAACCCATACTGACGATCTGAAAGAAGATTGTGAGAAGAGAGATGTTTAACTATTAAGGAAAGGCAAGAAATCAAAGCAATTAGACGATAGTTGGAGGGTTGAGAGCCGTCACCCCTCTTTGGGACAGGCTGAATGAAAGCAAACTAACAACAGGAAGGAAGAATACCAGATGAAAGGCAAAGAGAGTTTGCGTAGGCAAGGTGTCAGCACAGAAACACTGTCCTTAAGAGCAATAGGAGAAACACCATCAGGACCGTACGTCTTCCTACAGTTGAGCCCAAATAGGGCAGAAAAACATCTTTGGAGGAGATTCTAATTTCAGACAAGTCAGAGGAAGTAGGTGATGGAGGAACAGCATCGGAATCGTCTAGGGTTGAATTGGAGGCGAAAGTGTGAGCGAAGAGTTCAGCTTTATCGGGAGAAGAGACGGCAACAGAGCCGTCGGAGTGGAAAAGAGGAGGGAAAGAAGTAAAATTGTTGGAGAGGGTCTTGGCTAGATGCCAGAAAGAGCGAGAAGTAGAAATGGATACGTTTCACATTTTTATATGATGAAGGAAATTTTGGCCAGTCGAAAAACAGATTTTGTAATATATATGTGCTTTACTGACACACACACACACACACACACACACATATATATATACGGGGCTCCAGTAAACCTTAGCCCTCCCCCGCCCATGGCCTAAACCATTAGAGGTACAGTAAAACAACATACCTTACAAAAGAGAATTTAATCCTGCATTTAATGAGAAACAATTAAAACTTTGTGTTCCAGCCATTGGCTTCCAAGACAGCATGAATTCGCTTTGGGTAGTTTGCCAAAAGTGACGTGAATAGATCTTGATCGTTACGCAAATTTGCTAAAACAGTTTCAATGCGTTGCGTCATTATATCCTTCGAAAATCGATTTGCTGCAGGTTCTTGAAACAAGAGACATTCAACCTTGTCCTTTATAACTGATCCAATGTGTTCACAGACGTTCAGGTCAGGAGAATTTCCTGGCCATTCTTCATTTCCAAAGAAATCGATCTCATGGTTCCGTAACAACTGTTGAGTGGCTAATGCCTTAAAGCAGGGGGCCTTATTGTGCAGAAGTGTGACCTGATCGACATCCATAACGTTGTTTGGGTTTCTTAGAAAAGGAATGACATGCTGGGATAGAATAATATCACGAAAATACTGTCCATCCCAACTCTGACCATTTGGCTTCAGCACCCACATGAGCTTCTTTGCAGTGAATAAAACAAACATACCAACACGGTCTGGACTTTTTAATAATTCGCGATAATGTTCATTGTCATCGATTTCATCTGGTGTTATGGCCCACACTCGATCATTTTGGTAGTTAGGCCGACGTGTTACGTAAACAAAAAATTAATCGGAGACAGCTAAATGCATGAAATCATCCACATCCCAATCTTCAAGATAATGGGCAAACCACATTCTGTCATCGATGTTAAGTTGAGTTTTCTTGGCTTTAGAAGTTCATGCTAAGGCTTTAAACCTTGCCTGTGACGGTACAGTCGAATGATCTCACCACTAACGATCTTTCCTCTCAACTCTTCGATCTCTCTAGAAAGTTTAGCACAGCTGTTTTTCCGCTTATGCGCACCGCTTTCAATGATGTCCTTTGTTTCCTGAGAGAGTGGCAAATTTGGGCGCCCAGATTTGGTTGTATCCATTTCACATTCATCCAAAGTTTTATTCCAATTTCTTTTTGGCAACCCATGAACGTGTTATAAAAGTGGCTCCAGCATCACGAGCTTCCCGAAATGTTATTGCTCGTATGCGATCTATCACACGTTGCCTCTCCGAATCACCAATTAATTGAGAAGCCATTATATTATCACTTTCAGCTAGAGTAATTTTAATACCTGCAATAAATAAAGAATTTTATATATTTTTTAATCACTAAAAACTATTTCGATATAAGTAAACATGTAAGCTGCAAATGGGGGAGGGCTAAGGTTTTTTGGAATCCCTTATATATACTGTATATAATGTGTGTGTGTGGCGGTTCTTGGACTGATGCATTGGTAGGCAGAATATTATATAGATATTTATATAAGGGTACTTACCGTAGTTGAGATTCCAATGCATTGCAATTTTTTATTACTTATAGTGTAGCTTTATTTTTCTCTCTATATTCGCGCAAACACCCCCACATCCCCTTGTGACGTCATACACCATTCGCCTATCAATCTTCTTCCTTTACCCCCCCCCAATCGTAGTTTCTCATATTTCTTCATACGGGATGGCTTGATAATTTAATCAGCTTAAGCGTGCAAAATGTATCGTTTAGTAGGAAAGTCCGCGCGCTGACTATATGTACATTTACTCTGTATTAAAAATGGCATATATCAAATCCGCCACACTAGTTGAATTTATATTATACATTCAAGGTAGGCAGGGCGTTTTAGGTTGTAATAGCTAATATGAAAAAAAAAATCATATGATATTGGATTAAGAGGGCGCGATCGACAGTTTTTGTCTAATTGCGCTAATTTACATATATTGATATATTTATGCTTCTAAAGTTTGACAAAATTAATGGTCAGGCAAAGCCTACCCTGCCTACCCTATAAAAACGCCTCTGTCAGTGTGTGTGTGTAGGAGCTAAAATAAAAAAGAACATTAAACTTTAAATTTAAATCTTAAACGCTCCTACCCGCAGGATAAGTTGAACTTAATTGAAAACTTTTCATAAGTAACCCAGAAGGCTTACCAGTTCTTTATATTATTTTCCTGAAATTAATTGTTGTATATAATAAATAATTTTATTTGTTTATTTTGAATTAATTAATTTATTTATTTTACAAAACTGCCAGTTTTATCTTCAGTATTTGCCCAATATAGTTATGGAGTTCTTGGAGGTAGAATAGTAACAGATTGTTTCGTTCTATTGACAGCAGTTTCGTGATACGAGTTGAAAATATTAATGAAGATGAAGTTTGAGTGCCCTTATTAATATATGCCAAGCTTCCATATGAAAATAAGAAGAGATATTTGAAGATGTTCGATGTTTTATCTTACAAAAATAGTAGTCAAAAGTCTAATTTCGAAGTTTACATTAAGGGAACACACTGATTTTCATACGCATACATTTACAGTTGACTAGGACGACGGAAAAAAAGAAGTTATTTCAAACCTGGTTTTGAGTCTTTTATTTGACTCGCAGGTTTTAGGTAATCAAATACAACATGCAGATCGTACCTTTCATAAATTGGAGTACGGTAAAATGGTCGTTGGTAAACTTTTTTTTTTGTCGCAAAGGTTCTGTTATAAACCTAAAATTCCAGTCGAAGAAAACAAGACTATTGATTTAAAAGTAATTATATTGGGAGCCATGTCCATCTGTTCTAAATAGTGAGGGTACACTGTGCCACACCAACTTTACGACCCAGTGTATCCCGATAGTACGACCGTTTGTCCCTCCAGAATGTCAACTTATTTATGGAATTCCAAAGTGTCATAGAAAAATCCATAAAATTGTGGCATTTCCAAAAGAAATATTAATACTGGGTGTATTTACTCCCCTCGCAAAGATTGACCCCTTAATGGTCAACCTTCAACCCGTGGCGCCCCCGTGAACCTCCAAAGAATAAACATTGCTTTTAATGCCTTTCCGGATTGGAAAAATAAACAAATAAAAAAAACCAAAACCCTGTATTTGTGAGAGAATGCAATATTTTCACAAGATCGATCGTACTTCACCCATAATCGTAATCAATGGGAAGGTTGGCATTGCTTCTTCCCCACAAGCATTTGAATCCTTGGTGCGGTCGAAGAAAGAGTACACCGCATGTCGCTCTCAACGTTCAGCCTGTTTCGACACTTTGTCTTCACAGCAACAAGCGTTGAAAAGCCTGCCTCACAAAGGTATGTAGAAGAAAAAGGAACACTCACTCGCAATGCTCGCTAAGTTTCGGGTAAACAGGCAAATATTTCACCCAAATTTCTCCAAAGGTAGACATTTAAAATGAGGTTGGGCGAACGAATTGAATTTCATCTCCAGGAATTCCTCTTTATATTTAATTGGGAATATACTGTATATTCTGAGTCAGAGATATGGTGACCACTTTCGCCGAGCTTTCGCCCCCCCCCCCTCGCCTGGAAATCGAAACGGCCCCCCCTCCTCCCAGGTTAAGAACCGCTACTCTAACAGAAGAGTGTACGAACAGAATTATAGGTAAAAGAGATAGGATTTTACGACAAGTGCTTAGTTAAACAGATATTAAATGAACCATAAATAGAATCAATTTAGAAAATGTAAAAAATTATTTAAAAAGTTTCTAATGTAAAAGAAAAAAATTGAAATAATTTTATTTTGTCCCGCCCTTTCTAATTTCATTAACAACTTTAATTCAAATAAGTTCACCTGTGAATTGCCAGAGGTACGATTCCGTGATGACGTCGGAAAGTTTTATGAACTTTACCCGTTTGTCTCCTTTTATTTCTTTTACGACTTTCAAGCCGGAAGGAGGTACTCTCCTTTATTAAGGGGGACTTTGAAAACAGTATATATTGTGTTAAGATGATGTCGGAATTATCAGTCTTTAGATTAGAATTTTGAAAGAATTTTTTTTATTTAATTTTGTATGCGGAAATCAACTGTTTTGTGGTTTGTACAAAAAATCACTACAGTAAACCCTCGTCCAACCCGTGTTTGTCCAGCGCGAATTTGCTTATACACGGAAAAATAAATGCGAACAATTATTTGCCGAAAGCAGAAAATTTGATTATACACGGTCCGCCAAACGCGCTCTAATACAGTAGTACTGTACGCGTGCCAATGCGCGCTTTAGTGTTTTCTCCTACACTCTCCAACACTCCGCATCTCCCTCCCTCTCGCGTCACCCCTCGCATCACCCTTTGTCTCGGTCCCACTACCGCGTTAAGTTCAGTGAAGTTGTGTTGGATTGTTTTGTCGTATTTTGCCGTTGTTTTGCTATTACCCTTAGACAGCAGTATGGCACCAAAACGTAAAGTATCTGCAAGTGATAGTGAAAAGAAGAAAAATCGTAAGATTAGCTAAAAAAATAAAGATTCTAGATAAGTTGCTTGATGGTATGAGCATAACATCACTTGGCCGCGAGTATCACGTGCATGAGTCTACCATACGCACCATCCGAAAGAGTGAAGAAAAGATACGTGCTATTTTCATTTAATATATTTTTATTTATCATATGTAAATATCATCATGTTTATGATTTTATTATGTTCTTATTTCATATACAATATAGGTAGGGAAATTCATTTATGTGTAAATAAAAAATCTACATATCTAAGTATTAATGGGAGACTTTACGCGGCCGCATTCACGTGTCCCCATTTATCCCATAAGATATTAAGTTTGTCCAACGCGGATTTACCTAACGCACCGTTCTCGAGGAACCTAACCCCCGTGCTGGACGAGGGTTTACTGTACGCGTGTATATACAGTATATGGTTATGATTATGAACTGCGGTTCAGTAGCGCGATCAATGTTGCCTCTTGCGAATTATTAACTTGACAGGGGCGTGTGTACCAGTGATGCATACCAGGTTGTAGGGTAGGGGTTCACTCTGAATCTGAGTCTCAGAGTGTCCACTATCTAACTTTCACCCTCTTTTAAAGGTATGAAGAGCAAAAGGGATGTTACATAAGAGGGAGGGAATAGTGAGTCTGAGTTATTGTAAACAATCTTTAAGCAAGCTTTATTGGAAAAATCCATTATAATGATAATTTTACTTAACATTATCGGGTTTTCTCCTCGAAGGGATTTAATATACAGGGTGGACCCAAAGTCCCTATCTATTTTTGCTGAAATAATAGCATTTTAGGATAAAAATGTAGTAACATAATTGAATGTATATTTATTTATCAAGCTTAGGTCTAAGATTCGACGTGAGCAACATCAGTGTCTCTTCAAATCTCAAATCTGTCCATTGCATTGCGAACACATTCTCAAGCATCTCTGGGGTTATTTTAGCGACTGCCGCGACAATGCGGGTTCGCAGATCCTGCAGGTCTGTAACTCTTGTAAACCCCGCGCAAAGAAGTCTAATGGTGTTAAACCCGGAGATCGTGCTGCCCAGGGCGTTCCCACCATAGTGACATGGAGCTCCATATTGTTGAAAGACAGCGTCGAGAATGCCATCTAAATGAAGTTGAGGTTCAAGAAACTGCTGAAGCATGTCAAGATAAATTGGCCCTGTTACCGTAGCTTCTGCAAAGAAAAAAGGTCCGTAAATCTTCGATCTTATCCAACCCAACCAGACATTAACTTTAGGAGAATATCTCTCCCATTCGTAAAATTCCGTTTTTTTTTTTTAATAGCCCAGATACGGCAATTATGTCTATTAACCTTTCTGCATGTGTGGAATGTCGCCTCATCGTTGAAGAGAATGTGACTTAATGAGTTTTCAGTACGAATTTCTTCAATTAATTCCGTGCACATGGGAGCTCGCCTTGGATAATCCTCTTCGTGTAATTCATGTAGCACTTGAATATCGTAACGTTTCTTTTGATGTTGATTTTAAAATGCTTAGAACAGTAGTTTTTGGAATGCTCAGTCTACGTGATGCTGTGCGAGTTGACATTCAAGGATTTGTTTCAAAGGCATCTTTTACCAATTCGATATTTTCTTGAGAGGTACTTGGACGCCCAGAGCTTGCCTCATCATGAACAGATCCTGTTCTTTTAAATTTATTGACCAACTCGCGAATTGCTTTGTCTGTAAGTCCTGGTTTGTGAAATCATCTTCCAAATTTTTCTTGAATTTGTACTTCTTCCTTTGGATACGTAATGTTATTACTTATTACCATCACACGTTCTTGTACATCCATCATCATCTATGGCCTGTAGAAAATAAAATAGAAATATCTATTTCAGCAAAATATATAGGGACTTTTGGACCACACTGTATAATAAATCTCCCTTTAAAAAAGTTAAACATTATGGAATTGAATTAAATAATATCTAACAAAATATTAGGTCATCCCATAAGTAATGCGGCATTTTTAAATTTTTTTTTTTTCCATTTTTATCATTATTTTACGGATAGAAATCAAACAACTCTTTGAAGTTATTTATATTTAAATAAATATTTATTTAAATATAAATAACTTCAAAGAGTTGTTTATATTTAAATAAATATTATTTAAATATAAATAACTTCAAAGAGTTGTTTGATTTCTATCCGTAAAATAATGATAAAAATGGAAAATTTTTTTTTTTTTAAAATGCCGCATTACTTATGGGATGACCTATATATATTTATCTAAAAAACATATTAAAATATTAAAATAAAATATTAAATAATATCTAGTAAAATATAGGCCTATATTTTATCTAAAAAAATAGTACGATGAATTAGTGAATTAAATTAAATCCTTTTCAGGATAAGAGTTTTCTATTGCTTTATCAAAATATAACGGCGCGTTAGGTAAATCCGCATTGGACAAACTTAATACCTTATAGGATAAATGGGGATACGTGAACGCGGCCGCGTAAAGTCTCCCATTAATACTTAGATACGTAGATTTTTTATTCACACACAAATGAATTTCCCAACCTATACTGTATATGAAATAAGAACATAAAATCATAAACATAATGATATTTACATATGATAAATAAAAATATATTAAATGAAAATAGCACGTATCTTTTCTTCACTCTTTCGGATGGTGCGATGTTAGACTCATTCACGTGATACTCGCGGCCAAGTGATGTTATGCTCATACCACCACGCGACTTATCTAGAATCTTCATTTTTTCGGCTAATGTCATAACCTTACGACTTTTCTTCTCTTCACTATCACTCGTAGATGCTTTACGTTTTGGTGCCATACTGCTGTCTAAGGGTAATAGCAAAACAACGGCAAAATACGACAAAAGCAATTTCAATGAACTTAACACGGTAGCCGGACTGAGACAAAGAGTGATGCGAGGGTTGACGCGAGAGGGAGGGAGATGCGGGAGTGTTGGAGAGTGTAGGAGAAAACACTAGAGCGCGCATTGGCACTATGTATTAGAGCGTGTTTGGCGGACCGTGTATAATCAAATTTTCTGCTTTCGGCAAATAATTGTTGCACTTATTTTTCTGCGTATAAGCAAATTCGCCCTGGACAAACACGCGTTGGACGAGGGTTTACGTATAAGTAAAGTAAATAGAGGAAAGGGAAGAAAATAGCATTTAAAAAATTAAACAAATTCGATGAATGTGCACGAATAAGCATAACATGAAACAGTTAGAGTTTAAAGACAATGAATAAGTGAGTTAAATTAACGTAATTATTAATTAAATTATATATTTGAATAATAAAAATTTTAAGTAATTAACCTTTATTAATTATTATTCGTGATTAAAATGAATCAATGAAATCTAGATTAACTTATTACCATTAAAGTTAACCGTAACAAAAATACAAAATACAAAAAATGAAAAGGAGAATAAGAAACGAAATATTCTTACGAAGATAAATAGAATCATTATAAAATATATAATATATAATGTTATTCATTATTAATTTTTTTTCTTTAATCTTTTATTGATTAAATCGCGATTAAATTCTTAAGGTACTCAGTAAGTAATCAATTCATTTATAGGTTAATTAAACATAATAATCAATAGTAAATATAAAGATTGAAACTAAATACATAGTAATATTGTAGATGAACATTATACAAAAAATAATTAAATGAGTAATGCTCGAAATACATAGAAGAAGAAGAAGGAAGAAGAAGATGCGAATGAAAAATATGATCAAACTGTGGATGTCACTTCGGTATCCACTTCATACATTGATATATATATATATATATATATATTTGGAGCAGGTTCTTCATTATTTCTATAATGTTCTCTTGCAGATTTAATTGGTTTGACTACAGCAGGTAATGAATGGTCTACGACCGATTCTTGGCCTAGTTCACACAGGAACATTCGTTGTCTCAAGACTATGTCTCTCAGTAGAAAATCTTTCAGGAGTAGGAGAATTTGGTGAATTTTCCTTTCTAGGACTATGAGATGAAGCTGATTGATTGTCGTGAAGTTGAACTAGACACTGAAGAGTGCTCAGCAATCAACCAGCTTAATTCCATGGTCCTTGCACGGAAAATCAACCAAATATGGTTTTTCGCAGTAAGAGATTTAATGGACCTTTTCCAGTTTGTGTACCGTTTTTCATATAATTTATTTTTGAGAATATTTTTGTTAAAACTAACGAAAATATCACGACTTAACCTAACCAATTATCAAGGGCGTACAGTTGATCTATTAATTATTAATTATAACATTGTTTTGTTTCTGGAATAGTATTTACTATTTACTAATAGATCAACTGTACGCTCTTGATAATTGGTTAGGTTAAGTCGTGATATTTTCGTTAGTTTTAACAAAAATATTCTCAAAAATAAATTATATGAAAAACGGTACACAAACTGGAAAAGGTCCGATTTAATATAGGCCCATATACTTAATATATATTATGCAGAAAAGGAGGGGGTCAAAAAAACGCCTCCCTCCCTCCCCCGATCGATAAAAGAAGAAAAGGGCTAAAATCAAGATATATATATATATATATATATAATATTATATATATATATATATATATATATATATATATATATATATATATATATATATAACGGGAAGACAACACACTGTTACATTTGGAATATCTTATCTCTGCTGTTCATTTGAATATATTTCGCGATATGAGAATTTATTGGTATTTAAATTATTGTATAAAAAACGTAAAACGAGAAAATAGATGAAATTGACATTTGAGACTGAATTTATTTCCCTTCTTTTCGTTTCAATTTAATCCATAGCGAGAATTTAAATAAGGAATACGATTCTTTCCAAATAAACTAATCTTATTTTATAGGAATAGGATTTTGTACTCCTTTCAATACATTTAGACTAGCTAAAATTCATTTTATGTTTAATTTGAACAGAGTCTTGATTTCCTTTGAAGTGCTGTGTGGGCGGAGCGTGAGGGTGGTAACAATGGAATAAAGCTCCTCCTCCTCCTTTAGCTCTTATCCCGCCTTTTTTTTTTTTTTTTTTTAACTCTATTGTCATTTAATTTTACAAATTCTCACTGGATTTGGATATTTTTATTTTTAGTATCTGAAAATACAGCAATGATTTAGCTGAAATTCTTTCTTGGAATAGAGTGCTTTAACGGTGACGTCACGTAAGACCAAGTTACCATAGCAACCTAAATTCTACGCGAAACTTTGAAAAAAATTCTTTCAAAATGTCTCTTTCTAAACGTGAAAATTTTGTAAACATAGATTGAGGGGTGTTCCGAGGGTCGCGGCGTTTTTCTCATGATTTCATGAATTTTGGCAGACCACCAAAGTGTTTACAGCGTTCACAGAAATTTGCAAAGTTTTGCTTATCCACTTGAGGTTAATGGGATTGTACAACTGAAATTTGACGTTGTGAACGACACTAGCAGACAAACTCGACGCCACACTGATACGATACAAGATTTGACAACTTCTTCGGACACCATAAAAACTTTCGAGGCAGCGATGATATGACGTCTTGATAAAAATATGAATATGATGTAACTAACAAACCGGATTTGCCAGAACTTGCCGTTTTGGACCAACCATACTAAATGTGTTTTCTTTAGAAAAAAATAGCTATTTAAAAATGTGGTAAAAAAATGCCGAAAAAAATAACTACTTTTGTAACACTCATTCTGTGCAGATTTTTTTAGAGGTGTTCAGATTTCCTTCTACTTTCAATTTCAACCAGACCAGAGTGCTTTCATAGTAAACACAAAGTGACTTAAAACATTAAAGCATTAGCATAATCCGTTATGCGTGAGAAGCACTCTGGAGGAAGAGAAGGATTTTACAGATTGTTTCTGTCATTGGTGAATAGGTTGTATATCGCTTGCTTCGTGAATGGCTGCATGAAGACAGCTTTAGATCCGTTACAACTTGGTTGCTTGTTGTACACGCATACAAAAAAAATTCAATAGATCGCGTCTTAATGATTCAAGTGAAGATAAATTATAAATTTAAGCTTGATTTATAAGAATTTTCGGTGCTACTATAGCGTGATTCCTACCGGTGACTTCGATACTATAGGGTGATTCCTACCCGTTTTGGTTCGAAACTACAGTACTGTAGAGTGTGATTCCTATCCAAGGTATAAATGAAAATATAATAAATATAAAATGCTATTTATTATTCAATTTTATTTATTTAAAAAATAGTTTCGGTGCTACTATAGTATGTGGTCTACCTACGATTGGTTAGGTTTAGTCACGATATTTTCGTTAAAACTAACGAAAATATCATGACTAAACCTAACCAATCGTCAAGGGCGATGGACATTGGAATGTAAACAAGCAATTAGTAAACAAGGTAAGAAGCTATAATTAAAAGGTAGACCGCCGAATCGAGGTAGGAATCACGCTATAGTAGCACCGAATTTTCAACCAGTACAGCGACCATCAAGGGGTTTAGACGCCGGTAAGGGTTTCTCGTTTTCTTTGGTGGGATAGTTGTTCGGGTCCCACGAAAAGCTCCGTCGTATGACCTTACATGTTACAAACGAGATTAAAGAGTCTCAGACATTATTATTGAACCACTGTTATTTTAATCTCAAACTATTAATGCTACAATATTATATATATATATATATATATATATATATATATATATATATATATAACACACACACACACACACACACACAGGGTGTTCTAAAATGACCTAGTAAACTTTTATATGTCTGTCGGTCAGTAGTCGGACGTTGTGAACAATGTGTTCAAGTTGAAGAAAGACACTTTGGACGTCTAAATTAAACAATTATTGTTGTTGTATTCGAAATAAAATTGTTAAATATCGCCTAATTTTTGTTAACATATTACGTTCATATAAAAGTTTACAAGGTAATTTTAGAACACCCTGTGTGTGTGTGTGTGTGTGTGTGTGTGTGTGTGTTCTGCCCATATGTTAAAACATAAATAAATCCATTTAACCCACACAAGACAAATGAATATAAATATAAAATTAAAACAAAAATAAAATTTAGCCATCAGTAATTAGCTTTACACTACAAAATTTCTTCCTTTTTCTTTCCTATATTTTTCCCATTTTTATATTGATTTTATATTATTTTTATGAGTTTTACGTTAACTTTATATTATATAAATTCGCCTAAAACATAAAATTAGAATTTATTTTTTGTTAATTTATAGTAATATCCTAATTTCAACAATTTATATTTTAAGAATGTAACTCTTAATAATAAAATTGATCAGAATTGTGTTTGAGAGAGACCGAAAAGAATTCATGATTTTAGGGGGAAAAATAGTGTACGTATATACACAAATTTAGTTCTCTGATTTGTTGAAATAAGTCCCTCCTTTATAGTAGTTGAAGAAATCGTTGCTTTACCATCATCGGAAGTAGTGATTTTGTGACTGTCATTTGTTCTTAACTCGCTAACTCCGCTCGGATAAGGAGTTTTAATTTACTTTAAGACAGCCTTTTTTCTGAAACAGAAAGGACGGAACTACTCGTTTCGATGGACTTTCTTGGGCTGAAGAGTGGCAGTAACACTCCTAGCTGTAAAATTTTTCTTTTCAATTCACTGTAAATTATCGTGACTCATTTTGGAGTTGGAGTCTTGCACCTAATTCCGGAGAACATCCAGGAAGACTGTCTTTCGGAGGAGCTTCCGACCGAAAAGCAAACTCATTTTTATTTCACTTAAGTTTATCACAGTGAAGTCTGAAAAACATAAATTTTATGTTCCGTAACTGTAAGATAAAAAGTCACACATCTTATTAAAAATCTATTCTCACTTAAGAATTATATACACACACACACACACACACACACACATATATATATAATATATATATATATATAGTGGAGCTAGTTTTAGCCGTTTAAGGTGATAATGATTTAATTGTATGCAACGATTGATTTAGGCAATGACTGATTGCTTTATAATGATAGGCTGGGTTAATAATTTATATGTAATACAGTATCACCGATTGGAATGAATGGTTATTTGATTAGATCCACCATACTATTGGAAGTGACCGAAATGGCAGCGAGGTCACCAGCTTGATTTACGCTCAAGCAAATTAATATTAAGGTTATGAAAGACACCTTACTTTTGTAGTTTATTATGAAAATAAATCCGTTATTTTATTCACTGTGATATAACAAAGAATTGACAGTAATTAATTGGTAGTTTTACGTTATGCTTATGGCATAGGCTTAGCTAATAAGATGAAATGTTAATAGCTTAATTGACACGTAATAAATAATGTAATACTCATCGATGGTATGTAAATGGCATGCAACATAGAACATTGAATAGGCCTAGTTAATGATATAAAGAATGCACGTGCGTTTGGTACATTGAATGGAAAACATGACACTGATTAAGTAGGCTAAATGATTGCATGGATGCACATAGAATAATTGATGTGGCCTAATAATAATGGATTGAAATGCTTGCACATATCATTTATATAAAGACATTATGTGATGTTAATGATTACGTCAAGAGACATATTTAACACACAATATGACTTGAACATAATGACGGATGTACGCGGAAAAACGGTATTGAATTGACACTTGAATTGGATGATAGGCCTACTGCGTTTTTAACGGAGTCAATGGACGCGTGATTACACACTTTGGGAGTATAGCCTACCGTTCGGCGGTAGGCTAATGTAGGTTTCAAGAGTACTTACGAATATGATGTACTTAGCTTAGGGCGATGTAAAAACTTGAAGACGGGCTGAAGACAGAACCTATTACGCAGATTCGAGCTGTCGTTGTCGTTAAGCCTCTTGAGATGATGGATGTAGGCTTCGTGGAGGCCTGAGGTGATGTTACTTCTCGAGGTGCAGGCGTAGGCCTGTGGTGCTGAAGATATCTCGAGGAATGAGAAACTTGAAGGCCGACCCGGCAAACCGCAGGCCCGAAGTGATTCCGGTTGGGCCTCGGATTGCTTCTGCAGGTGGTCTTTAGATCTTACGTGAAGACAAATTGTAGGCCCTGAAGAAAGTAGCGGCCGGCCCCTCGGCCAGGGGGCCGGAAAGCGGTTGGTGGACGTTCGATGGTGAGCGTACGGGTGAGTGAGATGAGAGTGAGTATAAAGTGGAAGCTCCTTTTATACCGTAGGCCTGTGACGTAGACTTCATTCTTAAGACGCTTTGTCCACGCGTCTTTTAGTTGTTAACGGTTTTGTTCGCTCCCATTGGGAAAAATAGACGCTCCATTGTTTGACTCTTGCCCACGTGTGTTCCAAACTGTTTTATGGTAGCGTGGAAAGAAAGTATGTCTGTCGATTTGTTGGTCTATTTCTTGTCGATCCGCTACAAGTAGTTCCCTCTCAGAGACGAAGGAACGATACTGAGAAGAAATACCATTCTGTTGGGAGACCTGATGAGGCCACTCCGAGATTTGACGCTTGGCCTGGTATGTCGTGGAATTCCTGACGCAGGAAGGAATGAAGGGTCGTCAGATGCTCGGAAGAGGAAACGCTGGTGTATGGGGTGGGGGTTCCGCAGGGGGGTGGGGTTGGGGTACGGCAGGAATGGGGGACAGTGAGGAGCGAACGGAGGAAACGAGAGGGGCGGGGGGACTGTGTTGGTGGTCGAATGCTGTGCCCGTAACTCGTCGCGTGGTGGTTCTCGTTGAGGTCGCTCCTGCCGCAGGGGTTGGACTTCGGCAGGAATGTGGAGCAATGAAGAGTGGACGAAGGAAACGAGAGGGGCCGGGGACTGTCTGAGTTCGAATGCTGTGCCCGTAACTCGTCGTGTGGTTGTTGTCGTCGAGGTCGCTCCTGCCGAAGGGAGAAAAAGAAACGTCGTTCGAGTCCACGAGCAGCAGGAATTAATCCACGGAATGATGCAAAGAGACAGTTGATGAAGGCAGGGGATCGCCAACCCTGTGCCTGAAGGTTTGTTTTGCGTGGATGCATGTGTGCACTCTGCTCGTTGATTGAAGAATGCTTTCTTTTTAGGCCTTCCCGTAGGGAATGGGGAAGGGAAAACCCGTCGTGCTTACGGAAAAAAATTCGCTGATCAATGAGGCGCGTCACCAGATTTATCGCCAAATGATTTACCGTACAACGGCCGAGACGGGACCGTTGAATATTTTGGACGAGGTGGTGACGAAAGAATGCGCCGTTTGAAACGAATTTGGGACTGACTGCAGCGCTGGGGGGGGGGGGGTGAGTGTTGTCCTGAGGCGTTAGGTGGTGATTTCGTGAGTCCCTCCACGATCCGTTTGACGGCGGAGCAGGACCCAATGCCAGTGGTGGCTTCTCCAAGGGGTCGCCGCGCCCCTGCCGTCAGGAGGCAGTGAGACTCGACTCAGGGGGACGCACTCGGGAATTTGAAAGTTGCGGTGATTGTGCGACGGCACATGACCGCGAGACAGTAAGGCATTAAAGTACCGCGCGGAACGAATATCACTGTTTGCAAGTAGGCCTAGATAATTTCACTGAATTTATGAAACCGTACGTACATAGAAATTATTTGATATGGCTGCAGAAAATCACATTGAATTTATGAATACCGTATTTACATAGAAATTATTTAATGTGGCTGCAAAAAAATGAAATGGTCAATAATAGCTAACACAAGGATCGCTGTGAATAAATAACGTAAAATAAGTTCGAGTCACTCCGGGGTTACACCAATTTATAGTGGAGCTAGTTTTAGCCGTTTAAGGTGATAATGATTTAATTGTATGCAACGATTGATTTAGGCAATGACTGATTGCTTTATAATGATAGGCTGGGTTAATAATTTATATGTAATACAGTATCACCGATTGGAATGAATGGTTATTTGATTAGTCCACCATACTATTGGAAGTGACCGAAATGGCAGCGAGGTCACCAGCTTGTTTACGCCAAGCAAATTAATATTAAGGTTATGAAAGACACCTTACTTTTGTAGTTTATTATGAAAATAAATCCGTTATTTTATTCACTGTGATATAACAAAGAATTGACAGTAATTAATTGGTAGTTTTACGTTATGCTTATGGCATAGGCTTAGCTAATAAGATGAAATGTTAATAGCTTAATTGACACGTAATAAATAATGTAATACTCATCGATGGTATGTAAATGGCATGCGACATGAACATTGAATAGGCCTAGTTAATGATATAAAGAATGCACGTGCGTTTGGTACATTGAATGGAAAACATGACACTGATTAAGTAGGCTAAATGATTGCATGGATGCACATAGAATAATTGATGTGGCCTAATAATAATGGATTGAAATGCTTGCACATATCATTTATATAAAGACATTATGTGATGTTAAGTGATTACGTCAAGAGACATTTATTTAACACACAATATGACTTGAACATAATGACGGATGGTACGCGGAATAAACGGTATTGAATTGACACTTGAATTGGATGATAGGCCTACTGCGTTTTAACGGAGTCAATGGACGCGTGATTACACACTTTGGGAGTATAGCCTAGGCGGTAGGCTAATGTAGGTTTCAAGAGTACTTACGAATATGATGTACTTAGCTTAGGGCGATGTAAAAACTTGAAGACGGGCTGAAGACAGAACCTATTACGCAGATTCGAGCTGTCGTTGTTCGTTAAGCCTCTTGAGATGATGGATGTAGGCTTCGTGGAGGCCTGAGGTGATGTTACTTCTCGAGGTGCAGGCTGGGCCTGTGGTGCTGAAGATATCTCGAGGAATGGAGAAACTTGAAGGCCGACCCGGCAAACCGCAGGCCCGAAGTGATTCCGGTTGGGCCTCGTTGGATTGCTTCTGCAGGTGGTCTTTAGATCTTACGTGAAGACAAATTGTAGGCCCTGAAGAAAGTAGCGGCCGGCCCCTCGGCCAGGGGGCCGGAAAGCGGTTGGTGGACGTTCGATGGTGAGCGTACGGGTGAGTGAGTGAGAGTGAGTATAAAGTGGAAGCTCCTTTTATACCGTAGGCCTGTGACGTAGACTTCATTCTTAAGACGCTTTGTCCACGCGTCTTTTAGTTGTTAACGGTTTTGTTCGCTCCCATTGGGGAAAAATAGACGCTCCATTGTTTGACTCTTGCCCACGTGTTTCCAAACTGTTTTATGGTAGCGTGGAAAGAAAGTATGTCTGTCGATTTGTTGGTCTATTTCTTGTCGATCCGCTACATATATATATATATATATATTTATATATATATACAGCCACACTCGTTTCATCACTTTCATGATGTAAATGTAAATCTAAAGTGCGTAGACACGCCTGGGTAGCCATTTTTAAATTTTAAAGGCCTCACCTCTGATTAAAATAATTTCGAAGGAGGACAATCACCAACCAATTTGGGACCAACAAAGAATTGGAGTTCAAATAATCACATTCATCTGAAGTTTCCAAAGAGATAAGAGAGTATGTATATATATATATATATATATAGTATATATTGTAGGGGCACTCGATATATTTTGCCCCACCCTTTTTTCTTAGCTAAATAATAGGCCATGGGGCTGAAATGTCTTTTGGGCCGTAAGTTTGAACTTTCTGCGCTTCACATAACCGGATTTTTCCAGTTCGAACCTCCCTTCCTTGTATAAAACTGCTTTAAATGCCCTTGTATGGAGCCGATAGCTCACTGCACTGGGGAACAAATTTTAACTTTTATTTTGTTTCTTGGACGTGAACAGGTCGGTCTTATAGGATTTTTTCCGCTGATTCCGAATATAGCCGTAGAATTTCTCTATCACCCAAGGTTAATGAGAAATTTGTATTTTAATATTTATTCAAAAAGTGTATAGAAGTTAGTAAAAATACTTCATAAAAATTATACTGGGGAACAAAAAATTTTTTTTTCTTGGTGCCTGAGATTTTAGACCTTATTCTGGATATTTTCATGCCACTGATTCAGAAAATATCATCCATTTTGTTCTAGCAGCTCTAGTTTTTGAGATATTGCATACGTCATTACCTACTTTATTACCCTTCTGGAACGGTATTATGAGTTGCTCGTAAATCTAAATGCATCTGTATAATTAAATTGTAGCTATGATTTTGCTGATGTTGCTGTTTTGCATGTGTATTGTACATGTACTAACGTGAATTCTTTCCTGTTACAGGTGTTGACATGGCTTCATCACGAAGAAAGTGTTTAAATCATCCAGATGTGTTTTGTTTTATCTGCGGAGAGTACACGTTCATTGAACAGAGAAAAATATTACTGATTTTGTGAAAAAAGCTTATTTTGCCTATTTCAAAGTACAACTAGGGGACCAAGATAAGCCATGGGCTCCTCATGTTGTGTGTAAAACGTGTACGGAGCATTTGCGGCAATGGACCAACGGAAAGAGGAGGTGCCTGAAATTTGGTATGCCAATGGTATGGAGAGAACAGAGAAACCACAGTGATGACTGTTACTTTTGTTTGGTGAATATAAAGGGCATCAATGGACGTAACCGGAGTAAATGGACGTATCCTGACATAGACTCAGCTAGACGGCCTGTTTCACATTCAGATGAGATACCTGTCCCATCATTCAGCCATCTTCTAGAGCTCCCTCAAGAAGATGATGAATCTGCTACTGACAAAGAAAGCATATGTGGGCAAAATGACAGTGATTTCGAAGGACCGTCATCAGTTGCAGAAGGTTTTAGTCAACACGAATTAAACGACCTCATAAGGGACTTAAGTCTTTCGAAGAAATCGTCTGAATTGTTAGCTTCCAGGCTGGGAGAAAAAAATTTACTGCTGCCGGGAACCAAAATCACGTTATATCGCGACAGAGAAAAGGATTTACTGCCCTTCTTCTCAAAAGAGAACGATTTAGTTTTCTGCAACAATGTGCGCGGATTGCTGATGAAAATGGGCATATCGGAATACACACCAAGTGAATGGCGGTTATTCATAGATAGCTCCAAACGGAGCCTAAAATGTGTTCTTCTACACAACGGCAACAGATACAGATCAATCCCAATTGGTCACTCAGTCGGTATGAGAGAAGAGCACGGGACAGTCGCCCTAGTCCTAGAAAAGATATCATACCGAGACCACCAATGGGTGATCTGTGTGGATCTGAAGATGGTGAATTTTCTCCTGGGCCAGCAGAGCGGGTACACCAAGTACCCGTGCTTTATATGTCTCTGGGACAGTAGAGCTAAAGATGAACACTGGGTGAGAAGACAGTGGCCTCTGAGAGAAAACATGGTGGTTGGAGAAAAAAATATCATCAAAGAAGCTTTGGTTGACAGAGAAAGGATCATATTGCCACCACTGCACATCAAACTAGGTTTGATGAAACAATTTATAAAGGCTTTGAACAGAGATGGGACGTGTTTTGGCTACATATGTAGAAAATTTCCTGCGCTGAGCATGGAAAAGCTGAAGGCAGATATTTTCGATGGACCGCAAATCCGGGAACTCATGAAAGACCCGCGTTTCCAAGATTCAATGGACAACATTGAGGCACGTGCGTGGTCATCGTTTAGTATGGTATGGTTGTGAAGAATTTCCTTGGGAACTATAAGGCCGATAACTACGGTGAACTAGTGGAGAATATGCTCTCTTCTTTTTGTAAACTTGGCTGTAAAATGAGCATCAAACTGCATTACTTCCACAGTCATTTGGATCGTTTCCCAGATAACCTCGGTGATCTAAGCGAGGAACAGGGTGAACGATTTCACCAAGAACTAAGGACCATGGAAGAACGGTACCGCGGACGATGGGATACTCACATGATGGCAGATTACTGCTGGAGCATCCAACGCGAATGTCCTGGCACATCTCATCGCAAGAAATCTCAGAAACGCGGTTTATGTGAGATGTCTCAATGAAAGAACTTTTTTTGCCGTTCGTGTCTCAAGCTTGTTTGAATTTAATAAATATTTTTCGTACCTTATGCTTGTTTGATGTTAATACACTATTTTTGCTGACATTCATCATACTTTTGTATTCAATTGACAACAACAGTGATTGCCAGTCAGCAATTATATAATATTATATACATTATATAGAAATATATATAGATATATATCATATCTTGATAAGCAGAGCTGATGGAGAAAAACTAATGTCATTTTTAGAATCAGCGACCTCAATATACCCAGAAACAGGTCTAACATCTAAGTCACCAAAAGTTGTGTTCCCCAGTGAATTATATTAGTTGCAGATTGGCATTTAAAATATTCTTCTTAAAACTTCTTTGTCACTGATTTTCTCTTGTAGTTTTCATTAGGAGCTTCTCGCATCAATGTCCAGCAGTAATCAGCTAACATTGCCGGATCCCACCTCCCTTGGTAGCGTTTCTCCATAGTTGTTGTTTAGCCGATCAGCCCACCCTGATCGAGCAAGCCGGCGCGGCGGCACGCAGGTAACCGATCGCCCTCTCCGGAGTGGACCAGAGGTTCAGCGCACTAGTGATGTTGTCTTGTGTTCGTTGTTGTGCTAGAGCGGCACAGTCTGTCATAATGTGTTCAATTGTTTATGGTGTCCCCTGGCACAGGTGGCAGGTGTCGTCTATGGAGTTGTCTAGTCTGTGTTTATATGTCCGTAAGTTGGGGTGATGTCCACATCGGAATCGTGCTAAGTTAACTCGATCCGATCTGCTCAGGCTGATCTCTGACCTGTTAATGGGTGGCGGCTTCGCACCTAGGACCGCATTCGGACCGAGTCGTGTCAGTGCTTTGTGGGTTAGGTGTGTGTGTATGTGTTTTCTGTACTGTGTGATGTCTGTGGGGCGTGGTATGGAATGGAGTATTTCGTTATAATGTCTCTCTGGTGTTACCTTAATGGTGCGAGGTGTTGGTGCATGATTGTACATGTAGTGGCAAGGGTGTTGTGGGTTAGTTGTCGCTGCTGCCATGAATTGTGTTCCCCTCATGTCTAAATGTTCCCTAACTTTCAGTATTTTTGTTTCTGTGTGCAGGTGTTCTATTGGTGTTGTTTGAGTGCATCCTGTAATGATACGAAGTGCGTTGTTTTGTATTGTCTGTAAGGTGTTTATGTGTGTGTTTGAGATAATGGGTGCCCAGCATGGGCTAGCATAGTCCATAACTGAGCAAATATATTGTTTGTATATGAGTGATGTTGTTTCCTGCTGGTGTCCAAAGTTTGTGCCTGTTAGTACCCTAAGCGTGTTAAGTCTTGACGTACATTTGTTTTTAATGTCCTGAATGTGGTTTGCAAAAGATAATGATGTGTTGTATGTGACCCCAAGTATTTTGGTCCTGTGAGTGTGTGGAATGTTGATGTTGTTTAGTGTAAGCTGAGGAATTACCTGGTGTTCTTTTGTGTTGCTTGTAAGCAAGGTGATGGTTGATTTTGTGGGCGCTACTTTGAGTCTATTGTGTGTGAGCCAGTCTTGTATACTGTTTATGTATGTGTAGGTTATTTGTAGCGGTGTCGATGTTGTTGTGGGTGGATGTTAGAGTGATGTCATCTGCATATGATGATAAGGTAAGCTTGTTATCTATGGGTGTTGGAATGTCATGCATGTATAAGTTGAAGAGTGTTGGTGAGAGAACAGAGTCTTGAGGGACCCCGTTCGGAAAAAGCTTGTTTTTGGATGACTTGCCATTAAATGTGACATGTGAGTATCTTCCTGAAAGATAGTTGCTCAGCCACCTTTTGGTGTTATTGTGCATGTTTGTGTTGAGTATTTTGTTTATGAGAGGGAATCGTGGGATAGCATCAAATGCTTTACTAATGTCTATTGTTGTTAATAGTGTACGTTGAGCTGGTCGTCTGGAGTTGATGCCATCCATGATGTGTTGCGTAAGGTTAGTGAGTAATGTCGTGGTTGAGTGGTGAGGTCTGAATCCATGTTGAGTAGGCGATAGTGGAATGTGTGGGTTGGTGATTTGTAAGATTAGTCTTTCTGTTACTTTGGAAGGTGTGCATAGTAAAGTAATGGGTCTATAGGAAGCTGGTTCTGTTGGATTTTTGTTTGGTTTGAGTAGTGTAATAATTTTACCTGTTTCCATATATCAGGAATAATACAGTGTTGGTATGAATATGTGCTGATATTTGTGAGAGCTAGTATTCCTTGTGGGCCCAAGTGTTTAAGGTGTATGTTAGATATGTTGTCTGGTCCAGTAGCTTTCGAACTTTTAATGTTTTTGATGATCTTGGTGGTCTGGTCTGTATTGAAGGGTGTAATGGTCGTGTCGAGTCTGTAGGTTTTCTTGTGTCTGGCTGTTTGTCTGTCCGTGTTTCTGGTTGTTGTCTCTGTTTAAGTGACTTATCTTTGCGTAGTGATTAACTAGAATGTTAGCTTGTTGTGTGTACGTTGGGATATTATTCTGGCTGCGACAGATAGCCGCGTGTGAGGTGTGAATGCCGCTGTTAGAGTGGGTAATGCTGTTTATAGTCTTGTATAGCCTGGATGTATCTGTGGAGTGGTTTAGTGTTGTTATGAATTCCCTGAAGGTTTCTGTTTGTTTTTCTTTGAGTTTGTTGTTTATTTCTGTGTTGAGCTGTTGTATCTGTTGTTTTATGGCTTCTGTGTGTGGTGTTTGTGTGTTATATTTGAGGTTGTTACGTTGCCTTATGAGGTGGGCTATTTCTCTAGTGTAATTTGGGTTGTATTTCCTAATGTTGCCCTTGGGTATGTATTTGTTTGCATTATTGATGTTTATGATGGGTGTGCTGTTTAATGTGGTGAATTGTTCCTCAGTCTGTATTTTGAACTGTTCCCAATCAGCTTTCTTGTAATTTCTGTAAGTGTGCCTAAGGCTGTTGGGGCAGAGTGTAGAATGTGTTGTAATGATGATGGGCAGGTGGTCTGATGACAGTTGTTTTTCTGTTCTCCATTGTGTATGTGTTGCTAGTGAGGGGGAACAGAACGTTATGTCTGGGGAGGAGTTTGAGTATCCTGCTTGATGTGGTATGTGTGTATATTCTTCTGTATTGTTAAGAATGAAGAGGCTGTTTAGTTGTGTGGCTATGTTGGCGCCTCTGGTGTTGTTTTGGTTGTGCAGGTACCAACTAGTGTCTTTGGCGTTGAAGTCTCCTAAGATGACATTAGTGAGAGAGGCCAGATTGTGTAACTGTGGATTGTAATTGGCTGGCACCTGAGGTGAACTATCTGGTGGGATGTAAATGTTGATTAGTGTGGTGTTGTGTTTTGCGCGTGTCTTAATGTTAACTGCCTGTATTTCTATCGTGTTATCTGCTTGGATTGTGTTTGTAATGTTTTGGGTAGCATCAGTGTAGCTAATGCTTTTACGTATGTAAGTGATGAGTCCACCCCCGTTACACCCAGTACGATCATGACGGATCGCCGTGAAGTCAGGGATGGTGGGTGTTTTGTGTGTGCGTTTTAGTTTTGTTTCTTGAATAAGTGCTATGTGAATGTTTTGTTTGTGTACGAATTCCCTAAGCTGCATGATTTTGTTTGTGAGGCCATCTACGTTGTACTGTAATATGTTAATATTATACTTCTGTATGTGTCTCATGGTGCTATTGTGTCTATGTCTTTGTGTATGGTGACATGTGTAAGTTGTAGTGGGGCCTGGATTAGTCTTAATGTCGCCAGAGAGTAAGAGTAGTTCGGGGAGCACGCAATTGCTCCCTGTAATTGAAAAAATAGCACGCTGAGAATAGGTCCGGCCCCGGGAGCCGATCGGCACTCTGACCGTGCCACGCAACAGGCCGTCGACTGCCAGTCTGACCAACCGTAGACAGCCCGCTGCACGGAGATTTGAGGAAGTTTGGCCACCAGCGCGTTGATGTTTTGGTTTGACGTCGCCTTTTCTTCGCGTTGACGTGTCCCGCGCTGGAGGATGCAGCCACTGTTAGAAGCTTCCTCGTCAGCTGCTAACACTTTTTTCACGTTGTTCTAGCTACCTGTTCAGAGGTTTTTTATAAACAAATCTCAGTTTTCTGCTTAAAACGGCTCTTTCTAATTTTAAAATTGATTAGTCAAGGAAGGAAGATGTTGACTTCCATTTTGCAGCAACAGTTGACAGACGTAAAAGACTATTCTGTACGTTTAGTTTTTCTCCATAGTAGCTATATCTTGGTGGAACCTTTCTCCATGCTCATCGCTTACGTCGCCGAGGTTTTCAGGGAAGAAATCTAAATGGGAGTGCAAGAAATGGATTTTTAGTGACATATTACATCCCAATAACCTATATGCTTCAATCATGTCCTGCACTATTTTTTCATAGTTAGAGGCTTTGATGTTTCCTAGAAAATTTGTGACAACATTCTTCATGGCCTCCCATGCCACTTTTTCTTTTCCTCTCAAGGCATCATCAAACTTTTGATCTTTCATGAGCTCTCTGATTTGGGACCAACAAAGATCCCTTCTTTTATCTTTGCATCGCTAAATCGTGAAAACTTTTTCTTCAAATATTTGAATGCCTCATCTTCCTTGTTCATTGCTTTGACAAAATTTTTCATGATGCCAAGTTTGATGTGAAGTGGCGGTAAGTATATTTTCTTGGGGTCAACTAAGGGTTCATGAGACACATTCTTCAGTCCTGGGATACATTTTTGACGAAGTGGCCAATCCTTTACAAAATAATGCGAATCTCTGGCTCTGCTGTCCCATTCACAAAGCAAGCAGCAGAACTTCGTATAACCGAGCTGCATTCCCAGAAGAAGCGCGACGACTTTTAAATCCCCACATATATACCAACGAAACTGGTCATAATTAATCTGCTGAAGGATGAGTTTCATATTTTCGTAAGATTCCTTCATGTGGACAGCGTGCCCTACAGGAATGGAAGGGTATTTATTTCCATTCTGAAGTAGTACAACCTTGAGGCTTAGCTTCGAAGAGTCAATAAATAAACGTCAATCTTCAGATTTGTGCTCATGACCGAGAGCTAACAGCAGTCCATTTACATTATTACAGTAGCATAAACCACCTGACGAGGAGAAATACTGCATCAGATCTTTTTGGCGAGTGCGGAACGCCGATATGCTTGTATCTTTTGCCAGCAAATTCCATTCACGTAACCTGGAGCCCAATAATTCCGCTTTCTTTTTCGGAAGGTCCAAATCTCTCACGAGATCATTCAGCATAACCTGCGTTATCATACGTGATTTATTTGATTCAGGTTGCTGAAAGTCTGTATCTTTAGTGTCATCAATTTCCATTGGTTCAACTTCAGACTTTTCATCCAGTGTCCATGACTTTGGGGGAGTTGGAATTGGGTTATCATCGTCATGTAGTACTGGTCTCATGGCAGATGCAAGATTTGGGTATTGAATTTTATGTTTATTTTTGGCAGAGAATCCTGAAACGTTAGTCATACAAAAATAGCAATCCGTTAGGTGATCCTTGGGCTCTCTCCAAATCATTGGTATGGCAAATGGCATAGATTTGCGGGTACCTTTAATCCAACCCCTAAGAGTGACGGCACAGGAAATGCATGAGATATGAGGTGCCCAGGATTTGTCTTGGTCGCCTACCTTACATCCAAAATAAAGTTCGTAAGCCTTCTTCACGAGTGGGGTCATCGTCTTCCTCTGTGCCATTATGGTCAGTTCTCCACATACGTAGCAAAATGTATCTCTGGGATTAATACAGTTTCGATTCATGCTGGCGGAAAATTATTGAAATCACGGAAAACTTTTTGGAATGAAAAACCAATTTTTTCTACTATGAAAAATTTTAAAATTTGAGCAAAACTTGAAAAAAATTTCTTTCTTTTTATTAAAAATCTGTTTGTTTAAATAGCTATATTTTTTTAATGCAAAAAATACTATTAAATATAGTTAACCTGGAAAAAAAAGAAAGTAAAATTAAATTAGTACACTTAATTTTAACTAATATTTTGGGAAAACTCTGAGTAAATGGAAATATTATTTTCTCGAAAACTATGGGTGATAGAAAAATCCTGAAACCATATTTGGAATCAGCATCAAAAGTTCTATAAGAAACACCAAATAGTTTTCAAGAAACAAAAATGTTGTTCCCTAGTGTAACGCAGTTTCGAGAATGATGTCTGACAGTGATGTGGCGTCTTAAACAGAGAGCTGTCATCGAGTTCTTAACCGCAGAGGAGGAAACAGTTAGAAATATTCACAAACGTCTACAAAACGTTTACGGAGATGCTGTTGTTGATCGAAGCACAGTTGGACGCTGGTCTAAACGTGTGAGATCATCAGAGAGAGGAAGAGCCAGCCTCGATGATGAGCCATGCAGCGGTCGCCCCGCATCGGCTGTGACATCTTACACTGTGCAACGTGCTAACAGCATCACTCGATCAAATCGGCGCGTCACATACAGGGAGCTATCACTGGAGCTAGGAATTAGTGAAGTGTGAATACGATAATTCAGCAACTGGGATACTCAAAAGTGTGTTCACGGTTTGTTCCTCGCGAACTGACTGAAGAGCCCAAAGAAAAGAAATTGCTTTTGAGTCGTTGGTTCGATACGAGATAGAAGAGGATGATTTCCTTTCACGAATTGTGACTGGGGATGAGACGGGTACACCACTTTGAACCTGAAACAAAACGCCAATCCATGGAGTGGCATCACGCAGACTCCCCACGCAAGAAAAAGTTCAAAATGGCTCCCTCTGCAGGAAAGGTTATAGCCATCATCTTCTGGGACATGAAAGGGGTGATTCTGGTGAACATTACGAAGAAAGGACAAACAATCAACTCAGAGGCATATATTGCTACCATACAGAGACCCCAGTGACGTATAAAGCGAGTTCGACCGGAGAGAAAACTGGAAGATGTCCTTTTTTTGCACGATAACGCAATACCACACACACACACACACACACACACACACACACACAACAGTTTGCAAACAAGAGAGGCCATCACAAAAATGCGCTTGACTGTGTTACCCCACCCTCCATAGCCCGGATCTGGCACCTTCAGACTTTCATTTGTTGGGCCAATGAAGGATGCTATTCGTGGAAGAAAATTTCAGTGACGATGAGGTTGTTGAGGAGGTTAAAAGGTGGCTCCAGCGGAACCCAGCGGACTTTTACCAGCAAGGAATAAAGGCCCTTGTTTCGAGGTGGAGGAAAGCCGTAGAAAAGGATGGAGACTATGTGGAAAATAAAACTTGTAAAAAAGGTATGTAACTACTTGTGTACAAAATTTCTGGAACTTACAAGGAAACTTGGAAAGAAAAAAAAAGGTGGGGTAAATATATTGGGTGGCCCTCGTGTGTATATATATACACACACACAGTATATATATATATATATATATATATATATATATACATATATATATATATATATATATATATATATATATATATATATATATACACACATTTTAACTGCAAACACGCAGTATAATTAACGTAAGAACGACGCTTGTATAGGAGAATATTCCGCGCAAGATGAGGAGAGAGAACGAAACAAATGAAAAAATGAGGTAACCACCAGGGAATCGAACCCGGATCTTCCGATTGCCGGTCAGATATGATAACCATTACACCATGGGCCTCACTCGATCAAATGCCGTAATTCTCCTACATACGCGCAGAAACCAATGCCCCAAGGGGCACCTCCCGCATGCCGTACATTATATACATTTTAACTGCAAACACGCAGTATAATTAACGTAAAGAACGACGCTTTCATTTGTTTCATTTGCGCGGAATATTCTCCTATACAAGTGTTTAACATATATATATATATATGATAAATGCAACCTCTTTTATAGAAGTTATTCTTAGTTATCGATTTAAATTTATAATATCATCATTATTTTTCCTTTTTAATGATAGAACGGGTTAGATGACCCAAATCAGAGATTTTATTTGACACGCACCAAGTTCACAGTCCTATTACCAAAACCTTTTTATCGCGTTTCAAAGGAGCCCACGGTGAGTGAATACAGGTTTAAAAAAGAAAACCCTTTTCTAATATTATTTTTCGCAATAACGTCTTTTAAAATGCACAAAATTTCATTTTATATATATATATATATATATATATATATATATATATATATATATATATATATATATATATTATATATATAATACTGTCATGTTTGTAGTCTGTAATTGTAGCTCAATTGAGTGGTACGTGGTAAAAAAAAGAAAAGAAAAAGAGTGTTTTAGTTAACCTCTGCGGAGGTTAATTGTTCAAATTCATGACCATATTCAGTTATTTAAATACAAAAATTGAAAATGATTTTGAGTCACAGTCACGCAATTTTTTTTCTTTTCATGAAAAGCTTCGTGAATTCGTAAATTAGACATTAATGTTTCATGATCATGAAATGGCATTCCATAAACCTTTATATATATATATATATATTATATATATATATATATATATATATAGTTACCCTGATCAGCGAAGTTAAGCGACATTGGGTCTGGGTAGTAGTTGGATGGGAGACCGTCCTCCGCGCCCAGATTATGTAGCGACCCGTGGTTCGGATCCCACGTAAAGCTCTAGGTCCCCTCCGTCGTATGACCTTAGATGTTGCGAAGGAGGTTAAACAACCCCAATTAAAAAAAAAATGTGTATATATAGTTACCAATTTATAACGATGTATTTAATGGCCAGGTACGGTATGTACTAATGTAGCCATGTTTGGTGCGTAAATCGGTACTATAAGGAATGATGGTAATTACCGTTATTTGATAATGGTTGTAAATGATTGTTATCATCATAATATATGCTTTGGCCGAAGTCACAAGAACTTTCAGATCAAAGAATGTTACTAGTTAAGTTATTAATTAGGTTGATTAATAGAAGGAGTTTTCTTCCTTTATTATACAAAATAAATTGATTTAAGAAAGCGACAGAATTGCTTATTGTTTACATTGGAAATAATGTGTACACTTGAATTAATGCATTCACTATATAATGGTTTGACAATTAATAACGCGCGAGGTGATGAATAGTCTTTCTATAAAGATAGATGAATGACACAAAAAGCCCAAGTGGGGCTTACACAAATGATGTTTACATGATGATGGTCTACTGTCAGTGAGGTTGGATTTCGGAGAGCAAAGACGCTGCGACGCCGCGTCCACGACTTGAGGTCTTCCCGCGCTGTGACGTCATCTTATGCGCGCTTGGTATGACGTCATCTTGATCAAGTTTGGTTTGATGGGTTATATCGCTAATTGTTGACGGTATATTGCATAGGTTGTTTGCAAAAGCCTCTGCCGACTACAGTTGGTTACTACATATATATCAAATGCCCTGAGGGGGGCACCTTCGCATGCCCCCTCAGGGCATTTGATTCCGCTCGTATGTAGGAGAATTACGAGTACTGACTAATCGGGATCCTTGGTGCAGTGGTTAGCATATCCGACCGGCAATTGGATGATCCCGGGTTCGATTTCTGGGAGGTACCTCATTTTTCATTTGCTCGTTCTCCCTCATTTTGTGTGGAACGCTCTTCTCCACAACATCTTGTGTGGAACGCTCTTCTACACAAGCGTCGTCATTTACATTAATTATACTGTGTGTTGTTTGCAGTTAGTATATATATATATATATATATTGTTGTGTGCGCTACCTCCTGAAAATAGCGGCGCTACCGCTACAGCTACTCATTTGAAAAAGTAGCGCGCGACCACTACCATCACCACTACCGCTACTTTTGAAAAGCATTCAAAATTGGAATAGTAATTTCTTAATACGTACGTGTAATTTGTGCAAATATTAGGCAATAGCATCACTACTAGTGATGTAGCGGATGTCACTTTTTTCACATCCGCGGATGCGGATGCGGATGAGGATGTTTGATTTCAACATCCGCGGATGCGGATGCGGATGCGGATGTCTACATTTTCGTTATTTTTTAGGATATATTCGAGATTTGTTGTGTTTAACGTATATAATAAGTTATTATATAGAGAGAGCTGTAGCTATAATGTAGTATAATTGATTAATTGTACAATAATTGCTGTACTTTTCTCTGAACATATAAAATAATATCAAGCATCTAACTAATATAGAAATCAATTAGTGAATTCGTCTGCAAATAAATTCGTTATATTTTGTTGAGTTTCAGCCACAATTAGAAACCATAATTGTGTTACCAGGATGCGGGACGTGAACCCAACTCAAATGCACCCCACCGACCTCTTTCCCAACCTCCACCCTTATAGAAAGAGATCTTTAATTAGCTTGATACTATTTATATTAAGTTTAAAGTTTTATTAGGCATATTTATAAATGAGTAATTAAAATAAAGTAAACTAAGATGTTCATCGTTTAATGTTCAAACTTAATTATAGGAAGGTTATGCTTAAGGAACATTAATTTTTCTGCCTTTTCTGCTGCCAGTCTGTTTCTCTTTTCATCATATATTAATCCAGCACTGCTAAATAATCTCTCGCTTGGTACGTTTGTTGGAGGACAGGCTAAATGTTTCCTTGCAAGTTTACTCAAGTATGGATAGATATTCTGCGTATTTTTCCACCAACTAATAGGATTGTCACGTGCAGCCAGGCGTTTTTCTTGGTGATAGCTCTCGATCATTTTTACTACATCTTTTGACATCGCGTAGGTCTCGTCATTGCTGCTTGACTCAAGAAACTGAGAGAGAGATTCTGTGATAGATTTGCTTGTTGAAGGTGTTGGTTCTGTCACTGAAACTTTTATTCTTTTGGTGGGTGGCGAAGCGACAGATTCAAGAGATTGAAGCTCTTCAACTGCTTTGCCAAGTGATGATTTAACTCGTTCTAATGTACTAGGTGAAAATAACTTAGCTTTGTAACGTGGATCTAAGTAGGTTGCAAGAGTAACTTCATACAAGAACAGCCTCTCGTCTTGTCGCTTGCATCACTTTTGCGCACAATGAACTAGTTCTATTAATATAGTAGAATTTGATAATTTCCGTTTATTAATGACAGTTTATCTCAACGGTCCACATCCGCACAACATCCGCAGTCCAAAGTGCGGATGCGAGAAAGTGTGCGGATGTTCCGCGGATGCGGATGCGGATGTGACCTACATCACTAATCACTACATATCTGCAAATTACAAATTCAGAAGCTAAGTTGTTGCTTTCAGTTACTGAGCAGCTGTGTGAGGAAGAAAAGGTGTATATTGTATAGAACAACAGGACATAAATTTACAGGCTTAATCTTGGTGCTCGGTCGTCTTGGATAATGTTTCTTGTCGATTTTGACGGTTCCTGTTCGGTGCTATTGGGGGGCTGGGATGTTGCCTTTGATAACATTGTGGTTGTTAAATTAACGGTGGGTGGTGTTGGACAGGAGGGTGGTGCCACTAGCGGACTTAGGGAGGAGGCAGTGGGGGCGGCCGCCCCCCTTTGGTCAATTTGGCGCCCTTTTTTGTCAATTTGGCTCCCCTTTTGGTCAATCTTGGCTCCCCTTCCAAATGCTTTATTTTTTATAATAAATTTTTTAATTTCTAAAAGCAAAAAGTACATACTTTTTTTAAATTATAAAAATCAACACCACCCTTGTAAATACCTGGCAACTTACCTTTCAATTTTCTTTTTAGAAACTGTATATAAAAATAATATTTACCTTCGTATACTCAATTAAATTAAGCTTTCCAGCTTTACATATACATTTATTAATGGTTGTAAGCATTTGTAGACGCAAGGTTACTGTGCTTGTAAACCCTTTGCGTAGTATTCACATTCACGATCTTCCTCTCTCTAAATGACTGATTCAGGTAATACTTTGAACGGATGGATTAGATAACGTTAATCAAATATTTACTACCAGAAACCTGGTCTTTAACTACATTTTAGTAAACGCTAAAAATTTGTCTGCTGGTGCTTAAAGGGTTAACATATGTATTTTTAATTCCAGTGTATGTAATTATTTATATGTAATTAAACATTATTTTGGCGCAATTTTACATATGTAAAGACCCCCCCCCCCCCCCCCCCTTGCGCGCTTTCGAAAATTCTAAATCCGCTACTGGGTGGTGCATATATGCACGAAGTTAGTTTTTCTCATTAAAAGGGACAATTATTCTTGTATAGTTTTCATTTCTTCTAAAAGTTGTACTTCATTGGCCCTCTTGTTACTTCTTTTATGGGGTTTTCAAACCCGTCTTCCCCCTTGTGGTCATTTGTGGCCAATGACTTGAAACCCCCCTCCAAAACCACGTGGTCTTCCGATGTCACCCCCACCCCTTCTTAATCCCCTTCACTCCACCTTAGACCTACAGTTTAACGTGGAATCCGAACCACGCCCCATCAGCAGCCCAGCGTCTTAACCACTAGGCCACTTAGGGTACCCATTTATTCACCAACCACTTTCTTTATTGTGTGGAAGGATGAACAGCTGGGTTTTGCTGCGCGCCGGCTGCCGTCGAGTCTCGAACCCGTGGCCGATGGATTCGTAGTCAGCGACGCTAACCACTACACCACCGAGGCGCATATATATATATATATATATATATATATATATATATTACAGGGTGTCCCAGAATTAACTATTTCAATGAAATCGGACAAATTTTTTAAAAACACACTTTTATTTATGTTTATCATGTTTAATATGTGTTAAAAATGTATAAATTTCTAAATTTTTTTCATAATTTTATTTTCATTATTTTTTCATTATCTGCTCCAATGAAAGACCGTCTGAAGTCATAGAATGGCAAAGAGACTCTCCAAAAGTTAACGTGTGGCTTGGAATGACCAAATCCAAAATTTATGGTGCTCCATCTTGTTGAAACACAACATTATTAAGAATGTCATCATCAAGAAGCTGTGGTTCGAGAAACTGCTGAAGCATATCAAGGTAGACGGTACCTGTTACAGTTGCTTCCGCAAAGAAGAATGGGCCATAAATTTTGGATTTGGTCATTCCAAGCCACACGTTAACGTTTGGAGAGTCTCTTTGCCATTTTATGACTTCAGACGGTCTTTCATTGGACCAGATAATGAAAAAATTATGAAAATAAAATTATGAAAAAAATTTAGAAATTTATACTTTTTACACATATTAAACATGATAAACATAAATAAGTGTGTTTTTAAAAAAATTGTCCGATTTCATTGAAATAGTAGTTAATTCTGGGACCCTGTATATGGGATAAATTTCACAATTAAACACGTGAAATGAATGAATGCTTGTGGGTTTGCAGCATATATATATATGTATATGATAATATGATAAACAATATTATAAACAGGATATTTTAATGCTTAGTATTGGCCACGTGGTTAAACGTCAAGACCCCCCCCCCCCCCCCCCCTCCCCCATATGGCTCTTGGTGGTTGGATAAGGAATCCCCTTTCCCCCTTTAAGGACCATGTGGTTTTTGAATGGCACCTATTTAAGGTTTGAGATGTTATTTTTTCTTTTCTTGGTACCTTTAATGTGAAAATACAAGCACTTCATATTTACATATTTTTTCTCTCAAATTCAATGTCTGCTCATGGAAGGCTGGAAATAGTTGCAGTTTGCTATATACAGTACACACACACACACACCACACATATATATATATATATATATATTATATATATATATTATATATATAGAGAGAGAGAGAGAGAGAGAGAGCTAAATATGCAGAACTGAACAAAGTCAACCCTAACCTAACATAATTAGAGAATTAACCTTGAGTAAAATAAAGTTTATTTCGTTTCGGTCACTCTACTTCGTCATTCCCATACAGAAATGCAAATGGAATTATGTTCCATAACGTACACGATCATGTTGCGTGTTACATATTTCAATTAATTTATTAAAAAAACGGCAAAACTTTCGTGGATTTTGCCGATTTTCAGCTTTCGCATTTGCATCTTGTAATTTCCTCCCAATATTTGCAATTTTCTCAACTTTTCAGCATCTATTTTATCATTCGCAAAATATGTCGATATCGTATATTTTATATAAAATGTTGCCACAGCTGCGACGTTACACGTCACAAAAGCAACACGAAGGCGTTAAGCGCGAGTATATATGTTTCAAGGAGTTATGATATTGAATAATTTCTTATTTGGACCATTGAGGTTATTATATAATTTACGCACGTATCATTTGGTGTACGAAAAAGAGTTGGTGACTCTTCACCTTACATTTTGTAGGGGGTGGACGCAGTTAAAAAAGCCAAAACTCTATAATTAAATATATAAACTCTAGTGTCGTTTAATGTTTCAATGAAAATATGCTCAAACTTCAAAAATTTCAGTTTAAATATGCGCTTGCGTGTGAAACATCCATTAATCGGCTTTATACGAACCCAGAATGAAACTTTGGACATTTATTCTACTCTCGCGACAAAGACCGAGTTTCTCCATACAGTGACTGACGCGCCATCCATTTATTGTTGTTTATCAAACCAACTAAAAGCTTGAGTACATTCCCAATTGCCTTCTGTACAAGTATAACCAACCAATCGGTGTGCTACAAAACAAAAGATATGAAGAGTCTTGGGAGTAACCAGAAAATTACCATTCTAACGTAATTGTAAAGTTTGCAGTGGAGTTACACGGATTATGAAGTGTCCCTAATTTAACGATTCAATTTTAGACAAGCTTTATATATAAGAGGAACTTCACAATTAAACACGCGCAATAAATGATGCACACCCACAAGGAAAATTTAAAAGCGATTCCAAGGTCTTTTGTGCATTCAACAGTGCATCTCGCCAGGGAATGGTACACTGTTGGATACCTGAAGTCTTGGAATCGCTTTTCATTTCTCCTTGTGGGTGTGCATCATATATATATATATATATATATTAATGGTGTGCGATTCGGATATTTTTATTTCGATTCGATTCGGCCACTTGTTTTCGATTCGATTCGACTGCGACTGTGTACTGCACTCACCTATACTTTACAATTTACATGCACCAGCACCAACAGAACAACATACATGCACCAGCAGCAACATACTGAAAAGGGGTAATAAACCACTGAACCCAAAGAACTGGTCCAAACTTATCACACCGCAAGGCGCGCGCACGTGATTCTGTGACATCACAAATTCAAAAGCTGACCATGCGCATTGAGCGCACTCAGATCTTTATAAAAGCGTAATCTCTCAAATATCCAACTATTTTATAACGTTATTATATTATATTATATATAATATATATATATATATATATTTTTTTTTCAATTGTTATTCCACGGTTTCGACATTCCATAGTTTTGGGGTAGTGCCAGTTTATCGTCTCGACAGGTTACAGTTAGCGAATCGAAGAGTCGAAATTTTTTAGCTCTAATTCGGGTCGGGTTTCGATTCTGTTACTGAATCGATCCGAATCGACATTTTTGATTAATCGCACAGGCCTAATATATATATATATATATATATATATATTATATTATATATTTTAGTGTATATGTTAGCGTATGGTACAATCATATAGCAACAATAAAAAGACCTCATGATGTTCTTCCAACTTTTCTTAATGAATAAGGTATTAGTTATATTATCTGACACCAAAAGGTATCAAAGAATAAATAAAAAATAGAAAACTGTTTACTTACAGATCGTTTTATTTAGATTACAAATTACCAAACATCATTTCAACAGATTTTATGTTTATGGATTCTCAACCAAAATAATGCCTACTATAATCACTTAAAAATAAGATTAATTCACTTTTCTTATTGTAAACTTTTTTTCCTTGTCTCTTTCTAAAACGCTCTCCAAAAATCCTCTTGAGCTCTTTTTGAGGTCAAATTTGAGCTTAATTGAGGTGGTGGTTTATGAGTATAAACAAACAAACCTAATATACTGTATAGAGGACTAAAGGGGCATTGAAACGGCTGGAATACTGTTTGTAATCCAACCGTTTCATATGAAGCCTGTCATTTCATGTAATTAAACACTACTAACTGGTTTCAAACATTGACTGTAACACACACACACACACACACACACACACACACACACACACACACACTATATATTATAATATATATATATATATATATATATATATATATATATATTATAATATATATATATATATATATATACACCGGGTGTCCGAGAATTATCTGTACAATTTTTGGCTGTTATTAAAAGTCAACCATGAAGTGTAGAAATTCCAGTGTTGTCCCATTTTACAGAGAATCTCATTAAGTTTTTTCTGATACCACGTTTTGACAAGTTTTTTAGAAATGTACGCGGGTGACAGACATTGATGATTTAAAAGCAAGAATCACAGCTGCTATTGAGCGAATTGATGTGGATATGCTGCAGCGTACATGGCAACATTTGGAGTATCGATTGGATGTTTTGCGAATCACTAATGGTGCACATATCGAATGTTTGTAACAACGTTACTTTAATGAAAGAAACTTTTGAAAATACAGATTCTAAATAATCTTGTTTAAGAATTTTACGTGTGTTATCAAGAATTTTATTAAAAGATGAAATTGTACAGATAATGTTCGGACACACTGGAATTTCTAAAAAACTTGTCACAACTTGGTATCAGAAAAAACTTAATGAGATTCTCTGTAAAATGGGACAACACTGGAATTTCTACACTTCATGGTTGACTTTTAATAACAGCCAAAACTTGTACAGATAATTCTCGGATACCCTGTATATATATATATATAATATATATATATATATATATATATAAGGGGTGGCAAACAATGATTGCCCCCCCTGTACAGATGAAACTAATAGAGGTACAACAAAACTGATTGTTGCATCTTTTAGACAATTTAATTCTACGTCTAAACAAAACCACTCATAGTTGGTGTTGCCTCCTTGTGCTTGGCGGACGGCTTCAAGTTGGCAAGGGTAGGAGGTGAGGAGAGACTCGAAAAGGTCAGTGTCGACCTCACGATTTCGGAGGATTGTTTCGATGTGCTGCTCCATGGTCCGGCGGCAGAATCGGGTGTGGCTGGTGGTTCAGCAAGCATCAGTGATTCCACTCGGTCTTTCAGGATAGATCCTGAAAGATTCTGCTGCCGGACCATGTAGCAGCACATTGAAACAATCCTCCGAAATCTTGAGTACGACACTGACCTTTTCGAGTCTCTCCTCACCTCCTACCCTTGCCGACTTGAAGCCGTCCGCCAAGCACAAGGAGGCAACACCAACTATTGAGTGGTTTTGTTTAGACGTAGAATTAAATTGCCTAAAAGATGCAACAATCGGTTTTTTGTATTTCTATTAGTTTCATCTGTGCAGGGGGGCGCAATCACTGTTTACCACGCTGTATATGTGTATTGAAACTTCTGAACACCGGACTGATGCGTGCAGAACCTATCCGCTGCTGGGAGAGATTTTTCGGCCCCCTTAAAAAACAATAAGCATTCTTCCAAACATGGAAAAATATAACTACAGTACAGTAACTATTGTAAAAAACTGTATACTAGTTTCACATACAGTACTTACTGTAAGAAAACATAAATAATTAAGGCAATACTAAGACATAAATAATTAAAATATACCACAGTATTTTCCGTCCTATGCTGCCAGCAGTACGTGTGGGACGATACCTCATAGAATGCTTCCTGAACCGGAATGGTCCTCTAAAACTGCTTTGCACATACAGAACAAAATGAGTCCCTTATTCGGAGCATCCCGTATTCAGAGGTTTTAATATATATATATATATATGCCGCTCGGTGGTGTAGTGGTTAGCGTCGCTGACTACGAATCCATCGACCCCGGGTTCGAGACCCGTTGACGGCAGCTGGCGCGCAGCAAAACCCAGCTGTTCATCCTTCCACACAATAAAGAAAGTAGTTGGTAGATAAATGGGTACCCTGGGTGGCTTAGTGGTTAAGACGCTGGGCTGCTGGTGGGGCGTGGTTCGGATTCCACGTTAAACTTTAGGTCTAAGGTGGAGTGAAAAACTTGACCTTCGTTAGAATGAACAATTCGGGCGGAAGCTAACCAGCTAACCAAAGGTTACACACACACACACACACATATATATATATATATATTAGTCGTAAAGCTGAAAATAAAAAAAAATGTACAGATAAAGTAAATATTGAACAAAAAAGTTTGGAAAGAAAGAAAATGAAAGGTGAGGAGGTGCAGTTGATGTTAACAATCCAAGTTCTGAGACTTCACTTCATTTCCACCGACACACTCACAAAAATTATATCAGTTAAAGAAAGGCGTAAACTTTCGCCTCCTACAAATCGATTAACACCCTATTTGAGAGAGGTTCTTCCTTTTTGACACCATTCCCGTTCCCGTTCGCGGTCCTAATTCCGAATTCCAGGTTTGGGAAAAAGAGTTTCCTGATTTGAAAAAGGGTGAAAAGAGAGCTATAACGTAATTGTAGTCTCAAGAATTATATTCTATATGAAAAGTCTTAACTTTATTAAGTGAGAAACGTTACAGTGGGAATACGAAAAGATCGATTTGAGAATTGCTTCTTTCGGGATTCCCACTTTCAGCTTTCTCACTCTTGGGCCAAGAGTGAAATAGGAAAGACCTAGAGTGGAAAGAGACCTTCGAATAGTTTACAAAAAGGGACGTATTTTGAGGATGCTCTGACACTAATTCATCGTGACCCCCCTGAATTTTTAAACTTTCGACACTGAGGATGCGAAGCTTTCGCTACAAGGAGACCATTTATTGCCAACAACCGGAGGAGTTACAGGAAAAGGTAACTAGACGAGACACCGCTGAAAATGCAATTCGCACAAGAGCAATTTTGGCTGATTTTGTAGACTTCACATCCTGCATGTTTTTTTTTTTTTTTTCAAAATATTCAACTATTCAGACGAACAATATGCAATCAAAATTGTGTTTGTCATTATTGCATCACTTTTTCTTGTGATACAAGAATGACAAACAATTTTGTCGGTAGGAAATTCTACCAGTAGGCACTAATGGGTTAATATGACACTGCATATTGCTCGTCCGTTTCTCTGAATACATTTAGAAGCTTCACATCTAACTATTACTCGTGTAAATTTTAAAATGTAACAGAAAAATAAAGATAAAGGATAAAATTGCATTCAAGAAGGAAAGACTTCGAGTAAATGTCGAATTGGACTTTTGTGTGAAATTTTTGTCCCGACAGTCCTGTCTAACGGGTATCCCCATCTGCACGACTGTGGTCTTGCGTGGTCTTCGCCTCTGTTACCTGACCTTAATTTCTGTGATATCTGCTTATGAGGAAAAATCCCAGGACATCGGAAGCTCTAAAAGCAGCGATTATACGTGAAACCCATTTCATTTTTACTGAAAAGCTGAAGGCTGCCTCATTTTTATTTTGCAGTGCGAGTACGGTGCAAGTGCATTGACTGCGTGTTAAGACATTGTCATCCGGGAAAAAGAGCTCGCCTCTACTCAGTCACCGTTCAGAAGGAATAATATGATGTATTTGTAACTGCTTGTACTTTGCTGCGTCCATTCTCCACCAATTTTCATTCGGCAACCCGTTGAAATGCGGGCGTAAACCTAAATGGACCCACCACCTCCGTGCTTTATGGCTGGGTTTTAACACATTTCCTCGTATTCTTCACCAGCTCTTTTTCTGACAGACATACTGCTTTATTTTCGATTTAAGAGTTTTTACATTTAGTTATCAGTCCAAAGGACTTGTTTATATTGCCTCCAGAGTCATTGTCTCCGTTCATTGGCATATATTAATCTCTTAATTGATTCTCTTACGTCGCAAATGTTTCTTGATAGCTACCTGTCTTTTTAAATTCCACCTCTCACTAAGAATCTTCGTACAATAGAAGAATGAACTTCTATTTCTGATGATTCTGTTAGTTCTTGCGTTAACTCGCGGATAGATTTTCTTCTGTCTGTAAAGTTACCGCTCATCTTGTTCACAAATATATTGGGTCGGACGACGCTTTTCTCTGTATGCAACTAAACCATCCTGTTTACATTTCTTAATAACCTCTTGAACTGCACCCCAAGAAACACCAATTTTACGAACAATTTGCCGCTTGTTACTATTTTGTGCATATTAAAATATATAGTGGGTTACCTGTTGAAATAGTTGACATTTTCATTCATCGCTATTCTCGAAAGAAAACTATGAACCCTTAAAAATTTTACTGCTCTTATTAAATCAGTTTGGATTTTTTACGTGGCACAAACATATTTTATTATTAAAGTTAAAATACTGCGCCTAAACCTGCATAATTTGACGATTCATTGGCATATATTGTACATATATAACATATTTATATATAACATGTCATTGGCTGACCAATCAGAGGAAGGAAAAAATTTTTATGCCTTAAATCCAATATTATTTCGTGAGATTCTATATAGACGATTACTGTGCTCCCTAACAAATTTCATTCCGCTCGGACCGTAGGACCTAAAGACCGCTGTATTATTTTAATCTATAATAAGTGTATTTTAATAATGAAAATTCAAATATTTGATATAATGACGTGGTTACCAATTTAATATTTAATTATCTAATTTGAAATACTCTTTTAATTATCTTAACTGAAATATGTAAAATTTAATTTAATTAATTAATACATTTGTAATTCGGTGTAAATTCATTATTTTTTCATATTAGTTGTTGTGATGATTACAATGTATACACGATGGTGAAAAATAAAACCAACACAGCATGAACTTCATTTGAACTTAATCTGTGGCCACCAAATAGCCCAGATTTGAATCCGGTTCATTATTCGTTTTTGAGAAAACAAAATGCTGGAGATGATGTATCGTGGAAAGTAAAATGATCGTCGCGCGAGATTAAATTAAGGAGATGATAGCAAGGTGTTGGGAGCATCTAATTCAACCCTTCATCCAAGTTATAGTTTCTCAGTGGTGCAAGATGCTATACCCGTGGGTTGTTGCTGAATCCTGCACCACCAGTAACCAGTGGTGGCATTCAAAAATTTTAGCAACCGGTTCTATCTCGCTTTACATCCCCACCTAAGTTTTTTTGCAAAGGAAAACAATAAGAAACATATCTAACTAACCTTTTCCCAATGGCGACCAATTTTTGAAATTGCAAAGAGACTGTAAGAACCGGTGCGGCGAACTCATGAAATTTTAAGAACCGGTTCTTACGAACCGGTGCGAACCGACTGAATGCCACCACTGCCAGTAACCCACCTCAACAAACCACTGTAATTGCGAATCGAGAGAAAAGCAACTTTCCCAACAATAAGTCAGTAAGAGCAGTCGGCTTTTTTGCGTGCAGTTTAGAGCCTTCGTTTGCAAATATTTTCGAAAAATACAATTTTCAAGCCAATTTAAATATTAAATATTAATTTAAATATTTTTTCTTTAATAAAAATATAAATACTGAAAAATTGGCTCCTTTTTGCGCCACCATATATATATATATATATATATATATATATATATACAAACTCAGAATGGTTCCCTGAGAACATTATATGTTAAACACAGACCGTGCATGGAACAAGGAACTCTTCTGGGAAAATTAAATCCACTATAGTCCGAATAAGTAATGGTAAATGACAAATACCATAGTTTTTTTCCTTTTTCATGATTTTAGCCCGACGTGGGCAACGGGTCTCTCGCAAAGAGATTCCATAAATATAGCTTCCCTCACCAGCTATCTGCAAAGCAGACAGGATCCAGCTTTGGGACGTGGATCTAGGGTTTAAAGCAAACCTAGATCCCTACACTCAGAACCTCTATATAAGTAAAAGACTCGTTGCATTCACGTCGTGTTGAATAAATCAAAGAAAAAGGGGGTAACTATTGTATTTTTAGCCAAAAAAAACCAAAACTTAAACCTCAACCGGGACATTGAGCTCCACTTTTCAAGGCACGAAACACGTCCGTTTAGTATACACAAACTCAGAATGGTTCCCTGAGAACATTATATGTTAAACACAGACCGTGCATGGAACAAGGAACTCTTCTGGGAAAATTAAATCCACTATAGTCCGAATAAGTAATGGTAAATGACAAATACCATAGTTTTTTTTCCTTTTTCATGATTTTAGCCCGACGTGGGCAACGGGTCTCTCGCAAAGAGATTCCATAAATATAGCTTCCCTCACCAGCTATCTGCAAAGCAGACAGGATCCAGCTTTGGGACGTGGATCTAGGGTTTAAAGCAAACCTAGATCCCTACACTCAGAACCTCTATATAAGTAAAAGACTCGTTGCATTCACGTCGTGTTGAATAAATCAAGAAAAAGGGGGTAACTATTGTATTTTTAGCCAAAAAAACCAAAACTTAAACCTCAACCGGGACATTGAGCGTCCACTTTTCAAGGCACGAAACACGTCCGTTTAGTATACACAAACTCAGAATGGTTCCCTGAGAACATTATATGTTTAAACACAGACCGTGCATGGAACAAGGAACTCTTCTGGAAAATTAAATCCACTATAGTCCGAATAAGTAATGGTAAATGACAAATACCATAGTTTTTTTCCTTTTTCATGATTTTAGCCCGACGTGGGCAACGGGTCTCTCGCAAAGAGATTCCATAAATATAGCTTCCCTCACCAGCTATCTGCAAAGCAGACAGGATCCAGCTTTGGGACGTGGATCTAGGGTTTAAAGCAAACCTAGATCCCTACACTCAGAACCTCTATATAAGTAAAGACTCGTTGCATTCACGTTGCATCTCTTTGCGAGAGACCCGTTGCCCACGTCGGGCTAAAATCATGAAAAAGGAAAAAAACTATGGTATTTGTCATTTACCATTACTTATTCGGACTATAGTGGATTTAATTTTCCCAGAAGAGTTCCTTGTTCCATGCACGGTCTGTGTTTAACATATAATGTTCTCAGGGAACCATTCTGAGTTTGTGTATACTAAACGGACGTGTTTCGTGCCTTGAAAAGTGGACGCTCAATGTCCCGGTTGAGGTTTAAGTTTTGGTTTTTTTGGCTAAAAATACAATAGTTACCCCTTTTTCTTTGATTTATTCAACACGACGTGAATGCAACGAGTCTTTTACTTATATAGAGGTTCTGAGTGTAGGGATCTAGGTTTGCTTTAAACCCTAGATCCACGTCCCAAAGCTGGATCCTGTCTGCTTTGCAGATAGCTGGTGAGGGAAGCTATATTTATGGAATCTCTTTGCGAGAGACCCGTTGCCCACGTCGGGCTAAAATCATGAAAAGGAAAAAAACTATGGTATTTGTCATTTACCATTACTTATTCGGACTATAGTGGATTTAATTTTCCCAGAAGAGTTTCTTGTTCCATGCACGGTCTGTGTTTAACATATAATGTTCTCAGGGAACCATTCTGAGTTTGTGTATACTAAACGGACGTGTTTCGTGCCTTGAAAAGTGGACGCTCAATGTCCCGGTTGAGGTTTAAGTTTTGGTTTTTTTGGCTAAAAATACAATAGTTACCCCCTTTTTCTTTGATTTATTCAACACGACGTGAATGCAACGAGTCTTTTACTTATATAGAGGTTCTGAGTGTAGGGATCTAGGTTTGCTTTAAACCCTAGATCCACGTCCCAAAGCTGGATCCTGTCTGCTTTGCAGATAGCTGGTGAGGGAAGCTATATTTATGGAATCTCTTTGCGAGAGACCCGTTTGCCCACGTCGGGCTAAAATCATGAAAAAGGAAAAAAACTATGGTATTTGTCATTTACCATTACTTATTCGGACTATAGTGGATTTAATTTTCCCAGAAGAGTTCCTTGTTCCATGCACGGTCTGTGTTTAACATATAATGTTCTCAGGAACCATTCTGAGTTTGTGTATACTAAACGGACGTGTTTCGTGCCTTGAAAAGTGGACGCTCAATGTCCCGGTTGAGGTTTAAGTTTTGGTTTTTTTGGCTAAAAATACATAGTTACCCCCTTTTTCTTTGATTTATTCAACACGACGTGAATGCAACGAGTCTTTTACTTATATAGAGGTTCTGAGTGTAGGGATCTAGGTTTGCTTTAAACCCTAGATCCACGTCCCAAAGCTGGATCCTGTCTGCTTTGCAGATAGCTGGTGAGGGAAGCTATATTTATGGAATCTCTTTGCGAGAGACCCGTTGCCCACGTCGGGCTAAAATCATGAAAAAGGAAAAAAACTATGGTATTTGTCATTTACCATTACTTATTCGGACTATAGTGGATTTAATTTTCCCAGAAGAGTTCCTTGTTCCATGCACGGTCTGTGTTTAACATATATATATATATATATATATATATATATATATATATACCGTCATTTACTTAACATCTTAGCGTCTGAGTTGGTACTTGCACTTATTTTAAATTAATTTTCATATAAACAAGCACTGTTGTTTATGTGATCTGCGCATATTATTATTTGCATTTGCTCTCATTCTTGGTAAGATGTGGCATATTCTCTTACCAATTTTCATATTGACCTCTTTCACTGACCTAACGGACGTAAAATCGTCTGTGTTTATTTTGTCCTATCTGTAATATTATATCGTTTCTCATTCCATTCATGGTCCCACATGCCATCGGATTTGCAGGAAAATCGACGTGTTATTCACATTATATTGGTTGAATTTCTCTACAGAGCGTACGTCGCTCATGAATTCGTAAGTGATTGAGTATGTTTTTAATTGGTCGAAAGTGTATGTATTTCATATTGTAAACTCAAGTGGATATCGGTAAGATTTTCTCTCGAGGATCTCATGCCATATTTATGCAGTTTTATCTTCTCCGCAACAGACATGGGGTCAATTACTGGGTTTCTATTACTAATTACTATTACTTTTGATTCCTTCTATTACTATTACTTTAATTTTCATCTATTATTATTACTTTTGTATGTGGGGTACTTCACTCATCTGAAAAGGATCTTTATGTCTACTTAAATGCAATTAGAAGCAGTGTGTTAACTAACTAACTAACTAACAAACAAACACTTTATTTCAGACTCAACAGGTACAAACATTATACAAGAGGTTCATAGAAGATTAAGAGATAGTTGTCTGGAGCACTGACTAAGTAGGCCAGTGAATCACTGTGTATAATGAACATACAAATACAATGATCCAACCATGAGGTGGTGTGCCAGATATCACTAACATAAGTAAAGCTATCACCAGGAAGACTACACATGGATGAAAGGGTCAAGTTATTAGCTTCACAGAAGGCTTTTAAGTGGTTGCTAAACAAAGATTTATCATTAAGCACATTAGCATTAAAGTCACCAATAATAGCTACACATGTATCCAACTCATCAATAATACTGCTAACCTGCCCCAATTTAATGAGGTAATCTTCTTCATTATCAACTGCCTGAAAAGGGCATATAGATACACAGAATTACAAATTTTTTATTGTCTACACAAATTTCTATTCCAGTTAGCCAATTCAAACCAAGTTTTAATTCACTAATATATTTTCCATACCCCAACCTCCATAGAATAGCTACCCCACCAGGTGGGTGGCCTGCAAGAAGACCATTTTGTTTATCTCTGGTGGCCTCCCCTATGCCATGAAAGTTACTGGACAGGCTATTCAGGTTCTTTAAGTCCTGTTTCCATAGCCATGTTTCCTGCAGACAGAGAATATCAGCATCCTCTAACAGCTTATCAATTATGATCCGCCTGTGTTTGCTGTTATTGCCTAGCTTATGCCTCTACAGTTATAAGATATTACTTTGAATGTTGCAATTAGGAAGATGCAGGAGTTCTGCCAGCCATCTCTACATGTTGAATTCCACTTATACTAGGCACAGCAGTTACAGCATTAGATCTAACTGGATTTTCCTTCACAGTACAACGCATGATGTCTCCATAATTACTCTCTCCAGTACTTGTGAGAGGGGCTGCAAGTGTTTTTCTTCCCTTCTTATAGAACTGCCGTACATATACCCGTTCCAGCCATACTGCTGGATCCATAAATACCCCTGGATCATCACAGACTGCTGTAACTTGAAAGGAACTGTACGTAGTCCATCTGGAGTCAATTTTCCTACGTGTAACCTGAAGGTTCACATTATCTTCCACAAATGCCTGCAGCTCCTCGGCCGTAAGATCAGGTCGACATCCTGAGACGAAAATGTTTGCAGTCGTTGTTGGTACAGCCATCATATGATCTGTTTTGGCAGCCCCTATGATACCCTGCCGTTCTCTGCCAGCGTTTGCCACAGGCTGACTCCCTCTAGCCGGTGCATGAGTGGGACCAGACCCCCTTGAGGGACCACCACCATTAGATACTGCAGTAGTTGCAGTTCTCGGAGGGGTCGCTCGCTTCCGGCCCCTTCTTACCACTATTGTTCAAGATGCCTCCTCATCATGACCCTCGACTGCATTCCCAGCATCTCGATTCACCAAGGCCCCTTGGGAGGTACCCTGTGTGAGATGGTATTGAGCTGGCGATGTAGCGGTGTCTGGATTTAGGGATCTAGGATGAGGATGAGAGGCAGAAGGCTCTGCACTCATGAATCCAGGATGAGGCTGAGCGGCAGCCAAATAACAAATATTTGTTTCAACCAAATCATTACAATTTCAGAGACTGTAGGTCTTCATAAATTTTACTTTATTGAAGGAAAAATTTGCCACAATATTAGTTCACATACATGTTTAGTTTAGAGTAGATTTAGTTCATTTTTCAGTTCTTTGTTCACACAATATGTCCATTGTCACTGTAATAGAAAAGTAATAGACTATTATCTATTACTTTGCCTTCTATTACTATTACTATTACAGCCAAAAAATTATGATCTATTACTATTACTTGAAAAATCCTGTAATAGTCTATTACTATTACCCCATGTCTGTTCTGCAAACACCGCTGTAATTTTCCCCATTTCATCATTTTTCTATGAATATTTCTGTTTGTGCACCATTTTTATGCAGATTTTTTCCTCTTTTATGTCTACCAGCTCTATTTTCTTAGCAGATGGCGTTTCCACATTTCGATGTATTTGTTGCCCTTTTCTGGGTGTAGTTCCGCCTTTATTTGCATTTTAAATGCATTCGAAACGACCATTTCTGTTTGACGTTTAAAAGAAATTTGGATTTGTTTAATTTGGTTTTATTAATATTAAAAAACGTAAATTAAAATGGGTCAAATTTACGTCCCTTTCTTTCATTTGCTAGAAATTAGATCCGCATCATTACCTTCAGTCTAAGCTAATAACTGCGGTGAATTAACTGTCACTGTTAACACACTTGTTAGTCTTTCAGCAGCATTTTATTTTACTGTTAAAATAATGGGGAAGTCGTGGTTAAAAAATGTATAGTTTAATGTTAAAATTATTATATTTAAATTCTGGGAATTACTCGTGAGCCAACCCGTCTTTCAAAGAACGTAGTGAAGATCTGTCCGACAAGTTAGCTAAATTCTCATACATAATTACAAAAGTAGGTGCAGCATTCCCAAAACAAATCCTAAGATCCATACACTATACATTATGGCATACCTACATTTCCAGTATTTCATTATCGCTTACGGAAGTACACGACAGTATTTAATCCAGCCAGTGGTAGTCATACAAAAAAGAATAATTAGGAAACTCTATAAATTGAGCAAACATAATGAAAGTACTGACTTAATGTTCCACGAAAATATGCCACATCTTACCAAAAATGAGAGCAAATGCTAATAATAATCTGCGCAGATCACATACACATAAGTGCAAGTACCAACTTAGACGCTCAGATGTTAAGTAAATGAAGGTGTATATTAGGGTTATGACTTTAATTTTTTGTCATAAATATTGTTTCCTGTATCATCAATCGATGAACTTTTGCTTGAAAACAATAAAAAAGGGCCTAATTCTTCAGAATTAAAAACAAATGTCACCCCGAAAGCAAATGTAGTATATTAGTATATTCGAGACAGCTGCATTGCACCATTCTAGATTGGTTACCTGATGATTATCATAAATTGTCCAATATCTTGCAACAATACCGAAAAGCACTAAATACTCTGGAAAATCACTGGAACAGAGACCCATCTGCAATAGCTATACCAAGGAGCAACATATTTATTATTTATTATTTTTCTTTTTTATTTTGGGTGAAGTTTTTCAAAATATATCGAAATAACTGTTATTTTCATTGTCAGGGGGCAAACGTTCATCGATTTATGATACAGGAACATGAGATTATAAAAATGTCATAACCCTAGTGTATATATGTTACAGTCAAAGTGTGTAACCGGCCATTTCGCGTAATTGCTGAAACTTTTAGTCATTTCGCGAAATGGCTGAAATTCCACCTTGGTCATTTCATACAAGATCATTTGCCCGGTTAGGTCAACTGTATGTCCTTGACAATTGGTTAGGTTAAGTTGTGTTATTTTCGTTAGTTTTAACGAAAATAACACGACTTAACCTAACCAATTGTCAAGAGCATACAGTTGACCTAACCGGGCCTTCAGTGGCGAACATCGGAATAACATTGAAGGCCCGGTTAGTATTTGAAAACCTCTATATTGAAAATTCAAATTCAAATGTGTTCAAGTGTGTTCAGATGTGTATTTGAAGAGTGTTTCTCACTTATTTGAACAGACCTGTGGATGTGTGTATGTTTTAGCAGATTTAGTTAGTTAAATAAAGGTTTCCAATTTTATTGTGATGTTTGTTATTTCTATGAATTCATGACAAAAGTCATTTTAGCCATTTCACGAAATGACCAAGGTGGAATTTCAACCATTTCGCGTAATGGCTGAAGATTTTAGTAATTTCGCGAAATGACCAAGTGAAACAGCTATTTCGCGAAATGACTAAAAGTTTCAGCCATTGCGCGAAATGGCTGGTTACACACTGACTGTAACATATATAATATATAATATATATATATATATATATATATATATATATATATATATATATATATATATATATATATATATATATATGGTGGTGCAAAGAGGAGCCAATTTTTCAGTATTTATATTTTTGTTAAAGAAAAAAATAATGTATTGCATATTTAAATTGGCTTCAAAATTGTATTTTCCGAAAATATTTGCAAACGAATACGAGACATTAAAGGCTCTAACTTATAAACGACTAGAAATGTACAAAGTAAACATTGCCTCTCATCTGTATCAAATCGTCAATAATAACGTTTCGGAAATCATCCAAAACAAAATACTGTATTGCTTCCCGAACCATCATCGTTTCGATACAGACCCTCAAAACACGTACCTCAGAAAATCAAATTATACTCTAGATTACAGTCCCGTAGCCAGGACTTCCCGAGGGAGGGGGGTTCGAAATTGTAGAAAGGCGGACCTTTTGGTGCAACGACCCAGTCAGTCACTGCGGAAGGGGTTCAGAGTAATTTAGAGTGGTCTCCAAGAAAAAAGAATGCATAAAAAATGCAAGTGTTTATTTAATAAATGATGTTATACGCGTATATTATAATATCACATCATAAGTTATAACTATGATTACAAAAGTGGACCTTTCCTGTCAAAGGGGGGGTAGAATGACCCCCTCCCCCCTCCCGACCCAGCCCTGGCTACGGGCCTGGATTATACAACTAGATCTTTATTCTCCATTGGATCCAATCTCTGAAACAACCTCGATCGAAACACGAAAGAATTTGAATGGCTAAAAAAGTTTTCAAAAAACTAAAAGATAAATTTATG